>CM040402.1:116753531-117197918 GCA_022702515.1 Ilyophis sp. 1 JC-2022
CACTGTGTGCAGCTTGCCTCTCTCTGGTGGCCCGTCCACATGATCTCCTCTTCCTGGATGAATAGCTCCTTCCCAGCGTCCCTTGCACCATCAAACCTTCCCACATTGACAAACTCAATATTTCCAGCTGCACCTCTTTGCCAGTTGATCACATCATAAGATGGAATTGCATCTCCATTTGCATCAAAATTCACCTCCTCTCCAGAAATAGTAAAGGAGACCTCCTGAAGATAGTGCAGGAGCTTTGAAATGAGAAATAGAAAACAACTAAATAAATAAATAAATAAAATTGTATGAAATAAATAACAATAATACATAAATAAAAGTGCATTGCTACACGAATGAAAGCCGTAGGAGCTGCTGAGTGGCTCATTCGGTTAAGGCACCAAGCTGTGGTGCAAGGATTAGCCCCAAGGCGAGATGGAATCCAGTCTGTGAAAGTGCCAACTGTGGCTGGTAGGTCCATAGGGTGTGATGCGAGGCAGTTGGGTTTGTGCATTAAACCACCTGCAGTTGCAGATAACTGGACATCACAGATTAGGCTGGTAATTGAATAGGATCAGTTCTATGTTGGGCACCAAAAAATAAAAATCTAATAAAAATGTTATTTGCCATTGCATAAACATTACCCATTTCATTATGTCATAATTTCTTGCTTCAAGATCAGTTTTTGTTGCGTTGTAAGATTATATAAAACATATATTCTGTATATAAAAAAAACTCTAACCCTGTAATATCAGTTTTTTAACATAATGACATAATAAATCTAAATTCTTGGGTATGTTGCAAATAGTTCATGTAATTTATTTTTCATGTCTTATATGAAAAATATATATTCAAAAATGTTATATATTTCAAAATGTATTGGCGACTCAGTTTTCATTCTCAAAATATTTAACAAATGCTTATATTCATCCAATCAACACACAGTAGAATACACAGAGATGATTGTGATTCACTTACTTGCCACGGTTGAATGTTTGTGGCATCAGCACATGAGGAGTTGTGGAAGGGCCCTTTCCCAGGTTTACAGCTGATGAGGTTGTGCAGGGAGTGAGCGATGGCGTACACGGCTTTGTACACATTGTAGGAAACACGAGTGCTGGAGGTGTTCAGGTAGGCAGAGTGCTGCTCCTGCAGGGGCTCCAGCCCTGTACAGGGGGGCAGCTGGGAGGAGGCCTGGGTGCTGCTGCTGCTGGAGGGGTAGAGAGAGCAACCGTACAAAGCACCCCACAGCTTGTGCACTAGGGGGTTACTGGGGTACCTCAATGGGTTTACACTCATCAGATAGTCCCCAAGACCTGGTACCTGCCCCTGCCTGACAGCAAAACCAATGGTGCCCCCTAAAAAAGGGTAGAACTCACTGCCTGTGAATAGTGAGGCCGTTACCCAGGCTTCACTGGCAATCCACTGGATCCCTGTGATGTTCTGTTCCATGTAGTCTTTCAAGAAGGGGGCCATTACTCCCTCACCAGAAAAAACAACAACTACCCTTGCAATGGAATGCTTCATTACATTGATGATTTCAAGTCCGTTCTTTCTATTATAGAGTAAGGGGATAATTTGGTGGTATGCTAAGCATACACTTGTGTTTTTGAGCTCCCTCAGGAGACCCTGCTGAGCAGATCTTCCATATCCATGATCACTGTTGACCACACCGATCCATGTCCACCCAAAACGCTGCAGAAGTTGAGCAATGGCTTTCACTTGGTAGTCATCACTAGGGATCACTCGGAAGAAAGTTGGGTATTTTCTCCTATTGCTGAGACAGGCACAGGATGAAGAATAGCTGATCTGAAAAACAAAAACTTTTTTAGATCAAAAATTGAACAAACAATAATTGTTAATTTATTCCATAATATATTTGTTCATTTTTGTTGACATTCCAGACAATCAGCATAAATATGATGAAGAGAGAAAGTGGTAGCAAAGCAGCTGTATCTTCTTACTTATATACTGCAGCTTTTCTACTTTAAAAAGTATTTTCTGTTAAAATGTAACACAGCACAATAAATAAGATTGTCATGTGTAATTATTAAAGCGTAATGAGGGGTACTATTGTGACTAAACTAGAACTTCAAACATCAAGCTTCAGTTAAATATGAAATACTAAATGTATATTGTAAAAAACCTTTATTATTTTTTAGTCAAAGCTATTTATCAGAGGACAACTATACAACCTCCATATACCAATAACCATACATCTTAATTTAAAGTTTAGAGAAATATGAATAAGTACATTTAATTGATATTGCAAAAACACAAGAAAAAAGTGTCTAAGATTACACACACCATTGGAATTCGGAATGGCTGCAGAGTTCTGGAGACGATACTAGACTGTGAAGAACCAGATGCTCCAACCACAGCCAAAAGAGGAGATGCGCTGGAACAAAGAGGAGCGTGAACTTCACCTGGTCCATTCAGAAGTGCTAGAGCTGCCCTTTGTGCTGCTAAGGAGCGTGCACAGGAGTCATGGATCTTGTATCCCAGAGTAAAGTTGGGCAAAAGGTTCTGACTCTGGTTGATCTCCTCAACAGCCAGCCTCATGGTCTGTGCCCAGCGGAAATATCTCGGGTTCAATCTGGACAGAGGACATGCATACTGTATATATCCAGAGAAGTGAGGATAAATGCAAGATTAAGAACAAATTCTAAACTTACCTATTACATGGTACTGCAGCAGGTTTGTAAGTCAAGTTCTGATCTGGCATCTCCATGTTGTGTTGTAGGGGGAAAATCCCTCCAATGATGAGGTCTCCATCAGCCTGGAATCCTGGCTCATAGTAGCCCAGCAGGGAACAGACTCGAGCAGCGGCCAGGCTGGCAGGACTGATAGCAGAAAAACAGAGAAAGAGGCCCAGGATCAACAGAGGAGTCATCTTCAGCCAGGCTGGCCCCATACACTGGAGTACAGAATGAGGAATGGCTTTTTATTTACGCATTTATTTATTTATTTATCAGCATCATCAGAAGAGCACGTGACAAGTTGCGCCATTGCCAACTGTGGCTGGTACGTCCATAGGGTGTGATGCGAAATTAAAGATTGCATCACCCAGGGTATGGGAGGGCTCAGAAGAAGTCTGCGATTTGTCGCTTTCTAACGAGCTCTGCTGGTCGATCAGGCGACAAGGCTGAGGCACAGAGCACACATAGAAAGCATGAAAGTGAGTTCTCCATCATTCAAATGTTATGCTTGCTTTATTTCAAAACAACAGTAAGATAACCTTGGGATTCCATTTGTAAAGTTGAAGCTGCTAATTTTTTTGACAAGATTTCCCTCCAGATTTCCCCCAATGTCTTCACATTACATAAATCACACAGATGTATGTGGGGTGCCAAATGTCAAGTAAAACAAATAGTTTTTCCCGTGTTTTTTCTCTCTCATATTCAGCATAAATATGTAATTTCCCTGAAGATTTAGGCTGTGTGAATCTTTTTTTTCTGAAGATTTAGCTGACATGCTAAATAAACCTTTTAGTTCATATTTTCAGATATAATTGATAAATATCAAAATATATTGGCTCAGCATGTCCTAAATATTTCACGGAAATGTTAAATATTTAAAAATAAATTAATATTTCACTTATATCTCTTTCAGAAATAAATATTTTGTAAATTATAAATGTTTAAATCTAATAAAAAATACATATTTAGATTAGCTTAAGGGTCATTCCATGTCAAATCAGACAGAATCCAGGAAACTGGTTGTAGCACCATCTCAGATTTTGTTCAAAGTTTGTCTATATAATGTTTGGGTCCCAAAACTAAGGCCTGTAAAACATTTTTGTTCAATTCCAATGTTTTAAAATTCTTTTGGCTCTTGATATTTTTTTGTTTTTACACTCTCAAAAACGCCTTATCTGGGAAGTCATGTTTGGGCATTAATATCTTAAAAAGTATTATTCCTAGCCTCACCAAACATTGTAGGATGGAAGACGTGTTCTCATTATGACTGAACCATTAAAAGGTTGTACTGCATGCCTATTGAAGGCCCTAGATTTGGACAAAAGTACAAAATTCTAAACGAGAGTGATATTGAGGATATTTTAAACCTATTTTTTTGCACCCATATGGTATCAATCTTTTTTTTTCTGAATAAAATTTTTATAAATTTTGTGCCAATATTTTAGGTCTTTACCACTAATGGACATAAAGATATAAAAAATTAAACAAGACGTGGTAGCATTTTTCGGTCATTTTCATAGGACCAAAATGGTATGTGAGGTAGCTAGTAGGAACATGAAAATGGCTTAATGGCTTAATGTATGGTCATTTAGTGTACAAAGTGCTAATGTCCTTCCATGTTCCCTTCATAAATACACATAGTTAAGGGCATTGTTTTACCTCTAGGAAAAAAACATCCATAATGAAGAAGGAGGGTCTTCCCTTATTATCTCTACTTATGTGTGTCCCAGCCTCTGAAATATTGATCGGAGTAAAGAAATACTTAAATGTTTTCTGTAGGCTCATTTTACTATCGGTCATTAATGCAAGCTATATTCTTTAGTATCAGGGCCTCATTATAGAAAAATGCATTAATTCTGATAGATACTATCTTCAATGGTTAAATTTTATATCCAATATTTAATAAAGAATAAGATACTCAATAAAAAATTTAAATAACTTTATTGAAAATGATGTGCAATGTAGCAAATTATGTACTAAAAATGAAATGTGATGAAAACTATTATCCTTTAACTGTCATGGATCTTGCCTTCCTTCTCTTATCTCCGCGTCCTCTTTATTCTTTTTTGTCGTTACCGGTAATCTATCGGATTTTCCTTTGTTCCGCGACGGGGTTTTGCTTTCGCCTCGTCATTAGTAAGTTCACCTGTTATTAATTTCCGTTGACTATTTATACTCCGCTTCCTACCTCTCTCGTTGCTTCCATGTTATTCCACGTAACATTCGAGCCGGTAAAAAAAAGGTATAGGAGATTAGTAAGAAAGCTAGTTTAAAAAAGAAAGGGTTAGGAAGTTTAGAAAGTAAGCAGGTCTCTTTTTTGCTCTGAGTTCAGAGCAGAGGCTTTCTCGTTTCTTTTTGGTTTTCCTTTCTTTCTCAGAGTGCTCTTACCCAAATTGTTTGGGATTCTGTTGAGCTCTGTGTTTTCCTTTTTGTTTCGCTCCACTAACAGGAGTTAGATAAGCGTATAGCTTATTTCTTTGTTTTCTGCTCGGAGATCGAGTTCCTCGTTCTTATCACGAGGTTATTTGTGTTCTGTTATTTTCCTCTATTTTCACTACGGAGTATTATCCATTTTAGTGGTGTTTTTTTCGAACATTTTCAGATTGCACAGCTATCGCATCTGGACTTTCAATATTTACCCCGTGTCTCTGACACAGGGATCCCCCACATTAACCATATAACTTTAACAACATGACTGAATTGGGTACATGCTTGGTGTTTTCTTGATAAATGGAATTCCTATGTTCCATTATTAACTGATTGGTGGCTAGGAAGTGCTTATCTAGGATACTACTTATTCCTCCTTATAACAGAGGTTTTATCAAAATATTTCACTTATTTTTCATATCCAGGACCTTACCGGAGACACAATTCCCATCTCAAATGCCCTCTATTCCAATGAACATACTAAAAACATGTTTATCCTTTATTTCTTACTATTCCTATAACACAGGAATTCAATAATCATGGAGATACTGAGGCAAAGAAATGTAATCCTGAAATGAACGTTTTTATGCCATAGGTAAAATATCTCTCGGTGTCTATTTTTGTATGAAGAAAAAACGGATAACAATCTTAATAACCAAACATCAAGCAATTTCCATGTATATTTTTATGTTCCTACTATCTATCCCACATACCATTTTGGTCCTATGAAAATGACCAAAATATGCTGCCACGCCTTGTTTTATTCATAATATTTTCATGTCCATTGGTGGTAGAGACCTCAAATATTGGCAGAAAATTAATAAAAGATTGTATTTGCAGAAGAAATAATGATTGATATCATATTTGTGCAAAAATGTGGGTTTGATACCTTCAATATCACTCTCGTTTAGGAATTTTGCACTTTTTCATCTAGGGCCTTATACAAATACAATGGCATGTAGTACAGGCTTTTAGTGGCATACAGAACACATGTTTGTCTTCCATTCTACAAAGTCTGGTGAAGCTAGGAACAATACTTGTCAAGATATTAATGCCCAAACATGGCTTCCCAGATAAGGCATTTTTGAGGCTATAAAAATTAAATAATATCAAGGTGCTGAAAAAAATTAATGATATAGACTAGGTTTGAACAAAATCTGAGATGGTGCTGCAACAATCTTATCTGATTTGACACGGAATGACCCTTAAGTCTTCCAAAACCAAGATTAAAGACTTTTATATATAGGTTTTTTCAGCATTTGTGCTGTATTCAGCCAGTATAATACTAGATGTATTTAATCAGATGTTTGATACACAAGTACTGTATGCTAATTAGTTATATTATTATGTATCCTAAAATGTAAATAACATGTTAGGTCATATAGAACATACGACCCACAAGGATACTGATGGAAAAATAAGATTGCTTTACTCCTTGGAAAAAACATACTGGCATACCCCAGTCCTCCAGTGTGTATGCAGGTTGTTGCTGCAACCAGTTACCCTGGTGCGATCAGCTAATTAGTCATATATACCAAAAACCGAATGACTCATAGATTAGACCACAATAAAACAATACAATACAGGCATACATCCACAAAAAACATTCCTCAGCACGGAATTTAGCTAAAATGTCAGATCATGTAAATCATTGGCCTAATTAAATCATAAAATGTGAAATACAGAAACACATGAGGCCCTTTTTGCCCATCCCTGTTTTTTTGCATTCAAGTGATTTTTTTCTCTATGAGCCAGATTATTGACAGCTACACTCACGGCAGGAAAATTGTTGAAAACGGTTTTATATACTGAAATAGTGCTGTTACTATGGTTGCTGAAAGGCTAATTATGGCACAGATTCTAAAATATGGTAACAGCTATGATTACAACATTGCATCTCTAGCATTGTGATCCAACCCTAGCATACATCTTAAAAATAATCGCAAAATCTTGCTTTTTTCATCATCATCATTTGGTGGAAATCTATACAAAATAAATGGTAAAATGAAGCGGAGTACAAGCTAGTTGAGCAATACTGAGGGGTTGTGTCTGATTTCACTATAGGGAATGCCTCTATGTTGCCCTAATCAAGGAGTCATGCTATATAATGTAAGACAACGTGATGCTAGATAATGCCTTTTTTGTCATATTTGCATGTATGATGCTTCAGAACACAACTTCTATCTTAAAGAATATAATAGACCGGAGTTACGTTTAAGTACAGCAAAACATAAAGAGATTTTTTTAATTTTAAGGTTTTTGGCCTGCTGTGTAAACACAGCCTTAGTCTGTATGCGCACACAACTTTTTCCCAGTCCCACAGCCTTCTCAGTTGTGTTTCTACCAGAATAAATCAACACACAATTCAAAATTCATACAAGAAATTAAAACCTGCATTATTTTATTTGGTTACCACTCTTCCCATTAGATGCTGTTTGGTATTTTTCTCAGGTTTCAGTAAAATTATGTAACATTTTGGAGCAAATAAACACAGCATTAGCCCAAAACTAGATGCTAGAATTGCAAAGATCTCCACAGCTACAGTGAACTTTCCAGGTGAGCTGACATAAGCAGGTATAAAGGCCAGCCACACTGCACAGAAAATCAACATGCTGAAGGTGATGTATTTGGCCTCGTTAAAATTGCCTGGCAGCTTCCTGGCTAGAAAAGCCAGAATAAAACACAGAGCAGCCAGGAGCCCAATGTATCCCAGAACACACCAGAAGGCCTGTTCAGAACCCACACTACACTCCAGGATTATTCTGGAACGGCTGTACTGGGTGTTTTTATTTGGGAAAGGAGGAGCAGTGATCAGCCACACTGCACAGATTATCACTTGTATAAAGGTGCAGGCAGAGATGATAAATCTCTGCTGTTTGGGTCCCAGCCATTTCATGATGTTGTTTCCAGGCCTAGCAGCTGTAAAGGCAGCCAGCACCACCAGAGTCTTCCCCAGGATACAGGAGATGCAGAGTGAGAAAGTGATGCTGAAGGCAGTATGGCGCAGCATGCAGGACCATGATGTAGGCTCTCCGATGAACACCAGCGCACACAGGAAGCACAGAATCAGAGAGAGCAGGATGAAGAAGCTCAGCTCTGAGTTGTTCACTCTGACAATGGGAGTGTTCCTGTGGTAGAGGAATACTACCAGAACAGCGACGGTGAGACAGGCTCCCACTACAGCCAACACAGTCAGGGTCAGTCCCATTGCATCATGGGAGAGGTACTCAATCACTTTGGGTATGCATTCAGTTCTGGCTGTGTTGGACCAGTAATCTTCAGGACAAGATGTGCAATCTATTGAATCTAAAATAAAAAGGTATAGGAACATGTATTATTCAAAAAAGAGAAACATTATTGTGAAAAGTGGAGTTCTCACCTGTCTTATTACTAATCTTCCCGCTGTCACATGGTACACAGTCAAAGCAGCACAGAGGCTCCCCACGACGGACAGCCTTCCTGCTTCCTGGAGCACAGCTCTCACTGCACACAGACACCAACACCTACATGAGAGAGAACACAGCCAGGTGTCACTGCAGATACATATATTTTGTTATAGGATAATTAGAATATTAAAAATCAGATAGTTCATGGTTAAAAGCAAACTGCCAGACAATGCAATTACATAATCATTTACCTCTAAACACATTTATCTTGCATATGATGTTGACATCACTTAAATTAAAAATATATAATAAATAATTTAGCCAGGAGGATTGTAGCTTTCAAAGATTTTGTCCTTGTTTAATTCCTGCTACTCAATCTAGAGTTGATGCTTTCACTTTAGATTCGCACTTACCCCCACTTTACCCTAAAGAACCTCAACAGAGGGCATCGCATGTACTGAAATACACACTGTGTGCAGCTTGCCTCTCTCTGGTGGCCCGTCCACATGATCTCCTCTTCCTGGATGAATAGCTCCTTCCCAGCGTCCCTTGCACCATCAAACCTTCCCACATTGACAAACTCAATATTTCCAGCTGCACCTCTTTGCCAGTTGATCACATCATATGATGGAGCTATATCCCCATTTGCATCAAAATTCACCTCCTCTCCAGAAATAGTAAAGGAGACCTCCTGAATATAGTGCAGGAGCTTTGAAATGAGAAATAGAAAACAACTAAATAAATAAATAAATAAAATTGCATGAAATAAATAACAATAATACATAAATAAAAGTGCATTGGTACACTAATGAAAGCCGTAGGAGCTGCTGAAGGGCTCATTCGGTTAAGGCACCAAGCTGTGGTGCAAGGATTAGCCCCAAGGCGAGATGGAATCCAGTCTGTGAAAGTGCCAATTGTGGCTGGTAGGTCCATAGGGTGTGATGCGAAATTGAAGATTGCTTCGCCCAGGGTATGGGAGGGCTCAGTAGGGGTCTGCTATTCATCACTTTCTATCGGGTGCCCATGAACTGCATGTCAGTGCTGCATCTAAATGCTCACCCTCTTGCAAGCTGAGCTGCAGTCTGCAGTGTTAAAAGAAGCAGGCTGGCAACACCACGTGTATCGGAGGAGAACCGTGGTTGTCGACACTCACCCGAATTGGCAGTTTGGTTTGTGCATTAAACCACCTGCAGTTGCAGATAACTGGACATCACAGATTAGGCTGGCAATTGAAAATGATCAGTTCTATGTTGGGCACCAAAAATAAAAATCTAATAAAAATGTTATTTGCCATTGCATAAACATCACCCATTTCATTTTGTCATAATTTCTCGCTTCAAGATCAGTTTTTGTTGCGTTGTAAGATTATATAAAACATATATTCTGTATATAAAAAAAACTCTAACCCTGTAATATCAGTTTTTTAACATAATGACGTAATAAATCTAAATTATTGGGTATGTTGCAAATAGTTAATGTAATTTATTTTTCATGTCTTATATGAAAAATATATATTCAAAAATGTTATATATTTCAAAATGTATTGGCGACTCAGTTTTCATTCTCAAAATATTTAACAAATGCTTATATTCATCCAATCAACACACAGTAAAATACACAGAGATGCTTGTGATTCACTTACTTGCCACGGTTGAATGTTTGTGGCATCAGCACATGAGGAGTTGTGGAAGGGCCCTTTCCCAGGTTTACAGCTGATGAGGTTGTGCAGGGAGTGAGCGATGGCGTACACGGCTTTGTACACGTTGTAGGAAACACGAGGGCTGGAGGTGTTCAGGTAGGCAGAGTGCTGCTCCTGCAGGGGCTCCAGCCCTGTACAGGGGGGCAGCTGGGAGGAGGCCTGGGTGCTGCTGCTGGAGGGGTAGAGAGAGCAACCGTACAAAGCACCCCACAGCTTGTGCACCAGGGGGTTACTGGGGTACCTCAATGGGTTTACACTCATCAGATAGTCTCCAAGACCTGGTACCTGCCCCTGCCTGACAGCAAAACCAATGGTGCCACCTAAAAAAGGGTAGAACTCACTGCCTGTGAATAGTGAGGCCGTTACCCAGGCTTCACTGGCAATCCACTGGATCCCTGTGATGTTCTGTTCCATGTAGTCTTTCAAGAAGGGGGCCATTACTCCCTCACCAGAAAAAACAACAACTACCCTTGCAATGGAATGCTTCATTACATTGATGATTTCAAGTCCGTTCTTTCTATTATAGAGTAAGGGGATCATTTGGTGGTAGGCTAAGCATACACTGGTGTTTTTGAGCGCCCTCAGGAGACCCTGCTGAGCAGATCTTCCATATCCATGATCACTGTTGACCACACCGATCCATGTCCACCCAAAACGCTGCAGAAGTTGAGCAATGGCTTTCACTTGGTAGTCATCACTAGGGATCACTCGGAAGAATGTTGGGTATTTTCTCCTATTGCTGAGACAGGCACAGGATGAAGAATAGCTGATCTGAAAAACAAAAACTTTGTTTGAGCAAAAATTGAACAAACAATAATTGTTCATTTATTCCATAATATATTTGTTCATTTTTGTTGACATTCCAGACAATCGGCACACATATGATGAAGAGAGAAAGTGGTAGCAAAGCAGCTGTATCTTCTTACTTGTATACTGCAGCTTTTCTACTTTAAAAAGTATTTTCTGTTAAAATGTAACACAGCACAATAAATAAGATTGTCATGTGTAATTATTAAAGCATAATGAGGGGTACTATTGTGACTAAATTTACTACAACTAGAACTTCAAACATCAAGCTTCAGTTAAATATGAAATACTAAATGTATATTGTGAAAAACCTTAATTATTTTTTAGTCAAAGCTATTTATCAGAGGACAACTATACAACCTCCATATACAAATAATCATACATCTTAATTTAAAGTTTAGAGAAATATGAATAAGTACATTCAATTGATATTGCAAAAACACAAGAAAAAATTGTCTAAGATTACACACACCATTGGAATTCGGAATGGCTGTAGAGTTCTGGAGACAATAATAGACTGTGAAGAACCAGTTGCTCCAACCACAGCCAAAAGAGGAGATGCGCTGGAACAAAGAGGAGCGTGAACTTCACCTGGTCCATTCAGAAGTGCTAGAGCTGCCCTTTGTGCTGCTAAGGAGCGTGCACAGGAGTCATGGATCTTGTATCCCAGAGTAAAGTTGGGCAACAGGTTCTGACTCTGGTTGATCTCCTCAACAGCCAGCCTCATGGTCTGTGCCCAGCGGAAATATCTCGGGTTCAATCTGGACAGAGGACATGCATACTGTATATATCCAGAGAAGTGAGGATAAATGCAAGATTAAGGACAAATTCTAAACTTACCCATTACATGGTACTGCAGCAGGTTTGTAAGTCAAGTTCTGATCTGGCATCTCCATGTTGTGTTGTAGGGGGAAAATCCCTCCAATGATGAGGTCTCCATCAGCCTGGAATCCTGGCTCATAGTAGCCCAGCAGGGAACAGACTGGAGCAGGGGCCAGGCTTGCAGGACTGATAGCATAAAAACAGAGAAAGAGGCCCAGGATCAACAGAGGAGTCATCTTCAGCCAGGCTGGCCCCATACACTGGAGTACAGAATGAGGAATGGCTTTTTAATTACGCATTTATTTATTTATCAGCATCATCAGACGAGCATGTGACATCAGATGTGCAAGTTGTGCCATTGCCAACTGTGGCTGGTACGTCCATAGGGTGTGATGCAAAATTAAAGATTGCGTCACCCAGGGTATGGGAGGGCTCAGAAGAAGTCTGCGATTTGTCGCTTTCTAACGAGCTCTGCTGGTCGATCAGGCGACAAGGCTGAGGCACAGAGCACACATAATACAGCATGAAAGTGGGTTCTCCATCATTCAAATGTTATGCTTGCTTTATTTCAAAACAACAGTAAGATAACCTTGGGGATCCATTTGTAAAGTTGAAGCTGTTAATTTTTTTGACAAGATTTCCCCCCAGATTTCCCCCAATCTCCTTACATTACATAAATCACACAGATGTATGTGGGGTGCCAAATGTCAAGTAAAACAAATAGTTTTTCCCGTGTTTTTTTTTCTCATCTTCAGCATAAATATGTAATTTCCCTGAAGATTTAGGCTGTGTGAATCTTTTTTCCCCCTGCAGATTTAGCTTAAATATGGCATTACCTTGAAGATTTAGGTGAAATGTGAGGTTTTTTTTTATAAGATGGATGAGAGCCACGCACGTTAAATATAAAAATAATTGGATAACAGGCAGGGAGGTCATTAGCTTGGAACACTGCAGCTCAGATCATGCAGACAATTGAAGCTGGAAAAGGATTAAAAGAAAGATGCAGTTGATATGAAAACATGGTAATTTATTAAATGACAAATAATCACTGGTTAAAACTGTGAGAGCAAACACGAACACATTCAATGCCTATAACTAAACACAGGATAACATGCTGTCAAGACAAATAAACATGAACAAGTTCACAAACAAAGTATATCACCAAATGATTCCGTACGGTGTGACTATGGTACCAGGAGAACTGTTAAGCAGATTCTCCTATATGAAAATGACTATGGTGCCACTACAGCACCAGGAGACCTGTTAAGCAGATTCTCCTATATGAAAATGACTATGGTGCCACTACAGCACCAGGAGACCTGTTAAGCAGATTCTCCTATATGAAAATGACTATGGTGCCACTACAGCACCAGGAGACCTGTTAAGCAGATTCTCCTATATGAAAATGACTATGGTGCCACTACAGCACCAGGAGACCTGTTAAGCAGATTCTCCTATATGAAAATGACTATGGTGCCACTACAGCACCAGGAGACCTGTTAAGCAGATTCTCCCTGAGTCTCCCTTTGGGATGTCCTTAAATGCAGTACAGCGCCGGTATGCCCACTCCACAAGTCCCTTTGTTTGTCCAAATAAGGTCTGGCAGGAAGAGCAGTTTCACCACGCAGGGACCCCCTCCAGGGAGAGAAACAGAGTCTACCTCCCCCAATCTAGTGACAGTAATAAGACTCTTTGAACAACGGCGCGTGATCTTATGATCTTCTCTATCATATCTAGATATCAGGTGAGGTCCCGGTGATGGCCACTCTAGGTTCCAGACACTTATATGGACAAGCGCATCCCTGATAACCTATACAATCCTCCTTTCACATTCTTTATTTCTCCCCCTCCTATACTTTCACATACCACACACTTCAATTAGTATTATCCAGGTTCACCACATTTATCATATTATCCACAATTACTTTATACTTCCACAATTACCAATTTACATGCACATACATATGATTTAATATACATATACAGCTTTGTTTAATATGTTCACCATTCAGTCCAGAATCTAGGCCGTAAAAGACCTGTGCGGATGCCGTTTCTGATGTCCAGTTGTAGGCTCAACTCCAGCTGTAGGTTACGAGGCCGTGAGAAGTCAGAGGAACAGGTTCTCAGGCCATCAGGTAAATTGTTTTATTGCACCCTCCAGGAAATCACCACCAGCTGCAAGGGTTTAGGACTGATAACACTTTTTCCAGCCTTACAATATTTTCAGATATAATTGATAAATATCAAAATATATTGGCTCAGCATGTCCTAAATATTTAAGTAAATATTTAAAAATAAATTAATATTTCACTTATATCTGTTTAAGAAATAAATATTTTGTAAATTATAAATGTTTAAATTTATGTTTACATATTTAGATTAGTTTAAGGGTCATTCCATGTCAAATCAGACAGAATCCAGGAAAGTGGTTGTAGCACCATCTCAGATTTTGTTCAAAGTTTGTCAATATAATGTTTGGGTCCCAAAACTAAGGCCTGTAAAATATTTTTTTTCAATTCCAATGTTTTTAAATTCTTTTGGCTCTTGATAATTTTTTATTTTTACACTCTCAAAAACGCCTTATCTGGGAAGTCATGTTTGGGCATTAATATCTTAAAAAGTATTATTCCTAGCCTCACCAAACATTGTAGGATGGAAGACATGTTCTCAGTATGACTGAACCATTAAAAGGTTGTACTGCATGCCGATTGAAGGCCCTAGATTTGGAAAAAAGTACAAAATTCTAAACGAGAGTGATATTGAGGATTTTTTTTTGCACCCATATGGTATCAATCTTTTTTTTTTTCTGAATAAAATTTTTATAAATTTTGTGCCAATATTTGAGGTCTTTACCACTAATGGACATAAAGATATTAAGAATAAAACGAGATGTGGTAGCATTTTTCGGTCATTTTCATAGGACCAAAATGGTATGTGAGGTAGCTAGTAGGAACATGAAAATGACTTAATGTATGGTCATTTAGTGTACAAAGTGCTAATGTCCTTCCATGTTTCCTTCATAGATAAATACACATAGTTAAGGGCATTGTTTTACCTCCAAAATGAAGAAGGAGGGTCTTCCCTTATTATCTCTACTTCTGTGTGTCCCAGCCTCTGAAATATTGATTGGAGTAAAGAAATACTTAAATGTTTTCTGTAGGCTCATTTTTACTATAGGTCATTAATGCAAGCTATATTCTTTAGTATCAGGGCCTCATTATAGAAACATGCATTAATTCTGATAGATACTATCTTAAATGGAGTGGTTAAATTTTATATCCAATATTTAATAAAGAATAAGATACTCAATAAAAAAATTAAATAACTTTATTGAAAATGATGTGCAATGTAGCAAATTATGTACTAAAAATGAAATGTGATGAAAACTATTATCCTTTAATCATATAACTTGAACAACATGACTGAATTGGGTACATGCTTGGTGTTTTCTTGATAAATGGAATCCCTATGTTCCATTATTAACTGATTGGTGGCTGTGGCTAGGAAGTGCTTATTTAGGATACTACTTATTCCTCCTTATACCAGAGGTTTTATCAAAATATTTCACTTATTTTTCATATCCAGGACCACAATTCCCATCTCAAATGCCCTCTATTCCAATGAACACACTAAAAACATGTTTATCCTTTATTTCTTACTATTCCTATAACACAGGAATTCAATAATCATGGAGATACTGAGGCAAAGAAATGTAATCCTGAAATGAACGTTTTTATGCCATAGGTAAAATATCTCTCGGTGTCTATTTTTGTATGAAGAAAAAACGGATAATAATCTTAATAACCAAACATCAAGCAATTTCCATGTATATTTTTATGTTCCTACTAGCTACCCCACATACCATTTTGGTCCTATGAAAATGACCAAAATATTGTATTTGCAGAAGAAATAATGATTGATATCATATTGGTGCAAAAATGTGGGTTTGTAGTACCTTCAATATCACTCGTTTAGGAATTTTGCACTTTTTCATCTAGAGCCTTATACAAATACAATGGCATGTAGTACAGGCTTTTAGTGGCATACAGAACACATGTTTGTCTTCCATTCTACAAAGTCTGGTGAAGCTAGGAACAATACTTGTCAAGACATTAATGCCCAAACATGGCTTCCCAGATAAGGCATTTTTGAGGCGATAAAAATTAAATAATATCAAGGGCTGAAAAAATTAATGATATAGACAAGGTTTGAACAAAATCTGAGATGGTGCTGCAACAATCTTATCTGATTTGACACGGAATGACCCTTAAGTCTTCCAAAACCAAGATTAAAGACTTTTATATATAAGTTTTTAAGTTTTTTCAGCATTTGTGCTGTATTCAGCATGTGAAAACTTCTCTGTAGCCAGTATAATACGAGATGTATTTAATCAGATGTTTGATACACAAGTACTGTATGCTAATTAGTTATATTATTATGTATCCTAAAATGTAAATAACATGTTAGGTCATATAGAACATATGACCCACAAGGATACTGATGGAAAAATAAGATTGCTTTACTCCTGGGAAAAAACATACTGGCATACCCCAGTCCTCCAGTGTGTATGCAGGTTGTTGCTGCAACCAGTTACCCTGGTGCGATCAGCTAATTAGTCATATATACCAAAAACCGAATGACTCATAGATTAGACCACAATAAAACAATACAATACAGGCATACAGCCACAAAAAACATTCCTCAGCACGGAATTTAGCTAAAATGTCAGATCATGTAAATCATTGGCCTAATTAAATCATAAAATGTGAAATACAGAAACACATGAGGCCCTTTTTGCCCATCCCTGTTTTTTTGCATTCAAGTTCATTTTTTTCTCTATGAGCCAGATTATTGACAGCTACACTCACGGCAGGAAAATTGTTGAAAACGGTTTTATATACTGAAATAGTGCTGTTACTATGGTTGCTGAAAGGCTAATTATGGCACAGATTCTAAAATATGGTAACAGCTATGATTACAACATAGCATCTCTGGCATTGTGATCCAACCCTAGCATACATCTTAAAAATAATTGCAAAATCTTGCTTTTTTCATCATCATCATTTGGTGGAAATCTATACAAAATAAATGGTAAAATTAAGCGGAGTACAAGCTAGTTGAGCAATACTGAGGGGTTGTGTCTGATTTCACTATAGGGAATGCCTCTATGTTGCCCTAATCAAGGAGTCATGCTATATAATGTAAGACAACGTGATGCTAGATAATGCCTTTTTTGTCATATTTGCATGTATGATGCTTCAGAACACAACTTCTATCTTAAAGAAGATAATAGACCGGAGTTACGTTTAAGTACAGCAAAACATAAAGAGATTTTTTTAATTTTAAGGTTTTTGGCCTGCTGTGTAAACACAGCCTTAGTCTGTTTGCTCACACAACTTTTTCCGAGTCCCACAGCCTTCTCAGTTGTGTTTCTACCAGAATAAATCAACACACAATTCAAAATTCATACAAGAAATTAAAACCTGCATTATTTTATTTGGTTACCACTCTTCCCATTAGATGCTGTTTGGTATTTTTCTCAGGTTTCAGTAAAATTATGTAACATTTTGGAGCAAATAAACACAGCATTAGCCCAAAACTAGATGCTAGAATTGCAAAGATCTCCACAGCTACAGTGAACTTTCCAGGTGAGCTGACATAAGCTGGTATAAAGGCCAGCCACACTGCACAGAAGATCAACATGCTGAAGGTGATGTATTTGGCCTCGTTAAAATTGCCTGGCAGCTTCCTGGCCAGAAAAGCCAGAATAAAACACAGAACAGCCAGGAGCCCAATGTATCCCAGAACACACCAGAAGGCCTGTTCAGAACCCACACTACACTCCAGGATTATTTTGGACCGGTTGTACTGGGTGTTTTTATTTGGGAAAGGAGGAGCAGTGATCAGCCACACTGCACAGATTATCACTTGTATAAAGGTGCAGGCAGAGATGATAAATCTCTGCTGTTTCGGTCCCAGCCATTTCATGATGTTGTTTCCAGGCCTAGCGGCTGTAAAGGCAGCCAGCACCACCAGAGTCTTCCCCAGGATACAGGAGATGCAGAGTGAGAAAGTGATGCTGAAGGCAGTATGGCGCAGCATGCAGGACCATGATGTAGGCTCTCCGATGAACACCAGCGCACACAGGAAGCACAGAGTCAGAGAGAGCAGGATGAAGAAGCTCAGCTCTGAGTTGTTGACTTTTACAATCGGAGTGTTCCTGTGGTAGAGGAATACTGCTAGAACAGCGACGGTGAGACAGGCTCCCACTACAGCTATCACAGTCAGGGTCAGTCCCATTGCATCATGGGAGAGATACTCAATCACTTTGGGTATGCATTGAGTTCTGGCTGCATTAGACCAGTAATCCTCAGGACAAGATGTACAATCTATTGAATCTAAAAAAAAGAAAGGCATGGCAACATATATATATACATGGTAAGAAACAAATAACAAAAAAAACTATTGAGAAAGATGTAGGCTGCATTCACATTCTTTAAAATGTTTCTTTGTTTCAATATCGTATTTGCTTTAATGAATTCCTTCTGAACACATCACAAGGAAACATGAAAGGAAAGGAGGAGAGGAGATGAGGAAAGAAGAACAGAGAGATATCCACCTTCAGTCCAGTATGTTTTCGCTGTAATATCATTCCAGAGTGATGTTTCGAAGCCCCTATTGTATTGTATGCAATTCCATTATGTGTATAATGGTGGCGGTATGCCCAATTAGATTTGAATGATTGAATTAATATAATTTGTCTTTAATTTAGCTACTTAATTGCTATTATATTTATGTTACTTCACAATCACACATTTCTTTAGCTCATTGTGAACTTTCCTAGTGATATACATACTTTTTCTTTTTATAAGAAAAGAGTTTTGGGACTTTCTGTCACATACAACCTAAATTGCATCCATAAAAAAGCCAAGCAAGGATGGATCATGTTTCCTTCCTTTGTTTATTGAACAAAGTGTTCCTTTGTTCCTTATCATGGAAGCCAGGTGGCCCCTTCCAGGTATCAAAGAAACAAGGGCACAAGGCAGAAAGAAAGGGTGCACTTTTGAGGTAGCACAGATTTAGTGTGAAGAGTGGAGTTCTCACCTGTCTTATTACTAATCTTGCCGTTGTCACATTGTACACAATCAAAGCAGCACAGAGGCTCCCCACGACGGACAGCCTTCCTGCTTCCTGGAGCACAGCTCTCACTGCACACAGACACCAACACCTGCATGAGAGAGAAAACAGCCAGGTGTAGCTGATAGCTCATTTAGCCTTCCTTTACAAAGTACACCTGGACTTTTCCTTAACACTGAAACTGCACCTCTATCTGTCCATTTCCATGAAGCCAGATGTCACTGCAAACACCTCTGCCTGTCAATGAGAACATTGCTGTATTTGTACCTGCTTTGGGACGATACAGCAAATTGTCACTACACACCATTCCCATACTGTAAATTAAGCATGTGTACAGTATTATTAGACTTTATCACTCATCATTTTGTCCATGTCCATGTTGTAATATATCACACGCAAAATAACTATTTCTAAATTCTAAAATGTAATCGTTTTCTACAGTGGCATATGACATCGATCCAGTCAGCATGAGAGGACATGCCCACAAAAACATCATAAACAATCCAGGCCCACCCCCTGTGGAGGAAAATTTGGTTTCCATAGGTAATCAATGAAGCAGTCAGTTACAAGTTACTTTAAATTAGAAAACAATCTAGTCATATTAAAAACATATATATTCAAAATGGCAAAAAGCTGCTGTGGCTTAAAAAAACCCGGATTTGCATTGGACTTTTTAATTTATTGCCCATTGGCAAAGAGAGCAGCACAAGAGAAACAAACGGCGAATATGAAAAGTAGCAATTACATAGCGTATGGCACATAACCCGACGGATTACGCTGCTTGCTGAAAACAATTCATAAAACCAAAAATGATACAAACCCAAATTCCAAAAATGTTGGGACAGTATGTAAAATGCACATAAAAGCAAAAAGATTTGTAAATTGTCTTTTACATATATTTAATTACAAACAGTATGAAGAAAAGATATTTAATGTTTTACCTTATCAACTTTATAGATTTTTGTAAATATACACTAATTCCAAATTCCTAACTTCAAGACATTTAAAAAAAAGTGAGGACAGGGGCAAAAAAAAAAACACCTGTTTGGTACATTCCACAGGTAAACGATGCTATCATGACTGGGTATAAAAGGATATCAAAAAACTCTTGATATCAGGTACTCTTACAAGCGATACAACAACCTCTGCATTTGAATAGATCTCTGTGGGAATTGGGGGGTGGGACTATATTTAACTGTAAATTACACGGGAATAGTATGGAACCCATGGTTGGCTAAATGGCTCGTTTGAGACCTCAGACCCTTGATGACTTACAGCCATTTAGCTTGATGACTTACAGCCATGGGTTCCATACTATTCCCATGTAATTTACATCTTAATCTAGTCCCACCCCCCAATTCTCATAGAGATCCATTCAAATGCAAAGAGGTTATAGTATTGCTTGTAGGAATACCTGAAAATAAGTCTTTTGATATCCTTTTATACCTAGTCATGATAGCATCACCTGTTTACCTGTGGAATGTTCCATAAAATTTGGAATTAGCGTATATTTACAAAGATCTATAAAGTTGATAAGGTAAAACATTAAATATATGTAAAAGAGAATTTACAAATCACTGCTTTCTGCTTTTATGTGCATTTTACATACTGTCCCAACTGTATAACAATAAAGTCAAATCTTGCCTCATGATGCTCTTGGGGGAGACCACAAAGGGAGGGCAAAATGAAGCTGTTGAACATGCACGTGAACGAGACCTAATTCTCACGGGAAACCCAAACTTTTTTTGCTTTTAAGTCAGGGAGTATATCCAAGAAACCTGCGGCTAGCAACAGCTAACGGCACCAGCCCACAAAATTACATTGTTAACATTGCTTCTGAAATTGTTCAAAGTGAAACCATTCGATCAAGGTCAGCTTGCTAATGTTAGTCTACTTTGCGTTGTCATGGATCATAATGTAGTTGATGTGGTTCCTTCGCAAGGGATTCATTAAGGTAGAAGAAGAGGTCAGGGAATGACACCATTATTTGTCCACTCTGTAATGTTATAAGGACAGCACTCAAGTCCTATCCAGTTGATTTTGGCAAAATACCTTAGCCGGTTTTTAGGAAATAATGATTGAATGTAATTTTCAGATGTTATTATTTATTAAAATAAAAGAGAAATTGTTTTCCGACTATTAGCTATGATGCGTTGCCCACTGCATCTATTGTATATTTGCCCTACAACATTGTAATATATTCAAGTATTTAAGTTGACATGAAGTTATATATCCAGCTCTCACAAATGAGGAGGTCTGTTGACTGCCTGCTGATCAATGTCCTTTGAGAGTTGCTCTTACCTCCACTTTACCCTACAGAACTTCAACAGAGGGCATCGCATGTACTGAAATACACACTGTGTGCAGCTTGCCTCTCTCTGGTGGCCCGTCCACACGATCGCCTCCTCCTGGATGAATAGCTCCTTCCCAGCCTCCTTTGCACCATCAAACCTTCCCACATTGACAAACTCAATATTTCCAGCTGCGCCTCTTTGCCAGCTGATCACATCATATGATGGAACTGCATCCCCTTTTGCATCAAAATTCACCTCCTCTCCAGAAATAGTAAAAGAGACTTCCTGAAGATAGCGCTGAAGCTTTGAAAAAAAAAAAATCTTAACCAAATGTGTTTCTTAAAATAATCAGGTAAGGAACATAACACTATTTATGAAAAGGGAAAACATTACAGCTTCTGGATACCTATTATTTTGTTTCCTTTTTAATAATTTTTTTCTGCTACTTCGGATAAATGGTTGTAGAATATACATAGCACAATTCATGCTAAAAAAGCTTGTGATCATTTGTGAACTATTACCTGCCACGGTTGAATGTTTGAGGCATCAGCACATGAGGAGTTGTGGAAGGGCCCTTTCCCAGGTTTACAGCTGATGAGGTTGTGCAGGGAGTGAGCGATGGCATACACGGCTTTGTACACATTGTAGGAAACACGAGGGCTGGAGGTGTTCAGGTAGGCAGAGTGCCGCTCCTGCAGGGGCTCCAGTCCTGTACAGGGGGGCAGCTGGGAGGAGGCCTGTGTGCTGCTGCTGGAGGGGTAGAGAGAGCAACCGTACAAAGCACCCCACAGCTTGTGCACCAGGGTGTTACTGGGGTACCTCAGTGGGTTTACACTCATCAGATAGTCTCTAAGACCTGATACCTGCCCCTGCCGGATGGCAAACCCAATGGTACCTCCTAGAAATGGATAGAACTCACTGCCAGTGAATAGTGAGGCTGTTACCCAGGCTTCACTGGCAATCCACTGGATCCCTGTAAGGTTTTGACTCATGTACTCTTTAAGGAAGGGGTTCAGCTCCCCTTCACCTGAAAATACCACCACAACCCTCGCAGAGGAGTGTTTCATAATGTTAAGTATTTCCTGTACTCTCTCCTGATTGTACACTTTGGGGATCTTTTCATGGTACGCTAAACACACACCAGTGTTTTTTATTTCCCTCATCAATCCCTGTAGAGCGAATTTGCCATAGTCATGGTCCTCAAGGACAACACCAACCCACGTCCAACCAAATTTCTGCAGGAGGCGAGCGATGGCTTTCACCTGATAGTCGTCATTTGGGACAACTCTGAAAAATGTTGGGTATTCTTTCCTATTGCTCAAGCAGGAACATGTTGAAAAATAGCTGATCTGAAAAACAGAAAATCCTTTTTTTTTTTTTTTTACCGTGAAGTACATAAACACAGCAATCCAATTAGATTTACACGATTGTTAGGCAATCTCAGTATGCACTCTCAGCACCATCAAGCGTGATAACAGTCATTGTTTGGTAGCATCTGATCCGGTTCTGGAAGCTCAGAGGGTTGTATACCTAAGTTGTAAAGTTAAGTTGAAAATATGGAGTGAAAATTTTCTTGAACAGAAAAGCCAGCTCAGAAATTTATAACTAAAAGGTCAATTTATATTGACAAATGGTAATTAAATATTTGAGTAGCTTTTTAAAAATGATTTTCCTTGTAGCTTAGTAGCATAGTTTTGGAAGTTTGTCCATGAAGATTTACATTTTTTAGATTTTACACTTTAAAATAATATGTAGTCATTTGTAATTTCAATGATTGATGTTATCACTGGTAATCTAAAATGAATCATATAGTAATTATTAGTACACACAATCATCTGTAAATATTAAAATACAAGTTCATAATATTTACAGATAAACAACTTGTGGCTTAAAATCTGCCACGAAGAAGAGATAAATTCTGAAAATTAAAAATGATACATAATAAAATTAAAACATAATGCCATGGTGTATACAACTGTTATTATGGTGGGAAATACATGCTTAATAGGTCATAAAATTGGAAAGAAGTCAACTATTTTTAAGTAAAGGCAGTATAATGAAACCAAATGGAGTGAAATACATAACATAAGAGACAATATTTGCTAACAGGAGAAGGGGAAGTCTGGATCAGATTGGAAGATGGATTCATTTTAACGTAATAATCCAGTTAGCATATTAGGGACAATTATAATAGCTTTTACAGCAGATACATACCATTGGAATTCTGAATGGCTGCAGACATCTGGAGACAACAATAGACTGTGCAGACCCAGATTCTCCAACCACGGCCAAAAGCGGAGACGCTCCAGAACATACTTCGCTTTGGGCTTCACCCGGTCCATTCAGAACCGCCAGAGCTGCCCGCTGAGCTGTTAACGGGGTGGCACAAGAATCATAGATCTTGTATCCCAGAGTGAAGTTGGGCAGCAGGTTCTTACTCTGGTTGATCTCCTCAACAGCCAGCCTCATGGTCTGGGCCCAGCGGAAAGATCTGGGGTCAAATCTGTGCAGAGAGCAACAGCAGAATATGATTTGAGTCTTTGTTGGAAAAAAGAACAGTTATCCACCATCACAAAAATTTCCCAGAACCCACCCCTGACATTCTGCAGGTGCTGGTTTGAGAGTGCTATTCTCATTCGCTGGCTCAACCCTGTAATGCATGGGGAAAATCCCTCCGACGATGAAGTTTCCATCAGCCTGAAAATCTGGATCAAATTTTCCCTGCAGGGAACAGGCTGCGGCAGGGATTGGGTTGGCAGGAGTAACAGCAGAGGAGTGGTAAAATAGGGACCACATCACCAACAGAAGAGTCATCTTCAACCAGGCTGCTCCCACACACTGAGGTACAGAGTGAGGAGCGCTGTTTTATTCACCAACCTCCCCACTCTGCATCTCATTATGTTCTGTGTGTTACTGACCTTCAGAGACCACATGACGTCACCACTCTGTGTTCTCTATAGACAAGACTGAGAATTAATACGTACAACTGAATTTTCCATAATGTCCATGTATTGGCACACATGAAAAGGCACACATTTGTCTGCCTTCTCAGATTAATCTCCAAAATGCTGCACAAATTTAATAGAATTGGTCTAGGTAGCCGTAAATGACTAACCAGCCATTCATCCCTTTCAGCCAACAAATCTGTGTGATCCCTAAAGATACATTCTCTCCAAAGGGCATCGTGCGCCAAGTCCGCCAATAGCGCAAGATCAGCCATTGCAATGCCGGCTATAGACCTGTAAGCCCTTCTTTTTTGTTTATAGATTAAATATCTGTGCTTTAAATAGCATATTTAACATCATATAGCCTAACATTTAAATTTGATCCATTTAGAAAAATAGTAGGCTAATGGGGGTGTGGTATAAAAATATAGATTATACATTTTTATATATCATTACAAACTACTGTATGGCCTACTATGTGAAATAATTGTGTTCATAAGAAGATGTTTTTCTGTGTTAGGATGACTTGCAAAAAAACTGTGATAATGTCCCACTTGAAACAGAACAAACGCACACACATCACACATCTATGGCCTCACATTCAAGGACACACACACGCAGGAAAATACAATGGAAAAACTCGCTCTCAGCAGAAGTCAGCCTATTAAAAGTAGCTGAAATGGACAATAGATGGTTGCACCAAGTTCTCCAATAGCGCAAGATCAGCCATTGCAATGCCGGCTATAGACCTGTAAGCCCTTCTTTTTTTTTTAGCTCATTTTGTTTAAAGGTTAAATATGTGTGTTTTAAATATCATATTTAACATCATATAGTCTAACATTTAAATTTGATAAATTTAGAAAAATAGTCTTATGGGGGCCAGTGATGCCCCCAGAAATCTTTCATCAGGGTGGCCAGATGGGGCCACTGAAAATCTTGGGGTGGCACACCAAAACCAAAAGCCATAACTGAATTTCAGGAATTCTATTATGTTGTTGTAGTATATAGGCTCGTTGAAAACTATGTCAATATGAGAGTTAAGGAATCGCATACTGATACACTTTGGTTTCTCATTTTACAGTTAATGTTATTAATAATCTGATGTGCACACACTAATACCGGTACAGTTTACAGTTCCACAACAATCCTGTTTTTATGTGTTATGTATCTGTATATGCATGTGTTAGGCGATTCATTGTTCTTCAAATAGGCTAGTAGTTGTCCTTTTCCTTAGAAAAACAAATATACAGCTTTAATTTTAAGGAGTAGCTATACATTGATTGTAAGGAACAAAACATGTACTGGGAACAAGTCTACTTGAGTTTAAAAACACCACACAGAGGCCTCCAATTCTTTTCAATACAGCTTTATTTGGCTGTTGCTGTGTCTTTTTGTAAACTAAAATATTATATTATATATGTCCAAAAATTTAAAACAAAACAAAAAAGCATAATCATGGACAAAAATATACATTTTATTATAACCTACTTACAATCTATTCATATCCCTGCTTTATTAGGCTACATTTAGGCTGGCTATGCATTTGTTATTTTCTGTCACATGCATGAACTATTATGAAAAATATAATTATTGATTTAAATGAATAGTACCTTATGTAAAATATCAGATAGAAGCATATTATGCATATGCGACTCGCGAGGGGGGGGCAGTGATTGTATCAGCCGGCCACCCCTTGGCGGCGCCACTGATGGGGGCATCCATTACGTTATGGGTCTAATTAAATAAGTTCATAGCCAACAATTGATTAATAGATGTTTTGTAAACTGTTTGCTTTTTACAATTGTAATTTATTACATTTGCATTGTGCATTTCAAAGGCTACATTTAGTCTTGTGAATTTAACAGAAAACACAAAGCTGGTTTTAGCAGCATTTTGAATTTACAAAAGTGGTGCACCTGGTTCGGACCATAATGAACATACAAATCTCAGATTGCCAAAACAATTTACTCACAAATTCAGTCTGTGCACGTTTAAGGAATGAGGCCCAATGTGTGGAGCAAGTCTTGATTTTAACAAATGCGTATCTTACAATACCTCCCGACTTCCTTATGTCTCTCATTCAAGTAGCTTGTACTATTAACTCCATACAAATGCATTGCATAAATAGCCAGCATGGGACTGCATAACTAAACGCAGCTTGCATTTCAAATAGTCAAATTGAAATAAACAAAATATTAAGCACATCTGTGTTATGCGCTTTCATAACAACAACAAAATAGCGCAATGCACCAGTTTGAGTTAAAACCTGGTCTGTGTTGGTTAAATGCAAACACAGTATTTAACACCAAAAATATTTTTGGTTGTGAATCATTTACTTTACTGTCATTCTCCAGAGAGACTTACGCATCAAGGTGCTGTCATTCCCTAGAAGGGTAAAGTATAGTCCCAAGAGAGACAGCAAGTGCAAAAACTTGATTGACTTAAAGACTGGATTGTAATCGCAAATTAAAGGTGAAACTGTTATATGAGGTACACATAAAATGTCTTCCTCCAGCTCCTTTCTGTGCAAGTCTGACTTAACTGTGGTATGATATGCATGTATGCAAAAGTAAAAGTGTTTGGAATAACAACCTTTGTGTTAATATCATTGAAGCCTACTTCATATATTTTTGTTTATGTCATTACTTGTTTTTGACTCTTCTCTGAACACATGAATTAGAGTTTTTGTGTCTTACCTTTGCATATTTGCTTTGATAAAATGAAAAAGTCATACCAGAAATAAAAACCTGCATTGTTTTATTTGGTAACAACTCTTCCCATCAAATGTTGTTTTGTGTTTTTTTCAGGTTTCAGTAAAATGATGTAACATTTTGGAGCAAATAGACACAGCAATAGTCCAAAACTAGATGCTAGAATTGCAAAAATCTCCACAGCAACAGTGAACTTTCCAGGTGAGCTGACATAAGCTGGTATAAAGGCCAGCCACACTGCACAGAAGATCAACATACTGAAGGTGATGTATTTGCCCTCGTTAAAATTGCCTGGCAGCTTCCTGGCCAGAAAAGCCAGAATAAAACACAGAGCAGCCAGGAGCCCAATGTATCCCAGAACGCACCAGAAGGCCTGTTCAGAACCCACACTACACTCCAGGATTATTCTGGACCAGTTATACTGGGTGTTTTTATTTGGGAAAGGAGGAGCAGTGATCAGCCACACTGCACAGATTATCACTTGTATAAAGGTGCAGGCAGAGATGATAAATCTCTGCTGTTTGGGTCCCAGCCATTTCATGATGTTGTTTCCAGGCCTAGCGGCTGTAAAGGCAGCCAGCACCACCAGAGTCTTCCCCAGGATACAGGAGATGCAGAGTGAGAAAGTGATGCTGAAGGCAGTATGGCGCAGCATGCAGGACCATGATGTAGGCTCTCCGATGAACACCAGCGCACACAGGAAGCACAGAGTCAGAGAGAGCAGGATGAAGAAGCTCAGCTCTGAGTTGTTGACTTTCACAATCGGAGTGTTCCTGTGGTAGAGGAATACTGCCAGAACAGCGATGGTGAGGCAGGCTCCCACTACAGCTATCACAGTCAGGGTCAGTCCCATTGCATCATGGGAGAGGTACTCAATCACTTTGGGTATGCATTCAGTTCTAGCTGCATTGGACCAGTAATCCTCAGGACAATATGTGCAATCTATTGAATCTGAATAAAGACAGTATAATAGTTGTTATTAAAAAAAAAGACTGCAGAGATATATGTGACAGGTGCTGGTAAAACGGTGCACAAGTAGCACGTGGTCATTTTTCAGTTTTTTATAGTTTATGAAAGTACAAATCCTGAGCTTTGAAATGATGCTTTCAAATCATACACTGAAATATGCAAATATTTGAAGAAGATATGCTTCTTTGACTGTTGGTAAACCTTAAAACAATTTATTGAGAAAACAGCTATCAAAGATTTGCAAAGATTCACACTTCAGGCTGGCAAACTTAATGGGCGTGCCGTGAACAGTGGCTGGCGAACCCCACCCCCAACCACTCCCCCACAAGAGTAAATGTCAGTATCTGTCACTGGCTGTCAGCTGTAGCTAAGGCAGCATCCAACCACAATCATTTCAACCACAACTGCAATCCCAGACTTGTTTCTTCATTAGGAACGTTTCATGGTTAGAGGGATCATTTACCCCCTTAAGCCACATTATGTCAGAAATAGCTATGCATTCCATGGAGAATAAAAGGACCATGTTCACATTGTGCTATATTACAAACAATTACATAAAGGGGTAGCAAATGTTTTTTTAACTGAAAATAAGTTTTTTAACTGAAATACACAAGGCAAACGTAGCAAATAAATTACGATTGCAAAAAGCAAACATATTAGATGATGCCTATTAATCAATGGTAGGCTATGAACTTTTTAAATTAGTCTCATAAGCATAATGAATGCTCCCAGACCAGTACTATTTTTCTAAATTGGTAAAATTTAAATGCTAACTTATATGACGTTAAATATCTTTAGCTTTTTTTTCATTTTTGCTTATTTTTTTTATTTTTTTTCTTCACTTCAGCTGAATCCTAGATACTTTAATGAAAAATGCTTTATGTTTTTATATTGTAAATAAGTAAATATCCTAAAAGCTTTAGCTTGTTTGTCTTTTTGTTTAGTCACAATTAAATTTTATTTTTTTTTAGTTTTTTTTTACAATTAATATGGCGGGGCGGGCAAGATGCACAAAGAAAAAAAAAAAAAACAAGTCATTTCCATTTCCATGATTCTGGACTCGTCCCCGAATGGTAAGTGATAATGTTACTACAATTGGCTATTTGGCTAATGTTGTGGTTAGTTTTTTTTTCTTTAATCCCTTTTGTTACATAATTGACAGACAGCATTATTTTCAATTGTCAGTCATCTATATATTATATTTTGTTTTTGTGATGAAATTAAAACAAATATCATATATTCTGTATTTGGTTCAGTTTATTCTGTTTTCTGAAAAACATGAAAATGTGACTTAGGCGATTATTTTAAGAAGGTGACGATATGCTATTTAAAACACGAATTTGACCAATGAACGAAATTTGCTTTAAATTGCCTACAGGTATGTAGCCAGCGTTGCAATGGCTGACATTGTGCTGTTGGAGGAGTTGGCTGCTGAGGAGAGAAACAAACTGATTTTTAAGATCGCGCAAAAGCTTAATATGGCTGGTTAGTCATTTTCTGTTTTCTTTTCTTGCCTAGCAATGTTGGTGCCGCAACTGTTGGCTAGCGTACTGCAAAAACGTAGCCACAAGGCTCCATCCGAAGATACGTTTGAAAAATATGAATAGAAAGGGCTGTTACATCTGTGCAGCTCATGTGATGCGACCCACAACAGCTTCAGTTGGCTGGCTTTAGTGGCTTATTGGTGTCGCTACGCCAAATTGCTACGTCAAATTTACGGTGCCAGACAGTAAATAGGCTAGGCCTACCTCTATCTATCACTAGGAGATAGGAAATTTAAACCACCTCTCACACGCACAGAACACCAACAAAATGACGAAATTAATAAATGAATAATTTTATTTCTAAGCTGCGAGAAAGACCACAGCCAACGCTTGCGCTCGTCCGATGCAGATAGGCTTGCACTTTAATGGCTTGTGTAATGGGAGATTCTGCATTTCCTGCATGTTATATCCTCTTTTTACTTTACCATGTAGGCTACTTTACTACACTGCTCAAAGAAATTAAGAGAACACTTAATCAACACAGTATAACACCAAGTCAATTAAACTTCTGGGATATCGATCTGTCCAGTTAGGAAGCGTAAATGATTGTGAATCAATTTCACCTGCTTTGGTGCAAATGAAAGTGAAAACAGATGGACAGGAGAGGCAACAGCAAGACAACCCCCAAAAGGTCAATGGTTTTGCAGGTGGTGGCCACAGACTATATCTCTCTCCTTATCCTTCCTGACTGATTTTTCTCTAGTTGTGCATTTTGCTAGTGCCCTTGTCACTACTGGTAGCATGAGGCAGTACCTGCAGCCCATTCAGGTTGCACAGGTAGTCCAGCTCCTCCAGTATGGCACATCCATACGTGCCATCGCAAGAAGGTTTGCTGTGTCTCCCAGCACAGTCTCAAGAGCCTGGAGGAGTTACCGGGAGATGGGCCATTACACGAGGAGAGCTGGACAGGGCCGTAGAAGGGCAACAACTCAGCGGCAGGACCAGTATCTGCTCCTTTGTGCGAGGAGGAACAGGAGCAGCACTGCCAGAGCCCTACAAAATGACCTCCAGCGGGCTACTTGTGTGCATGTTTTTGACCAAACTGTCAGAAACTGAGTCCATGAGGGTGGCATGAGGGCCCGACGTCCTGTAGTGGGACCTGTGCTCACAGCCCAGCACCGTGCAGCTCGATTCTTTTTTCTTGTGATAACAAGATCCCTTTATAACAGGAGAAAAGGAACTTGTTTTAATGAGAAAAGTTTCAACAAGATACATTGGTATGTTATTATACCAAGAAAAAGATCTTGGTGGACTTCTTGCACACTTATTTGTATCTGATAATATGAGATGGTTTTCCTTTTTAACGTACTGATACTTTATGATTTCTTATAATAATAATAATAATTTATATAGCACTTTTCTCAACACTCAAAGCACTTTGCAATGATGAGGGGGAAACTCAACCACCACCATGTGTAGCACCCACTTGAGTGATGCAACAGCAGCCATTGTTGTGATGGATTTGGTAGCGGATAATCAAACATGAAGGTAGGGGGATCAGACAAGTCACTCACGCAAGTGAGGACCAATAAGCGAGTACTAAGTATTAATACAAAGACAGGAAAATAATTCCTTGTAGCTTAACAGCCAAATGAAAATCAACCCACGAAAATAGGGCTAACTCGAATATACGAGTGATAAGACAAACAAAGTCTCCCGAGCTCAATAATGGAGCGAAACCGGAAAACTTAGAGAAGAAAAAAACACCTTCAGCATGTAAGCTAAGACGGCCGGAAGAAGGTAAAACAAAAACGAAACCACAAAACGCTAGAAGATAACAAGAGAATAACGCTAGAAGCAAGTCCCTCGTGAACATAAAACAAGTTTAATATCACAAGGTCGCTTGTACCTGGCTCAATGTACTAATGAATGACAAAGAAGCACTGGGGAAGTGAACTGCTTAAATACACTGCAGGTGGAAGCACAGGTGAAAAGAATCATGAGTAAGGGGAAGTAAAACCACGGAATGGAACGTGGAAAAAATCAGATAGATTCTCAATCGGGAAAACAAGACGAGAACCGCAACGGAAAAGGAAACAATAACCCATGAACCATGACAATTGTGCGCACCACACATCAGCTGGGGTGGAGAGGGAGAGAATAATTCTTTAGTCAATTAAACTGGGGAATGATTAGGTGGCAGATTGAAAAAGCCTGGGTTGGGAGTTTAGCCAGGACACCAGGGAAACCACTTCTCTTTGCGATAAGTGTCATGGGATCTTTAATGACCACAGTGTGCCAAGACCTCGGTTTAATGTCTCATTCGAATGACAGCATCTCCAACAACACAGTGTCCCCGTCACTGCACTGGGGCATTGGTGTTTATTTGACCAGAGGGAAGACTGCCCCCTACTGGCCCACCAACACCACTTCCAGCAGCAACTTCGTTTTCCATCCAAGCACAAACACACCTGCTTAGCTTCAGCCATTCAGAAGGAGCAGATTGCATGGTGGCTGCATGTTGAGTTACAGGCATTGTTATAGGTAGAAAAATATCACCCTGCTGCCCCATAATTATGTGCAACAGATCCATTTCTCAATATAGCGAGAAACATTTTTCGTTATAACAAGATACTGATGAAAATATTTTTTCACTATGGCAGTAATAATGGCAATAAGAAATAATCACAAATACCGTTACTGCATAAACAATGTAGTGAGATATTGTATACCTTGTAACTACAATTATGGCTGTACAACAGCAATAGCATTTTTGGAATATTGAATCATTTTAGTTGTTGTTAATAAGCATGAGTGATAAGATAACAATAATTTTTTTAAGGGATTCATCTTGGTGTATAAATTGAATGATCTTTCAAAAGATTTTGGTCAGACTACAAACAGTCTTGTTGTAATGACAAACTAAAATACAATCACTTAAATGTTTAAAAAGATATACAACAGTGTAGTAGGTAAAATACTACAAGTACATGTACTTTCAACAAAATCTGTATGTCTGCTAGTATGAAAAAGCCAACTTGTAATGAGCTTATTAGATACGACTACTGTACCCACTAAAAGTCTGTGTGTTCATTTGATGTGAAGAGCACTCACCTGACTTATTACTAATCTTCCCGCTGTCACATGGTACACAATCAAAGCAGCACAGAGGCTCCCCACGACGGACAGCTTTCCTGCTTCCTGGAGCACAGCTCTCACTGCACACAGACACCAACACCTGCATGAGAGAGAACACAGCCAGGTGTAACTACACAAACATTTACCTGTAAATGAATCATAGAACTCCACACTTCTACCTGCCCATTTCCATGGCCTAAGAGGCCAGGTGGCACTGCAAAGACATTTACCTGTCTGTGAGTACTTAATACACAGGTTAAAACACAGACATAGTCTGTGTATATAAAATGAAAATGCTAAAATATACCATACAATGTATGGCAGTGCATAATAACTTCTTTTTTTTTTGTCATTGTAGTAATTGAACACATTTCAGTGACAGACTGCAGGTTTGAGTTCCAGCTTTGACAGATTTGGTCCTTGTTGACTACCTGCTGATCAATGTTGAGTTGATGCTTTCACTTCAGATTTGAACTTACCTCCACTTTACCCTACAGAACTTCAACAGAGGGCATCGCATGTACTGAAATACACACTGTGTGCAGCTTGCCTCTCTCTGGTGGCCTGTCCACACAATCGCCTCCTCCTGGATGAATAGCTCCTTCCCAGCCTCCTTTGCACCATCAAACCTTCCCACATTGACAAACTCGAAATTACCAGCTCCACCTTTTTGCCAGTTGATCACATCATATGATGGAGCTACATCCCCATTTGCATCAAAATTCACCTCCTCTCCAGAAATAGTAAAGGAGACCTCCTGAATATAGTGCTGGAGCTTTGAAATGAAAATAAGAAAGAGAAAATGGAATTGTTTTACAATTCCTTACTTTCATCGATAAAGGAAAATATTCCAGATCATAGTGTAATTGTCATATAATGTAAACGTAGGCATGATTTTTGTTTGGGCTACTGACTTAGAATGTAAAGAATAAAAATGGCTATTGGAGAGAATAAAGAGGGAAATGATAATGATAGTAAGTTTTGACTTTTAACATTTATCTGTATATGCATACTACATATTAAGGAACAAAAGTCCAGAATTCCAAATTAAAATACTTTAGTATATTTAAAAATAATTTCAAAATGATTATTGCATTATATGCTGACACTGTAATGGTATGTTTATATCATTTCATAAATTAATGTTAAATTGTGTAGTTCTGTGTAGGTGGCTTGCAGTGTTATTGATACATTAGTGTGCTTTTAGAATTCTGAATCACAATGCTTAGGAATATTTACAGAATGTTTTGACACAGAAAGTTATGACATTGAAAATTCAAACTGTAATTTACGCATACAAGTAGAGGGTGTTTACGGACACTGGAGTATTTTGGTTTTCTTTGAAACTCCTCATGATGATTGTAAAATAATTTTACCAGCCAGTGAATTCTGTCATGGCCAATGTGTCATATCTCACCAAATTGTCTTTAATGTAGGCACTGTCAAATTTTTCTAATCCTGCGCTGTTGTAATGCAGCAATCAAATTTATGCATTTAGTTTCACTGGTTGTATTACCTGTATATTTATGTACCATTAGGAAAAACATCAAAGGAAATGACAAGGTTCATACTGTTGCTGCAAACATTCAGTTATAGCCTTTATGACTCAGAAATAAAACAATAAATTTAACTGCTGCTTTAGGTAAACATACCGATGTTAACTGTAGCTTTTATGAATCACTCTGTAATTTATTACGCAAAATGAGAATGTTACCTTTCTCAAATAATTAGAATTTATGTTACATATCATGAACTGAGATATACAGTCAAGCCGGAAAGTCTGCCCACCCCTTTCACCTTCTCCACGTTTTATTACATTACAGACATATTCTACAATTGATTCAATTTTTGTCACAAAATTCTACACAAAATAGCCCATAATGACAATGTGAAAACATGTTTTTAGAAATTTTTTCAAATGTATTAAAAATCGAAAACTGAAATTTCTCATTTACATAAGTATTCATACCCTTTGCTTTAACATATTTTTAAAGTATCATATTTAATATTTGGTCACATATCCTTTGCATGCTGTTACTTCCTGAAGTCTGTGACCAATCAACATTAAGACTCTCAATATCTTATTTTCAGGTACTGTTACAAGTGATACTATAAACTCTCTGCATTTGAACTGATCTCTATGAGAATTGGGGGGTGAGACTAAATTCAGCTGTAAATTACGCTGGTACAGTATGGAACACATGACTGGCGAAATGGCTGTACGTCATCAAGGGTCTGAGCTATCGAACGAGCCCCAAACCATCACTCTGTTGCTAGATATGGAGTAGATGTGGATGTTCAGGAAGTAACAGCATGCAAAGGATATGCGATCAAATATTAAATATGATACTTTCAAAATATGTTAAAGAAAAGGGTATGAATACTTATGCAAATGAGAGATTTCAGTTTTCGATTTTGAATACATTTGCTAAATTTTCTAAAAACATGTTTTCACTTCGTCATTATGGGCTATTTCGTGTAGAATTTTGAAACAAACAATGAACTCAATCTAATGTAGAATATGTCTGTAATGTAATAAAACGTGGAGAAGGTGAAAGGGGTGGGCAGACTTTCCGGCTTGACTGTAGGAGGAAAACGCAAAATGCTGCTGTTAATCTTGCATACATTACTTGATTTTTTATTGTTTTATTTATTTTAACTTTTCATGTGATCACCTGCCATGGTTGAATGTTTGAGGCATCAGCACATGAGGAGTTGTGGAAGGGCCCTTTCCCAGGCTTACAGCTGATGAGGTTGTGCAGGGAGTGAGCGATGGCGTACACGGCTTTGTACACGTTGTAGGAAACACGAGTGCTGGAGGTGTTCAGGTAGGCAGAGTGCTGCTCCTGCAGGGGCTCCAGCCCTGTACAGGGGGGCAGCTGGGAGGAGGCCTGGGTGCTGCTGCTGGAGGGGTAGAGAGAGCAACCGTACAAAGTACCCCACAGCTCGTGCACCAGGGGGTTACTGGGGTATCTCAAAGGGTTTACACTCACCAGATAGTCTCTTAGGCCTGGTACCTGACCCTGCCGGATGGCAAACCCAATGGTACCTCCTAGAAAAGGATAGAACTCACTACTTGTGAACAGTGTGGATGTTACCCAGGCTTCACTGGCAATCCACTGGATCTCTGTGATGTTCTGATCTCTGTAGTCTTTCAAGAAGGGGGAGAGCTCGCCCTCAGAAACAAACACCACAACAACCCTCGCAGAGGAGAGTTTCATAATGTTAAGGATTTCCTGTACTCTCTCCTGATTGTACACTTTGGGGATCATTTCATGGTACGCTAAACACACACCAGTGTTTTTTATTTCCCTCATCAATCCCTGTAGAGCGAATTTGCCATAATCATGGTCCTCAAGGACGACACCAACCCACGTCCAACCAAATTTCTGCAGGAGGCGAGCGATGGCTTTCACCTGGTAGTCATCATTTGGAACAACTCTGAAAAATGTTGGGAATTCATTCCTGTTGCTGAGACAGGAACATGTAGAAAAATAACTAATCTGAAAAACAAAAAATCCACCTTCTTTTTTAACGTGAAGTACATAAACACAAAACAATCCAATTTGGTTTTTATAAATAATTGTTAGGTACTATCTGAACAATAAATTAATGTCATTCACTGATTTTGTACTTCCAAATAAACGTTAAGTATGTCTGACAAATTAATCTGTCACTTAAATGTGTTGCTTATTTATTTTACTATATTAAAATGTAATAAATTAATAAATTTGAATTATTTTACTAAAATGAATCAATACATTGAAAGGATATGCCTCCAAAAATGCTATCAACGATACAGTTTAAGATGAAAACAGAACGAGATAAAAATTACTTAATTTTTACAGAACCATGGATTTAATCCAGAAGAATCTATTATGTTTATTCCAAATTACCTCTATTAATTCATTTTAGTTTGATAGGAAATACATACCATTGGGATTCTGAAGGGCTGTAGAGTTCTGGAGAGAACAATAGACTGTGCAGACCCATCTTCTCCAACCACAGCCAAAGGATGAGATATGGCAGAACACACAGTGCTGGAGGAAGTCCTTGGTCCGTTCAGAACTGCCATAACTGCTGCTTGCGCTGTCACAGGGGTTGTGCAGGAGTCATGAATCTTGTATCCCAGAGTGAAGTTGGGCAGCAGGTTCTGACTCTGGTTGATCTCCTCAACAGCCAGCCTCATGGTCTGGACCCAGCGGAAAGCTCTGGGATCAAATCTGTGAAAAAACCAACAGCAAAATGTGATGTTTGTTGGAAAAGAAAATAATTTTCCATGCACATCAGAGTAACCATGACCTCACCCCCAACATTGTGGAGCAGCTGGTTTGTAAATGAAGTACTGGTCTGGGGGCTCAACCCTGTAATGCATGGGAAAAATCCCTCCGATGATGAAGTCTCCATCAGCCTGGAAATCGGGATCAAAAGTGCCCAGCAGGGAACAGACTGGGGCAGGGATCAGGCTGACAGGAGTGACAGCAGAAAATTGAGAAAATAAAGACCACATCGCCACCAACAGAAGAGTCATCTTCACCCGGGCTGATCCCGCACACTGCGGTGATGAGTCAGAAACAGTATTTTATTCACCAACCACCTCTGTGCATCTCATTATTTTCTGCATCTCATTGGACTCCACCATTAGCAGGAAAGCATGTGACATCACAACTCTGCATTCCCCAAAGACAAAGTTGAGGCACAGAGCTCTTGGGAAATTATACACAATAGTGAATTTTCATTTGGTAACTTCTCCATTAATCTTCTTCAACAATGTGCCTCAAATCTAGGCAAACAATAGCTTTTAGTGACATTGATGCTTGCTGTAGTTGCTTGGCAATTGCATTTTTGAAATGTAAATAGTGTGTGCTTGTAATCTTCTGTCATGGTAAGTTAATCATATTAAGTTAAGTTAATCATTGCCATACTTTCTCAGAAGCAGTGGAATCTGGGGGGTACATTGAACTCCACCTCATGTACATGCTCTTTGTCTGACATCACAGAGTCAACCAGTTATGGAGGCAAACAGTGAAGGGAGGGGGAACAAACTCACTGACTGAGATGAGCCCTATGTTATTATTTAAAAAATTTCAGATTTCTTCCACGTTTTTCTCCCAATTTGGTATCCAATTGTACCCCTATACCCCTATGTAGCTACAACTTCTGTCAGCCGGTGGTAGAAAGGAGGGCGCGACTCCTTGAGCGCAATGATTCTCCTCTGCCGAGTCCCTCCCACCAACCCGGGAGTGGCCGCCAAATTGCCGCTCTGTCAAGGCACCGGCTATACTCGGATCTGGCAGGACCAGGGCGTGAACCCTGGTTTCTCGTGTGCAACTGCACCAACTCAAGATCTGTGATTTTACCGCTGCGCCACCATGGCTCCCTCCCTGAACTCTATGTTTTGCTGTGTTATAATTATATACTTGGAATAGCTGGGTCATATTTTTTGAACTATTGTTTATCCCTTTGTCTCTTAATTTGGAAGCCCCACATGCATTTGTAAACTGGTCTCATAACTACAACCTCCTCATATCTACAACCGCCTCCTCCATCCATTTGCTCTGGTTCTCAGGCACAGCTTATGTTCAGTTCATCCCACCAGTAGAGCTTACACATTGAAATGGAAGAGTACTCTTCATGTGAAGCATATATTAGTGCTTAGCTGCTAATAATATATAGATTATACATCTAATCTAAATAAAAATATAGATTATACATTTTTATATATCATTACAAACTACTGTATGGCCTACTATGTGAAACAATTGTGTTCATAAGAAGATGTTTTTCTGTGTTAGGATGACTTGCAAAAAAACTTATAATGTCCCATTTGAAACAGAACAAACGCACACACATCACACATCTATGGCCTCACATTCAAGGACACACACACGCAGGAAAATACAATGGAAAAACTCGCTCTCAGGAGAAGTCAGCCTAGATTAAAAGTGGCTGAAATGGACAATAGATGGTTGTTTTTCAGTAGTATTAGTGTTAGACCTAATGCAAAAACAGCTATATGGCAAAACACATTCTAACATAATGCTCGCCTCCCTAATTTTCCCAGAAGCAGTTTTAGTTATATTTATATAAAACAAACTTATTTGTTTCTAGCTCGTCTGAAAAGAGAAGGATAGTCACCTCCCTTAACATTCCAAGGGGCCAGCCCGTTAAAAATGTCTACGCAAACAGAAAACACTCTAGCCTTGGAAATGTTTGTGTGTGCAGTTCGAGGACTAATAGAGTTTATTAGATCCAAAGAAAACATTTATCTTCTTCTTTACAAACATCAGTATTAAGGTTTATATTGTAGCGACCCGGAAGCTGGGTCTCAGTCGGCCAGCCCTCGCCACAGCACCCCGAACGCCAGCCAAGCTGCCCAAATTCGGCGGACTAACGCCGCTGGAGCCATACCTGTCCCAGGTCCAGCTAGCAGCATGGCACAATGGCTGGAGCAGCGAGGAGGCTGCCACACACCTGGCCCTGGCTCTGGAGGGTAAAGCAATACAGGTGTTGCTCGACCTCGGGCCTGCGGAACAGCGCGACTACCACACCCTGACCACCGCCTTGGAGAGACGGTTCGGGCAGCACCGATTCGCCGACCAGAGCCGAGAGGAACTGGCCAGCCGCCGCCGACAAGAGGGAGAGAGCCTGGGCACCTTCGCCGCCGACGTACAGCTGCACGCTCAACAGGGCTACCCGCAGTTCCACGCGACGGCGCAAGAAGAGCTGGCCCTCCACGCCTTCCTACAAGCACTCATGCCAGAGCGACTGCGCCAGCACGTCCGCCTCACCACGCCCCGCACGCTCAGCGAAGCAATCCAGGAAGCCGAACGAGCCGAGGCGATACTCGCCACTCGGGCCGACCCGCAGAGAACCTCCGCCCCGGGGCCACGCATCAGGCTGGCCGACCACGACGAGGACGAGGAGGACGACACAGCAGAGGTCCGCCGAGCCCGATCGCCACCCCCACGGTCTACGAACTGGCCCGCAGCGGCTTGGCGACGGCAACCAGGGCTGACTAACCGCTGCTACCGCTGCGACGAGCCGGGGCACATCGCTCGTGACTGCCCGGCCCCAGCACCAAAGGTGAGGACCAGGCAGCCGGCGGGAAACGACAGCGGAGTGGCCCAGTGAGGGGACCGCCACTCCAGCCTTCAGCCCCTCTCTACGGCCGATGCACGCCCGTAGGCCGCCTAGGCTACACCCAAGGACTGTATCTAAACTGCCAGCTCGACGGCCACACCTGCCGGGCCCTAGTGGACATGGGGTCCACCATCTCCCTGGTACGGCCGGGGCTCCTTCCGGGTACCACCGGACCACTCCCCACAGCATGGTCACCAACCAACACCCGGCTGACAACGGTGACAGGAGAGACGTCGGCCATGAAGGGGAAGAAGTCGCTGCAGATTCGCGTTGGTGAACAAGGGCTGGTCCATGAGTTCTGGCTCGCCAGCATCCAGGAGCCCTGCATCATTGGCCTGGACCTGTTGAACCGCTGGGGCGCGCGTGTTGACGTGTCAGGGGCAGCCATCACCCTCGGCACCGAGACCATAGCACTCCAGCACTATCGTGAGGGGAAGAAGACCCGACGGGGCCCTCACCAGGCCGCTGCTGCTCAGCACGCCCCAAGACCGGGTGCCACACTGCCACCGCTGCCCCGACCTCAGCCTGAACGGGCCGCCATCGCAACCAGCCCACCGGTCGACAGCCAGCCTGCCCCCGGTCCCGCCGCCAAGACGTCTGGGGCCACTAGTGAGCTGTGGCACCGCAGCAGCGAGGGGCTCGACCTCCAGCAACGCCGCCAGCTGAAGCGCCTGCTCGACGACTACGCCGACATCTTCGCCGCCCGTGACGAGGACTGCCGTCAGACCGGTCTGGTCCAGCACGACATAGAGACTGGATCTGCCCAGCCCATCCGTCTGCGGCTACACCGCCTGGCACTCGCAAAACGACAGGCAGCGGAGGACAAGATCAAAGAGATGGCAGCTGCAGGAGTGATTGAGCCCTCTGACAGCCCCTGGGCAGCCCCAGCCGTCTTGGTGGGGAAAAAGGACGGCGACTGGAGGTTCTGCGTTGACTACCGCCGCCTCAACGCTGTCACAAAAAAAGACTCCTACCCGCTTCCCCGCATCGACGACGCTCTCCACCACATCGCGGGGTCCAGCTGGTTCAGCTCTCTCGACCTACGCAGCGGCTACTGGCAGGTGAAGTTGGCCCCCGACGCAAAGCCAAAGACTGCCTTCACCATTTGGCAGGGGCTGTGGCAGTTCCGAGTCATGCCCTTCGGGCTCTGCAACGCGCCGGCCACCTTCGAGCGCCTGATGGAGCGGGTACTGGCGGCCATTCCCCGGAGTCGCTGTATAGTGTACCTGGACGACCTGCTGGTGCATGGCAACGCCTTCGACCTAGCCCTGGCCAACCTGCAGGAATCTTTTCGCGACTATCCGTCGGGCCGAGCTGCGACTGAACCCCAAAAAGTGCCACCTGCTGCGGAGAGAGACGGCCTTCCTGGGTCACGTGGTCAGTGCCCAGGGCATTGCTACCGACCCTGCTAAGGTGGCTGCCGTCAGAGACTGGCTAACCCCTGCCACTATCAACGAGCTGCGGAGTTTCCTGGGCCTGGCCTCCTACTACCGCCGTTTCGTCCAGGATTTTGCCACTACCGCCAGCCCGCTCCACCGCCTCACCGACAAAGGGCGGCCGTTCAAGTGGGACGATGCCTGTGCCACAGCCTTCGCCACGCTCAGGGCAGCCCTTGTAGAAGCTCCGGTGCTTGCCTACCCCGACGTCCAGAAAACCTTCATTGTGGACACCGATGCCAGCAATGTGGGGGTCGGGGCAGTCCTCTCTCAGCCAGGAGAGGGGGGAGAACGTGCCGTGGCTTACTTCAGCCGCGCTTTGAGTCGGGCCGAGAGGAACTATTGTGTAACTCGGCGCGAGCTGTTGGCAGTGGTCCTGGCCCTTCGCCACTTCCGGCCTTACCTGCACGGGAGCCGGTTCCTCGTCCGCACTGACCATGCCTCGCTCACCTGGCTGTTAAACTTCAAAAACCCCGAAGGCCAGGTGGCCCGCTGGCTGGAGGCCCTCCAAGGGTATGACTTCGACATCCAGCACCGAGCGGGGCGACATCATGGCAATGCCGACGCTCTCTCGCGGCGTCCCTGTGCGGCATGGGAATGTCGCTACTGCCGGCGACAGGAGGAGCACGACCAGCCGGCATTCACAGTGGCAGCCGTGCAAGCGACCAGTCCGGAAGACGGGTGGCTCCCGTTAAACCCGTCGCAGCTGCAACAACAGCAGGAGGCTGACAACACCGTGGGCAAGGTGAGAGGCTGGCTGGAGGCGGGGCGACGTCCGGAGTGGGCGGAAGTGTCCGCCCTGGGGCCGGAAGTGAAGGCATTCCATTCCCAGTGGGGGAATTTCGAACTGCACCACGGGGTGGCGTACCGGAGGTGGCAGGCCCCTGGAGGAAGAAGCAACCTCCTCCAACTGCTGGTGCCCCGGGTGCTCCGTTCCCAGGTACTCCAACTCGTCCATGGGTCGGTGGGGACGGGGCACTACGGGAATTCCAAAACCCTGCACCGTCTCCGGGAGCGGTTTTACTGGCCTGGCTGTCGGCGGGACGTCGAACTGCATGTACACTGCTGCGACTCCTGCACCGCCCGGAAGGGGCCGACCCAGCGCTCCCACGCTCCCAGTCTCCGTGACTGACTCCGGCAACCGCTACGTCCTCGTGGCCATGGACTATTTCACCAAATGGCCTGAGGCGTACGCGGTGCCAGACCAGAGTGCAGCCACCACCGCGGAAAGACTGGTAGAGGAGATGTTTGCCCGCTTCGGGGTCCCCACCGAACTACACAGCGACCAAGGGCGGAACTTTGAGGCGCAGGTGTTCGGCGAGGTCTGCCGGCGGCTGGGGGTGAGTAAGACCAGGACGACACTGCTCCATCCACAGAGCGACGGGCTGGTGGAGCGGTTCAACGGCACCCTGACCACCCAACTTGCCATTCTCACCAGCCAGCACCAACGAGACTGGGACCGCCACCTGCCCCTGGTCCTGTGGTCCTACCGCACTGCCGTGCAGGAGTCCAGCCAGTGCACCCCTGCTGCTCTCATGTTCGGGCGGGAGCTCCGGACACCAGTGGACTTGGTGTTCGGGGCCCCGCCCGAGCCAGAGATCGCTGGGGGAAAGGGGATGGAGTATTTCCGCCGACTGCGGGACCATCTCCAGGTGGTCCACGAGTACACCCGCCAGGCGCAGGCCAATTCTGGGGTGCGGCAGAAACGGGCGTACGATACCCGGTGTCATGGACAGGCCTTTTCGCCTAAGGATCAGGTCTGGATCTACTGTCCCGTCCGCAAGAAGGGGGTTTCCCCCAAACTGCGGAGTCACTGGCAGGGGCCGGGGGAAGTCCTGGAGAAACTGTCTGAGGTGGTGTACCGGGTGCGCATGCCCGGTCGGGGTCGCCTGGTGGTGCTCCACTGGGACAGACTGGCACCCTACCGACCTCTCACCCCGCCTGTTGTGCTCGCACTGCCTGTTGAGGAGGGGGGGGCCAGTCCGGACACTGCCCGTACGGAGCCGGGTGGTTCCCCAGCATTGACACTTCATGCGCCCTCCAGGCGGCCGTGCCGTCAACGGCGACCACCGGCACGTTACCGGGACTTTGAGTTGGGTGATGGGGTCGTTGGGGACAACTGACCCCTTAGAAGGGGGCTATGTAGCGACCCGGAAGCTGGGTCGCGTCAATGCGGACTTGTGGGCGCAATGCGCCATGGGAAATCGCAGGTGCTAGCGATTTCCTTTAACTGTTAATGTTTACATGTACTGTTTTAATTCAATGTTGTTATCAGTTGTTATAGTTGTTATTAGTTGTTATAGTTCCGTGTTAATTTACTGTTGTTTGTTGTGAATGAATGCGAACACCGTGAGTGAAAGTGTGTGTGTTAAAGGTTGACCCCCGCCATTAGCGGGTATTACGCTGAGTTCCTTCGTGCTTTGTTTACGTAATAAACAAGTAACCTGGAGTCGTGCGGTGTATGGGGCACAGGTTGCTAAGCAGCTGAGAATTCGTTGTGGACAATCCATTCTTACTTGCACGCTCGCCACAATATTATTACAAAAGAATCTTGCATATTATAAAGAAAATGTTAATGTGTATTCCATAATGCACCCACACATAAACTGTAGACTGTGGAAATAAGATTAGAAAATCTTACAGTTAGTATTATTTAACCCATTAGATCATTGTATTATTATGTATTGAACAACTATGGTCAAACCATGGCCAGGCCGTTTCCAAAATAAGTAAATCATAGCATTTCATCAAAACTACTATATAAATGAATGTCATATGTCATGCTTAATTAAAACCAGCAGAGGCCGCAGTTGACCATGAAAAAACATCTCCCAGGGGGCGGAGAACTACTTTAAGACCCACAGAGGGCAGGGATTAAGGAAAGGATAAAAGGAGAGTTATCTGAACTTTCATGGCTGTTATGTGTTTTGTCTCTGTCACTGTGCTTGCTTAACGTCTTGTGGGAGTGCATGGAGTTGACGGACTTAGACTGGACCATGTGATTAAGAGTGTACTTAGTTACGTGTCCGTAGTCGACCAGCCTGGGTACTTGTAGTCATACAAATCTTTTTACAATAAATCAAGTTATATCAGACTCTGGAATGTAGTGTCTATTTGGGAGAAAGTTTGAATTACGTGTATTGAAATGGTCCTGACCCCTCCCGAAAGGATTATTTTATTTACGACAGGAGCATCCATTATGTTATGGGTCTAATTAAATAAGTTAATATCCAAGAATTGACTAATTGATGTTTTCTAAACTGTATGCTTTTTACAATCGTAATTTATTACATTTGCATTGTGCATTTAAAAGGCTACATGTAGTCTTGTGAATTTAACAGAAAACACAAATGAAAATTGAAATAATTCAGAAGTTACTTTTAGCAGCATTTTGAATTTACAAAAGTAGCATGCGTGGTCCTGAGCAAGTGTACATTTTGTTCGTACGTACAAATCTGAGATAGCTTATAAAAACTTTGATGAATGCCAAAATACAAGTAAAATTGCCAATACAATTTACTCACAAATGCAGTCTGCTCACGCTTATGGAATGAGGCCCAATGTATAGAGCAAGCCTTGATTTTAACAAATGCGTATCTTACAATACCTCCCAACTTCCTTGTGTCTCTCATTCAAGTAGCTTATACTATTAACTCCATACAAATGCATTGCATAAATAGCCAGCATTGGACTGCATAACTAAACGCAGCTTGCATTTCTAATAGTCAAATTGAAATAAAATAAATATTAAGCACATCTGTGTTATCTGCTTTCATAACAACACCAAAATAGCGCAATGCACCACTGTTTGAGTTAAAACCTGGTCTGTGTTGGTTAAATGCAAACACAGTATTTAACACCAAAATATTTTGGTTGCGTGAGAAGAAACTAGAAATTCCACTTTTGCCCAGGCGTGTTTGCACTTGCGTTGTCCCAAAAATAGGGCCCTGGGATTGCAATAATAATCTAGTTTCCAGTTCTAACCCAGCGTTCATACAGTGAGCAACTCGGTTGATGGGTCACTGAAGTAAGGTTCAGTGTGGGGCAAGAACTTCCCTTCATGTTCTCTTAGTGATCTTGTGCAGTTAAAACTTTTTTAATGAAAAGCAAAGGCAAGACACAATTTATGAAAGACGTATACTTACCATAGCCTATCCTTTAAGTTTCTATGGATATGTTATGACACTGATAATTATTGTTTGTTGCTGCTAGTGCTGCTAACCGTATTTGGCCTAGCTAAGTTTGATAGTGATGCGATCACAGTATGTTGATGAAATTATATTAAACTGCCAATTACCGGTAGATTGTTTCCCTCCTTTTTTGCAAATGTTTTGGAGGGCATTATTAACAATAATAACAATTTTTGGAAATCTTCTGAATAAGAATGCTGCCAGCTGTTGCTGTTCTTTATTTACACCGAAGGAAGCACTAGAGGGTCTGGGTTCACTGCTGAGTGCAGGAGCTGTGCTGGATGGTCATTTCTTCCAGCATTACTTCAGGTTGGATTGTGACCAGTTTGTCCGGCCGCTGGCAAGAGTGGGAAATACCAGGAAGCCATCGCAGCGGCTGAATGGTTTGCCATTTGTCTCCGGTGAGTGTGCATGTTTTTGTTTCAACGAGGCCAGAAAGATCCCTGAATTAATCTGTGCAGCAGCAACACTAGATAAACACACAAATAAGTAAAAGTAAGAACTGATAGGATAGTTTATGAGATTCCCATTAGCCATTGCAAATGCTATGCTTCCTGGGATCCACACAAAATACGTACAAACACAAGTGCAAAGACCAGGCATCAAAGTGCTGTCATTCCCTAGAAGGGTAAAGTACGTATAGTCCCAAGAGAGACAGCAAGTGCAACAACTTGATTGACTTGAAGACTGGATTGTAAAAGCAAATTAAAGATTAAACTGTTATATGAGGTACACATAAAATTTCTTCCTCCAGCTCATTTATGTGCACGTCTGACTTAACTGTGGTGTGATATGCTTGTATGCAAAAGTAAAAATGTTTGGAAGTACAACCTTTATGTGGTAATATCATTGAAGCCATTGAATTAGAGCTTTTATGTTTTACTTTTGCATATTTGCTTTGATAAAATGAAAAATTCATACAAGAAATGAAAACCTGCATTGTTTTATTTGGTAACAACTCTTCCCATCAAATGTTGTTTTGTGTTTTTCTCAGGTTTCAGTAAAATTATGTAACATTTTGGAGCAAATAGACACAGCAGTAGCCCAAAACTAGATGCTAGAATTGCAAAGATCTCCACAGCTACAGTGAACTTTCCAGGTGAGCTGACATAAGCTGGTATAAAGGCCAGCCACACTGCACAGAAGATCAACATACTGAAGGTGATGTATTTGGCCTCGTTAAAATTGCCTGGCAGCTTCCTGGCCAGAAAAGCCAAAATAAAACACAGAGCAGCCAGGAGCCCAATGTATCCCAGAACGCACCAGAAGGCCTGTTCAGAACCCACACTACACTCCAGGATTATTCTGGACCGGCTGTACTGGGTGTTTTTATTTGGGAATGGAGGAGCAGTGATCAGCCACACTGCACAGATTATCACTTGTATAAAGGTGCAGGCAGAGATGACAAATCTCTGCTGTTTGGGTCCCAGCCATTTCATGATGTTGTTTCCAGGCCTAGCGGCTGTAAAGGCAGCCAGCACCACCAGAGTCTTCCCCAGGATACAGGAGATGCAGAGTGAGAAAGTGATGCTGAAGGCAGTATGGCGCAGCATGCAGGACCATGATGTAGGCTCTCCGATGAACACCAGCGCACACAGGAAGCACAGAGTCAGAGAGAGCAGGATGAAGAAGCTCAGCTCTGAGTTGTTGACTTTGACAATCGGAGTGTTTCTGTGGTAGAGGAATACTGCCAGAACAGCGACGGTGAGGCAGGCTCCCACTACAGCTATCACAGTCAGGGTCAGTCCCATTGCATCATGGGAGAGATACTCAATCACTTTGGGTATGCATTCAGTTCTGGCTGCATTGGACCAGTAATTGTCAGGACAAGATGTGCAATCTATTGAATCTGAATAAAGACAGTATATTAGTTGTTATTAAAAAAATACTGGAGAGATATGTGACAGGTGCTGGTAAAACTGTGCACAAGTAGCACGTGGTCATTTTTCAGTTCATGAAAGTACAAATCCTGAGCTTTCAAATGATGCTTTCAAATGATACACTGCAATATGCAAATATTTGAAGAAGATATGCTTCTTTGACTGTTGGTACAACTTCAAACAATTTATTGAGAAAACGGCTCTCAAAGATTTGCAAAAATTCACACCTCAGGCTGGCAAAGTTAATGGGCGTGCCGTGAACAGTGGCTGGCGAACCCCACCCCCAACCACTCCCTGTCATGGATCATGCCTTTCTTTCCTTATCTCCACGTTTTGTATTCCTTTTTTCTATTACCGGTAATCTATCGGATTTTTCTGTGTTCCGCTACGGGTTTGGCTTTCGTCTCGGTAATTAGTGAGTTCACCTGTCCTGCATTTCCGCTCACTACTTATACCCCGCTTTCTCCCTTTCTCGTCGCTTCCATGTTATTTCACATAACATTCAAGCCGGTAAAAGGGTATAGGAAGTTGTGCTGCTATCGACCGCTTTGCTTCTCAACGCGGGACTTGTTAGCAGTACAATTTAGAAAAAGCAAAGTGATCTTTTTCGCTCTTATCTCAGAGCTTAGGGTTTTCGTTTTTTTGTTTTTCTACTCATACCTACGAGTGCTCTCACCCTAAGTCTTAGGGGTCTTTTGAGTTTTCTCTTTTCTTTCTGTTTGTTCGCTCCACTAACGGGAGTTAGATAAGCATGTCTGCTCATTTATTTTGTATTGCTCGGTTATTTTGTATTGCTCGGTGATCGAGCTCCTCACCTTTTATCGCAAGGTTATTTGTGTTCTCATTATTTTCCCCCTCCACTATGGATTATTGTCCGTTTCTGTGGTGTGGAACACTTTAAGTTGATACACATTGTGCTATATTACAAACAATTACATGAAGAGGTAGCAAATGTTTTTTAACTGAAATACACAATGCAAACGTAGCTAATAAATTACGATTGCAAAAAGCAAACACATTAGATGGTGTCTATTAATCAATTGTAAGCTATGAACATTGTTTAATTAGTTTCATAAGCATAATGAATGCTCCCAGACCAGTACTATTTTTCTAAATTGGTAATTTTCTAAAATGTAAATGCTAACTTATATGACGTTAAATATGCTATTTAAAACACAAATTTGACCAATGAACGAAATTTGCTTTAAATTGCCTACAGGTCTGTAGCCAGCGTTGCAATGGCTGACCTTGTGCTGTTGGAGGAGTTGGCTGCTTAGGAGAGAAACGAATGCATTTTTAAGATCGCGCAAAAGCTATTTGTTGGATGAGAGTGATATATGGCTGGTTAGTCATTTTCTGTTGACAACCTGCCTAGCAATGTTATTGGTGCCGTAACTGTAGGCTTGCCTACTGCAAAAACTTAGCCTCAAGGCTCCATCCGAAGATACGTTTGAAAAATATGAATAGAAAGGGCTGTTACATCTGTGCAGCTCATGTGATGCGACCCACAACAGCTTCAGTTGGCTGGCTTTAGTGGCTTATTTGTGTCGCTACGCCAAATTGCGACATCAAATTTATGGTGCCAGACAGTAAGTAGGCTAGGCCTACCTCTATCAATCACAAGGAAATCGGAAATTTAAACCACCTCTCGCACGCACAGAATACCAACAAAATTACGAAATTTATAAATTAATAATTTTATTTTTAAACTGCGAGAAAGACCGCAGCCAACGCTTGGCATAGAGGCAATGTCCTCGTCCGATGCAGATAGGCTTGCACTTTAATGGCTGGTCTAATGGGAGATTCTGCATTTCTGCATGTTATATCCTCTTTTTACTTTATTATGTAGACTACTTTACTACACTGCTCAAATAAATTAAGAGAACACTTAATCAACACAGTATAACACCAAGTCAATTAAACTTCTGGGATATCGATCTGTCCAGTTAGGAAGCGTAAACGATTGTGAATCAATTTCACCTGCTTTGGTGCAAATGAAAGTGACAAGAGATGGACAGGAGAGGCAACAGCAAGACAACCCCCAAAAGGTCAATGGTTTTGCAGGTGGTGGCCACCTTATAATAATAATAATAATAATAATTTATATAGCACCTTTCTCAACACTCAAAGAACTTTGCAATGATGAGGGGGAAATTCGCCTCAACCACCACCATGTGTAGCACCCACCTGAGTGATGCAACAGCAGCCATTGTTGTGATGGATTTGGTAGCGGATAATCAAATGCGGAGGTAGCGGGATCAGAACAAGTCACTCATGCAAGTGAGGACCAATAAGGGAGTACTAAGTATAAATACAAAGACAGAAAAGACAGGAAAATAATTCCTTGTAGCTAAATAGCCAAATGAAAATAAACCCATGAAAATAGGGCAAACTCGAATATACGAGTGAGAAGACAAACTAAGTCTCCCGAGCTCAATACAAGAGCGAAACCGGGAAACTTAGAAAAGAAAAAAACACCTTCGGCACATAAGCTAAGACGGTCAGAAGAAGGTAAAACAAAAAAGAAAAAAAAACTGTCTCAGTGAGAACAGCAAAGGAAAAATAAATAGTGCAGTAACGCAAACAGGTGGAACAATTCCTATACCTAAGAATAACGCTAGAAGCAAGTCCCTCGTGAACATAAAACAAGTTTAATATTACAAGGTTGCTTGTACCTGGCTATACCTGGCTCAATGTAATAATGAATGACAAAAAAGCACCGGGGAAGCTGAAGTGAGGAACTTAAATACACTGCAGGTAGAAGCACAGGTGAAAAGAATAACGAGTAAGGGGAAGCAAAACCCCGGAATGGAACGTGGAAAAAATCAGATAGATTATCAATCGGGAAAACAAGACGAGAACCGCAACGAAAAAGGAAACAATAACCCATGAACCATGACAATTGTGCGCACCACACATCAGCTGGGGTGGAGAGGGCGAGAATTATTTTTTAGTCAATTAAACTGGGGGATGATTAGGTGGCAGATTGAAAGAGCCTGGGTTGGGAGTTTATCCAGGACACCAGGGAAACCCCTACTCTTTGCGATAAGAGTCATGGGATATTTAATGACCACAGTGTGCCAAGACCTCGGTTTAATGTCTCATCCGAATGACAGCATCTCCAACAACACAGTGTCCCCATCACTGCACTGGGGCATTGGTATTTATTTGACCAGAGGGAAGACTGCCCCCTACTGGCCCACAAACACCACTTCCAGCAGCAACTTTGTTTTCCCAGAAGGTCTTCCATCTAAGCCCTAAAACACCTGCTTATAGCTTCAGCCATTCAGCAGGAGCAGATTGCATGGTGGCTGCATGTTGAGTTACAGGCATTGTTATAGGTAAAAAAATATCACCCTGCTGCCCCATAATTATGTGCAACAGATCCATTTCTCAATATAGCGAGAAACATTTTTCGTTATAACAAGATACTGATGAAAATGTTTTTCTATGGCAGTAATAATGGCAGTAAGAAATAATCACAAATACCGTTACTGCATTAACAATGTAGTGAGATATTGTCTACCTTGTAATTACAAATATGGCTGTACAACAGCAGTAGCATTTTTGGAATATTGAATCCTGTTAGTTGTTGTTAATAAGCTTGAGTGATCAGATAAAAAAAATTTTAAGGGATAAATTGAATGATCTTTCAAAAGATTTTGGTCAGACTACAAACATTCTTGTTGTAATGACACACTAAAATACAATCACTTAAATGTTAAAAAAATATATATTACAGTGTAGTAGGTAAAATATTTGCAGTGAGCAAGTACATGTACTTTCAACAAAATTTTTATGTCTGCAACTATAAAAAAGCCAACTTGTAATGAGCTTATTAGATACGACTACTGTACCCACCAGCAGTCTGTGTGTTAATTTGATGTGAAGAGCACTCACCTGTCTTATTACTAATCTTCCCGCTGTCACATGGTACACAATCAAAGCAGCACAGAGGCTCTCCCCTACGGACAGCCTTCCTGCTTCCTGGAGCACAGCTCTCACTGCACACAGACACCAACACCTGCAAGAGAGAGAACACAGCCAGGTGTAACTACACAAACATTTACCTGTAAATGGGACTCATAGAACTCTGTATCTAATTATGAGACTGTTAATGCACCACACATCTAGCTGCCCATTTCCATGGTCCAAGAGGCCTGGTGTCACTGCAAAGACATTTACCTGTCTGTGAGTACTTAATACACAGGCTAAAACACAGACATAGTCTGTGTATATAAAATGAACATGCATAGAAAATGCTAAAATATACCATACAATTTATGGCAGTGCATAATAACTTCTTTTTTTTTGTCATTGTAGTAATTGAATACATTTCAGTGACAGACTGCAGGTTTGAGTTCCAGCTTTGAAAGATTTGGTCCTTGTTGACTACCTGCTGATCAATGTTGATTTGATGCTTTCACTTCAGATTTGAACTTCCCTCCACTTTACCCTACAGAACTTCAACAGAGGGCATCGCATGTACTGAAATACACATTGTGTGCAGCTTGCCTCTCTCTGGTGGCCCGTCCACACGATTGCCTCCTCCTGGATGAATAGCTCCTTCCCAGCCTCCTTTGCACCATCAAACCTTCCCACATTGACAAACTCAATATTTCCAGCTCCACCTTCTTGCCAGTTGATCACATCATATGAGGGAGAAACATCCCCATTTTCATCAAAATTCACCTCCTCTCCAGAAATAGTAAAGGAGACCTCCTGAATATAGTGCTGGAGCTTTGAAATGAAAATAAGAAAGAAAAAATTTAATTGTTTTATAAGTCCCTACTTTCATCGATAAAGGAAAATATTCCAGATCAGTGTGTAATTGTCAATTAATGTAAATGTAGGCATGATTTTTGTTTGGGCTACTGACTTTGAATGTAAAGAATAAAAATGGCTATTGGAGAGAATAAAGAGGGAAATGATAATGATAGTAAGTTTTGACTTTTAACATTTATCTGTATATGCATACTACATATTAAGGAACAAAAGTCCAGAATTCCTCATTAAAATACTTTAGTATATTTAAAAATAATTGAAAAATGATTATTGCATTATATGCTGACACTGTAATGGTATGTTTACATCATTTCATAAATCAATGTGAAATTGTGTAGTTGTGTGCATGTGGCTTGCAGTGTTATTGATAAATTAGTGTGCTTTTTCAATTCTGAATCACAATGCTTAGGAATATTTACAGAATGTTTTGACACAGAAAGTTATTACATTGAAAATTCTAACTGTAATTTGCAATTACATTGGTACGCATACAAATAGAGGGTGTTTTTGGACACTGGAGTATTTTGGTTTTCTTTGAAACTCCTCATGATGATTGTAAAATAATTGTTCCAGCCAGTGAATTCTGTCATGGCCAATGTGTCATATCTCACCAAATTGTCTTTAATGTAGGCACTGTCAAATCTTTCTAATCCTGCGCTGTTGTAATGCAGCAATCTATTTATGCATTTAGTTTCACTGGTTGTAATTACCTGTAGATTTATGTACCATTAGGAAAAACATCTAAGGCAATTACAAGGTTGATACTGTTGCTGAAAACATTCAGTTATAGTCTTTATGACTCAGAAATAAAACAATAATTTTAACTGCTGCTTTAGGTAAACATACAGATTTTAACCGTAGCTTTTATGAATTACTCATAACTTATTACGCAAAATGAACATGTTACTTTTCTCAAATAATTAGAATTCATGTTACATATCATCAACTGAGATATAGGAGGAAAACGCAAAATGCTGCTGTTAATCGTGCATACATTAGTTGATTTTATATTGTTTAATTATTTAAGCTTTTCATGTGATCACCTGCCATGGTTGAATGTTTGTGGCATCAGCACATGAGGAGTTGTAGAAGGGCCCTTTCCCAGGTTTACAGCTGATGAGGTTGTGCAGGGAGTGAGCGATGGCGTACACGGCTTTGTACACGTTGTAGGAAGCACGAGGGCGGGAGGTGTTCAGGTAGGCAGAGTGCTGCTCCTGCAGGGGCTCCAGCCCTGTACAGGGGGGCAGCTGGGAGGAGGCCTGGGTGCTGCTGCTGGAGGGGTAGAGAGAGCAACCATACAAAGCACCCCACAGCTCGTGCACCAGGGGGTTACTGGGGTACCTCAATGGGTTTACACTCACCAGATAGTCTTTAAGACCTGGTACCTGCCCCTGCCGGATGGCAAACCCAATGGTACCTCCTAGAAAAGGGTAGAACTCACTGCCTGAGAATAGTGAGGCTGTTACCCAGGCTTCACTGGCAATCCACTGGATCCCTGTCATGTTCTGATCTCTGTACTCTTTCAATAAGGGGGAGAGCTCGCCCTCAGAAACAAACACCACAACAACCCTTGCAGAGGAGTGTTTCATAATGTTAAGGATTTCCTGTACTCTCTCCTGATTGTACACTTTGGGGATCATTTCATGGTACGCTAAACACACACCAGTGTTTTTTATTTCCCTCATCAATCCCCGTAGAGCAAATTTGCCATAATCTAGGTCCTCAAGAATGACACCAACCCACGTCCAACCAAATTTCTGCAGGAGGCGAGTGATGGCTTTCACCTGATAGTCGTCATTTGGAACAACTCTGAAAAATGTTGGGAATTCAATCTTGTTGCTGAGACAGGAACATGTAGAAAAATAACTAATCTGAAAAACAAAAAATCCACCTTCTTTTTTAACATGAAGTACATAAACACAAAACAATCCAAGTTGGTTTTTTATAAATAATTTTTAGGTACTATGTCATTCACTGATTTTGTCCTTCCAAATAAATGTTAAGTATGTCTGACAAATTAATCTGTCACTTAAATGTGTTGCTTATTTATTTTACTACATTAAAATGTAATAAATTAATACTAATATTTTACTAAAATGAATCAATACATTGAAAGCATATGCCTCCAAAAATGCTATCAACGATATAGCTGAAGATGAAGGCAAAACCAGATAAAAAGTACTTAATTTTTACAGAACCATGGATTTAATCCAGAAGAATCTATTTTGTTTATTCCAAATTACCTCTATTAATTAATTTTAGTTTAATAGGAAATACATACCATTGGAATTCTGAAGGGCTGCAGAGTTCTGGAGAGAACAATAGACTGTGCAGACCCAGATTCTCCAACCACGGCCAAAGGATGAGATATGGCAGAACACACAGTGCTAGAGGATGTCCTTGGTCCGTTCAGAACTGCCAGAACTGCTGCCTGCGCTGTCACAGGGGTTGTGCAGGAGTCATGGATCTTGTATCCCAGAGTGAAGTTGGGCAGCAGGTTCTGACTCTGGTTGATCTCCTCAACAGCCAGCCTCATGCTCTGGGCCCAGCGGAAAGCCCTGGCGTCAAATCTGTGCAAAAACCAACAGCAGAATGTGATGTTTGTTGGAAAAGAAAAGAGTTTTCCATGCACATCAGAGTAACCATAACCTCACCCCCAACATTGTGGAGCAGCTGGTTTGTAAGTGAAGTTCTGGTCTGGGGGCTCAACCCTGTGATGCATGGAGAAAATCCCTCCGATGATGAAGTCTCCATCAGCCTGGAAATCGGGATCAAAATTGCCCAGCAGGGAACAGTCTGGGGCAGGGATCGGGCTGACAGGAGTGACAGCAGAGAAGTGATAAAATAAAGACCACATCGCCACCAACAGAGGAGTCATCTTCACCCGGGCTGATCCCGCACACTGCGGTGATGAGTCAGAAGCAGTATTTTATTCACCAACCACCTCTGTGCATCTCATTATTTTCTGCATCTCATTGGACTCCACCATTAGCAGGAAAGCATGTGACATCACAACTCTGCATTCCCCAAAGACAAAGTTGAGGCACAGAGCTCTTGGGAAATTATACACAATAGTGAATTTTCATTTGGTAACTTCTCCATGAATCTTCTTCAACAATGTGCCTCAAATCTAGGCAAACAATAGCTTTTAGTGACATTGATGCTTGCTGTAGTTGCTTGGTAATTGCATTTTTGAAATGTAAATAGTGTGTGCTTGTAATCTTCTGTCATGGTAAGTTAATCATATTAAGTTAAGTTAATCATTGCCATACTTTCTCAGAAGCAGTGGAATCTGGGGGGTACATTGAACTCCACCTCCTGTACATGCTCTTTGTCTGACATCACAGAGTCAACCAGTTATGGAGGCAAACAGTGAAGGGAGGGGGAACAAACTCACTGACTGAGATGAGCCCTATGTTATTATTTAAAAAATTTCAGATTTCTTCCACGTTTTTCTCCCAATTGGGTATCCAATTGTATCCCTATACCCCTATGTAGCAACAACTACTGTCAGCCGGTGGTAGAAAGGTGGGCGCGACTCCTTGAGCGCGATGATTTTCCCCTGCCGAGTCCCTCCCCCCAACCTGGAATTAGCCACCCAATTGCCGCTCTGTCAAAGCACCGGCTATATTCGGATCTGGCAGGACCAGGGCGTGAACCCTGGATTCTCGTGTGCAACTGCACCAACTCAAGATCTGTGATTTTACCGCTGCGCCACTGTGGCTCCCTCCCTGAGCTCTATGTTTTGCTGTGTTCTAATTATATACTTGGAATAGCTGGGTCATATTTTTTGAACTATTGTTTAACCCTTTGTCTCTTAATTTGGAAGCCCCACATGCATTTGTAAACTGGTCTCATAACTACAACCTCCTCATAACTACAACCGCCTCCTCCATCCATTTGCTCTGGTTCTCAGGCACCGCTTATGCTCAGTTCACCCCACCAGTAGAGCTTACACATTGAAATGGAAGAGTACTCTTCATGTGAAGCTTATATTAGTGCTTAGCTGCTAATAATATATAGATTATACATCTAATCTATATAAAAATATAGATTATACATTTTTATATATCATTACAAACTACTGTATACTACTACTATGTGAAACAATTGTGTTCATAAGATGTTTTTCTGTGTTAGGATGACATGCAAAAAAACTTATAATGTCCCACTTGAAAAAGAACAAACGCACACACATCACACATCTATGGCCTCACAGTCAAGGACACACACACACAGGAAGTCAGCCTAGATTAAAAGTAGCTGAAATGGACAATAGATGGTTGCTTTTCAGTAGTATTAGTGTTAGACCTAATGCAAAAACAGCGATATGGCAAAACACATTCTAACAGAATGCTCGCCTCCCTAATTTTCCCAGAAGCCGTTTTAGTTATATTTATATAAAACAAACTTCTTTGTTTCTAGCTCTTCTGAAAAGATAAGGATAGTCACCTCCCTTAACATTCCAAGGGGCCAGCCCGTTAAAAATGTCTACGCAAACAGAAAACACTCTAGCCTTGGAAATGTTTGTGTGTGCAGTTCGAGGACTAATAGATTTTATTAGATCCAAAGAAAACATTTATCTTCTTCTTTACAAACATCAGTATTAAGGTTTATATTATTACAAAAGAATCTTGCATATTATAGAGAAAATGTTAATATGTATTCCATAATGCACCCACACATAAACTGTAGACTGTGGAAATAAGATTAGAAAATCTTACAGTTAGTATTATTTAACCCATTAGATCATTGTATTATTATGTATTGAACTACTATGGTCAAACCATGGCCAGGCCATTTCCAAAATAAGTAAATCATAGCATTTCATCAAAACTACTATATAAATGAATGTCATATGTAATGCTTAATTAAAACCAGCAGAGGCCGCTGTTGACCATGAAAAAGGCTATGTTAACAGTATGTTGATGAAATTATATTAAACTGCCAATTACCGGTAGATTGTTTCCCTCCTTTTTTGCAAATGTTTTGGAGGGCATTATTAACAATAATAACAATTTTTGGAAATGTTCTGAATAAGAATGCTGCCAGCTGTTGCTGTTCTTTATTTATGCCGGAGGAAGCATTAGAGGGTCTGGGTTCACTGCTGAGTGCAGGAGCTGTGCTGGATGGTCATTTCTTCCAGCATTACTTCAGATTGGATTGTGACCAGTTTGTCCGGCCGCTGGCAAGAGTGGGAAATACCAGGAAGCCATCCCAGCGGCTGAATGGTTTGCCATTTGTCTCCAGTGAGTATGCATGTTTTTCTTTCAACGAGGCCAGAAAGATCCCTGAATTAACCTGTGCAGCAGCAACACTAGATAAACACACAAATAAGTAAAAGTAAGAACTGATAGGATAGTTTATGAGATTCCCATTAGCCATTGCAAATGCTATGCTTCCTGGGATCCACACAAAATACGTACAAACACAAGTGCAAAGACCAGGCATCAAAGTGCTGTCATTCCCTAGAAGGGTAAAGTACGTAGAGTCCCAAGAGAGACAGCAAGTGCAACAACTTGATTGACTTGAAGACTGGATTGTAAAAGCAAATTAAAGATTAAACTGTTATATGAGGTACACATAAAATTTCTTCCTCCAGCTCATTTATGTGCACGTCTGACTTAACTGTGGTGTGATATGCTTGTATGCAAAAGTAAAAATGTTTGGAAGTACAACCTTTATGTGTTAATATCATTGAAGCCATTGAATTAGAGCTTTTATGTTTTACTTTTGCATATTTGCTTTGATAAAATGAAAAATTCATACAAGAAATGAAAACCTGCATTGTTTTATTTGGTAACAACTCTTCCCATCAAATGTTGTTTTGTGTTTTTCTCAGGTTTCAGTAAAATTATGTAACATTTTGGAGCAAATAGACACAGCAGTAGCCCAAAACTAGATGCTAGAATTGCAAAGATCTCCACAGCTACAGTGAACTTTCCAGGTGAGCTGACATAAGCTGGTATAAAGGCCAGCCACACTGCACAGAAGATCAACATACTGAACGTGATGTATTTGGCCTCGTTAAAATTGCCTGGTAGCTTCCTGGCCAGAAAAGCCAAAATAAAACACAGAGCAGCCAGGAGCCCAATGTATCCCAGAACGCACCAGAAGGCCTGTTCAGAACCCACACTACACTCCAGGATTATTCTGGACCGGCTGTACTGGGTGTTTTTATTTGGGAATGGAGGAGCAGTGATCAGCCACACTGCACAGATTATCACTTGTATAAAGGTGCAGGCAGAGATGATAAATCTCTGCTGTTTGGGTCCCAGCCATTTCATGATGTTGTTTCCAGGCCTAGCGGCTGTAAAGGCAGCCAGCACCACCAGAGTCTTCCCCAGGATACAGGAGATGCAGAGTGAGAAAGTGATGCTGAAGGCAGTATGGCGCAGCATGCAGGACCATGATGTAGGCTCTCCGATAAACACCAGCGCACACAGGAAGCACAGAGTCAGAGAGAGCAGGATGAAGAAGCTCAGCTCTGAGTTGTTGACTTTGACAATCGGAGTGTTTCTGTGGTAGAGGAATACTGCCAGAACAGCGACGGTGAGGCAGGCTCCCACTACAGCTACCACAGTCAGGGTCAGTCCCATTGCATCATGGGAGAGATACTCAATCACTTTGGGTATGCATTCAGTTCTGGCTGCATTGGACCAGTAATTGTCAGGACAAGATGTGCAATCTATTGAATCTGAATAAAGACAGTATATTAGTTGTTATTAAAAAAAGACTTCAGAGATATGTGACAGGTGCTGGTAAAACTGTGCACAAGTAGCACGTGGTCATTTTTCAGTTTATGAAAGTACAAATCCTGAGCTTTCAAATGATGCTTTCAAATGATACACTGCAATATGCAAATATTTGAAGAAGATATGCTTCTTTGACTGTTGGTACAACTTAAAACAATTTATTGAGAAAACGGCTCTCAAAGATTTGCAAAAATTCACACCTCAGGCTGGCAAAGTTAATGGGCGTGCCGTGAACAGTGGCTGGCGAACCCCACCCCCAACCACTCCCTGTCATGGATCATGCCTTTCTTTCCTTATCTCCACGTTTTGTATTCCTTTTTTCTTTTACCGGTAATCTATCGGATTTTTCTGTGTTCCGCTACGGGTTTTGCTTTCGTCTCTGTAATTAGTGAGTTCACCTGTCCTGCATTTCCGCTCACTACTTATACCCCGCTTTCTCCCTTTCTCGTCGCTTCCATGTTATTTCACATAACATTCGAGCCGGTTAAAGGGTATAGGAAGTTGTGCTGCTATCGACCGCTTTGCTTCTCAACGCGGGACTTGTTAGCAGTACAATTTAGAAAAAGCAAAGTGATCTTTTTCGCTCTTATCTCAGAGCTTAGGGTTTTCGTTTCTTTGTTTTTCTACTCATACCTACGCGTGCTCTCACCCTAAGTCTTAGGGGTCTTTTGAGTTTTCTCTTTTCTTTCTGTTTGTTCGCTTCACTAACGGGAGTTAGATAAGCATGTCTGTTCATTTATTTTGTATTGCTCGGTTATCGAGCTCCTCACCTTTTATCGCGAGGTTATTTGTGTTCTCATTATTTTCCCCCTCCACTACGGATTATTGTCCGTTTCTGTGGTGTTGAACACTTTAAGATTCCTTATCTGTCGCACCCGGACCTCCAATATTTCCTCCGTGTCTCTGGCATAGAGAACCCCTACACTCCCCCACAAGAGTATATGTCAGTATCTGTCACTGGCTGTCAGCTGTAACTCAGGCAGCATCCAACCACAATCATTCCAACCACAACTACAATCCCAGACTTTTTTCTTCATTAGGAACGTTTCATGGTTAGAGGGATCATTTACCCCCTTAAGCCACATTATGTCAGAAATAGCTATGCATGCCATGGAGAATAAAAGTACACATTGTGCTATATTACAAACAATTACATGAAGAGGTAGCAAATGTTTTTTAACTGAAATACGCAATGCAAACATAGCTAATACATTACGATTGCAAAAAGCAAACACATTAGATGGTGTCTATTAATCAATTGTAAGCAATGAACATTGTTTAATAAGTTTCATAAGCTTAATGAATGCTCCCAGACCAGTACTAGTTTTCTAAATTGGTAAAATTTAAATGCTAACTTATATGACGTTAAATATGCTATTTAAAACACAAATTTGACCAATGAACGAAATTTGCTTTAAATTGCCTACACGTCTGTAGCCAGCGTTGCAATGGCTGACCTTGTGCTGTTGGAGGAGTTGGCTGCTTAGGAGAGAAACTAATGCATTTTTAAGATCGCGCAAAAGCTATTTGTTGGATGAGAGTCATATATGGCTGGTTAGTCATTTTCTGTTTTCTTTTGACAACCTGCCTAGCAATGTTATTGGTGCCGTAACTGTAGGCTTGCCTACTGCAAAAACTTAGCCTCAAGGCTCCATCCGAAGATACGTTTGAAAAATATGAATAGAAAGGGCTGTTACATCTGTGCAGCTCATGTGATGCGACCCACAACAGCTTCAGTTGGCTGGCTTTAGTGGCTTATTGGTGTCGCTACGCCAAATTGCGACATCAAATTTACGGTGCCAGACAGTAAGTAGGCTAGGCCTACCTCTATCAATCACAAGGAAATCGGAAATTTAAACGACCTCTCGCACGCACAGAATACCAACAAAATTACGAAATTTATAAATTAATAATTTTATTTTTAAGCTGCGAGAAAGACCTCAGCCAACGGTTGGCATAGAGGCAATGTCCTCGTCCGATGCAGATAGGCTTGCACTTTAACGGCTGGTCGAATGGGAGATTCTGCATTTCCTGCATGTTATATCCTCTTTTTACTTTATTATGTAGACTACTTTACTACACTGCTCAAATAAATTAAGAGAACACTTAATCAACACAGTATAACACCAAATCAATTAAACTTCGATCTGTCCAGTTAGGAAGCGTAAACGATTGTGAATCAATTTCACCTGCTTTGGTGCAAATGAAAGTGACAACAGATGGACAGGAGAGGCAACAGCAAGACAACCCCCAAAAGGTCAATGGTTTTGCAGGTGGTGGCCACCTTATAATAATAATAATAATAATTTATATAGCACCTTTCTCAACACTCAAAGAACTTTGTAATGATGAGGGGGAAATTCGCCTCAACCACCACCATGTGTAGCACCCACCTGAGTGATGCAACAGCAGCCATTGTTGTGATGGATTTGGTAGCGGATAATCAAATGCGGAGGTAGCGGGATCAGAACAAGTCACTCATGCAAGTGAGGACCAATAAGGGAGTACTAAGTATAAATACAAAGAAAGAAAAGACAGGAAAATAATTCCTTGTAGCTAAACAGCCAAATTAAAATAAACCCATGAAAATAGGGCAAACTCGAATATACGAGTGAGAAGACAAACTAAGTCTCCCGAGCTCAATACTAGAGCGAAACCGGGAAACACCTTCGGCACATAAGCTAAGACGGTCGGAAGAAGGTAAAACAAAAACGAGAAAAGAAAAAAAAAACTGTCTCAGTGAGAACAGCAAAGGAAAAATAAATAGTGCAGTAACGCAAACAGGAGGAACAATTCCTATACCTAAGAATAACGCTAGAAGCAAGTCCCTCGTGAACATAAAACAAGTTTAATATTACAAGGTTGCTTGTACCTGGCTATACCTGGCTCAATGTAATAATGAATGACAAAAAAGCACCGGGGAAGCTGAAGTGAGGAACGTAAATACACTGCAGGTAGAAGCACAGGTGAAAAGAATAACGAGTAAGGGGAAGCAAAACCCTGGAATGGAACATGGAAAAAATCTAAAAGATTCTCAATTGGGAAAACAAGACGAGAACCGCAACGGAAAAGGAAACAATAACCCATAAACCATGACAATTGTGCGCACCACACATCAGCTGGGGTGGAGAGGGCGAGAATTATTTTTTAGTCAATTAAACTGGGGGATGATTAGGTGGCAGATTGAAAGAGCCTGGGTTGGGAGTTTAGCCAGGACACCAGGGAAACCCCTACTGTTTGCGATAAGAGTCATGGGATATTTAATGACCACAGTGTGACAAGACCTCAGTTTAATGTCTCATTCGAATGACAGCATCTCCAACAACACAGTGTCCCCATCACTGCACTGGGGCATTGGTGTTTATTTCACCAGAGGGAAGACTGCCCCCTAGTGGCCCACAAACACCACTTCCAGCAGCAACTTTGTTTTCCCAGGAGGTCTTCCATCTAAGCACTAACACACCTGCTTAGCTTCAGCCATTCAGCAGGAGCAGATTGCATGGTGGCTGCATGTTGAGTTACAGGCATTGTTATAAGTAGAAAAATATCAACCTGCTGCCCCATAATTATGTGCAACAGATCCATTTCTCTATAGCGAGAAACATTTTTCGTTACAACAAGATACTGATGAAAATATTTTTTCACTATGGCAGTAATAATGGCAGTAAGAAATAATCACAAATACCGTTACTGCATTAACAATGTAGTGAGATAGTGTATACCTTTTAATTACAAATATGGCTGTACAACAGCAATAGCATTTTTGGAATATTGAATCCTGTTAGTTGTTGTTAATAAGCTTGAGTGATAAGATAACAATTTTTTTTAAGGGATAAATTGAATGATCTTTCAAAAGATTTTGGTCAGACTACAAACATTCTTGTTGTAATGACACACTAAAATACAATCACTTAAATGTTTAAAAAAATATACAACAGTGTAGTAGGTAAAATATTTGCAGTGAGCAAGTACATGTACTTTCAACAAAATGTTTATGTCTGCAAGTATAAAAAAGCCAACTTGTAATGAGCTTATTAGATTTGGCTACTGTACCCACTAATAGTCTGTGTGTTAATTTGATGTGAAGACCACTCACCTGTCTTATTACTAATCTTCCCGCTGTCACATGGTACACAATCAAAGCAGCACAGCGGCTTTCCCCCACGGACAGCCTTCCTGCTTCCTGGAGCACAGCTCTCACTGCACACAGACACCAACACCTGCATGAGAGAGAACACAGCCAGGTGTAACTACACAAACATTTACCTGTAAATGAGACTCATAGAACTCTGTATCTAATTATGAGACTCTTAATGCACCACACATCTAGCTGCCCATTTCCATGGTCCAAGAGGCCTGGTGTCACTGCAAAGACATTTAACTGTCTGTGAGTACTTAATACACAGGCTAAAACACAGACATAGTCTGTGTATATAAAATGAACATGCATAGAAAATGTTAAAATATACCATACAATTTATGGCAGTGCATAATAACTTTTTTATTTTTTTTGTCATTGTAGTAATTGAATACATTTCAGTGACAGACTGCAGGTTTGAGTTCCAGCTTTGAAAGATTTGGTCCTTGTTGACTACCTGCTGATCAATGTTGATTTGATGCTTTCACTTCAGATTGGATTTCCCTCCACTTTACCCAACAGAACTTCAACAGAGGGCATCACATGTACTGAAATACACACTGTGTGCAGCTTGCCTCTCTCTGGTGGCCCGTCCACACGATTGCCTCCTCCTGGATGAATAGCTCCTTCCCAGCCTCCTTTGCACCATCAAACCTTCCCACATTGACAAACTCAATATTTCCAGCTCCACCTTTTTGCCAGTTGATCACATCATATGATGGAGCTACATCCCCATTTGCATCAAAATTCACCTCCTCTCCAGAAATAGTAAAGGAGACCTCCTGAATATAGTGCTGGAGCTTTGAAATGAAAATAAGAAAGAAAAAATGTAATTTACTTTCATCGATAAAGGAAAATATTCCAGATCAGAGTGTAATTGTCTTATAATGTAAATGTAGGCATGATTTTTGTTTGGGCTACTGACTTTGAATGTAAAGAATAAAAATGGCTATTGGAGAGAATAAAGAGGTTGTGTGCATGTGGCTTGCAGTGTTATTGATAAATTAGTGTGCTTTTTAAATTCTGAATCACAATGCTTAGGAATATTTACAGAATGTTTTGACACAGAAAGTTATGACATTGAAAATTCTAACTGTAATTTGCAATTACATTGGTACGCATACAAATAGAGGGTCTTTTTGGACACTGGAGTATTTTGGTTTTCATGATGATTGTAAAATAATTGTTCCAGCCAGTGAATTCTGTCATGGCCAATGTGTTATATCTCACCAAATTGTCTTTAATGTAGGCACTGTCAAATCTTTCTATTCCTGCGCTGTTGTAATGCAGCAATCTATTTATGCATTTAGTTTCACTGGTTGTAATTACCTGTAGATTTATGTGCCATTAGGAAAAACAACTAAGGCAATTACAAGGTTGATACTGTTGCTGAAAACATTCAGTTATAGCCTTTATGACTCAGAAATAAAACAATAAATTTAACTGCTGCTTTTGGTAAACATACAAATGTTAAACGTAGCTTTTATGAATTACTCTGTAACTTATTACGCAAAATGAGAATGTTACTTTTCTCAAATAATTAGAATTCATGTTACATAACATAAACTGAGATATAGCAAAATGCTGCTGTTAATCGTGCATACATTAGTTGATTTTATTATGTTTCATTATTTAAACTTTTCAGGTGATCACCTGCCATGGTTGAATGTTTGTGGCATCAGCACATGAGGAGTTGTGGAAGGGCCCTTTCCCAGGCGTACAGCTGATGAGGTTGTGCAGGGAGTGAGCGATGGCGTACACGGCTTTGTACACATTGTAGCAACCACGAGTGCTGGAGGTGTTCAGGTAGGCAGAGTGCTGCTCCTGCAGGGGCTCCAACCCTGTACAGGGGGGCAGCTGGGAGGAGGCCTGGGTGCTGCTGCTGGAGGGGTGAGAGCAACCGTACAAAGTACCCCACATCTCATGCACCAGGGGGTTACTGGGGTACCCCAATGGCTTTACACTCATCAGATAGTCTCTAAGACCTGGTACTTGCCCCTGCCGGATGTCAAACCCAATGGTACCTCCTAGAAAAGGGTAGAACTCACTACTTGTGAATAGTGAGGATGTTACCCAGGATTCACTGGCAATCCACTGGATCCCTGTCATGTTCTGATCCCTGTAGCCTTTCAATAAGGGGGAGAGCTCGCCCTCAGAAACAAACACCACAACAACCCTTGCAGAGGAGTGTTTCATAATGTTCAGGATTTCCTGTACTCTCTCCTGATTGTACACTTTGGGGATTATTTCATGGTACGCTAAACACACACCAGTGTTTTTTATTTCCCTCATCAATCCCCGTAGAGCAAATTTGCCATAATCTAGGTCCTCAAGAATGACACCAACCCACGTCCAACCAAATTTCTGCAGGAGGCGAGCGATGGCTTTCACCTGATAGTCATCATTTGGAACAACTCTGAAAAATGTTGGGAATTCATTCTTGTTGCTGAGACAGGAACATGTAGAAAAATAGCTAATCTGAAAAACAAAAAATCCACCTTCTTTTTTAACATGAAGTACATAAACACAAAACAATCCAAGTTGGTTTTTTATAAATAATTTTTAGGTACTATGTCATTCACTGATTTTGTCCTTCCAAATAAATGTTAAGTATGTCTGACAAATTAATCTGTCACTTAATTGTTGCTTATTTATTTTACTACATTAAAATGTAATAAATAAATACATTTTAATTATTTTACTAAAATGAATCAATACATTTTAATCCAGAAGAATCTATTTTGTTTATTCCAAATTACCTGTATTAATTCATTTTAGTTTAATAGGAAATACATACCATTGGAATTCTGAAGGGCTGCAGAGTTCTGGAGAGAACAATAGACTGTGCAGACCCAGCTTCTCCAACCACGGCCAAAGGATGAGATATGGCAGAACACACAGTGCTGGCGGATGTCCTTGGTCCGTTCAGAACTGACAAAACTGCTGCTTGCGCTGTCACAGGGGTTGTGCAGGAGTCATGGATCTTGTATCCCAGAGTGAAGTTTGGCAGCAGGTTCTGACTCTTGTTGATCTCCTCAACAGCCAGCCTCATGGTCTGGGCCCAGCGGAAAGCTCTGAGGTTAAACCTGTGCAGAGACCAACAGCCGAATGTGATGTTTGGGAAAAAAAAAACTGTTTTCCATGCACATAAGAGTAACCATGACCTCACCGCCAACATTGTGGAGCAGCTGGTTTGTAAGTGAAGTACTGGTATGTGGGCTCGACCCTGTAATTCATGGGGAAAATCCCTCCGATGATGAAATCTCCATCAGCCTGGAAATCTGGATCAAAAGTGCCCAGCAGGGAACAGACTGGGGCAGGAATCGGGCTGACAGGAGTGACAGCAGAGAAGTGACAAAATAAAGACCACATCGCCACCAACAGAGGAGTCATCTTCACTCTGGCTGATCCCACACACTGCGGTGATGAGTCAGAAGCAGTATTTTATTCACCAACTAACTCTATGCATCTCATTATTCTCTGTATCTCATTGGACAGGAAACCATGTGACATCACAACTCTGCATTCCCCAAAGATAAAGTTGAGGCACAGAGCTCTTGGGAAATTATACACACAAGTGAATTTTCATTTGGTAACTTCTCCATGATTTTTCTTCAACAATGTGCTTCAAATTTACACAAACAATAGCTTTTTACAGAGAGGCAAAGGTGGCTTTTAGTGACATTGAGGCTTGCTGTAGCTGCTTGGCAATTGCATTGTGGAAATGTATAATAGTGTATGCTTGTAATCTTCTGTCATTCATATTAAGTTAAGTTAATAATAGTCATACTTTCTCAGAAGCAGTGGAATCTGGGGGGTACACTGCACTCCACCTCCTGTACTTGTGTAGCATTGTTGTTTACGCTCATATGTATAATTACACAAAATCTTATTTTATTTATTATTTTATTCATTACATTCATTTATTTATTTTATAATATTCACATTTAGCCTACTGTACTTTATATCAGGAAACTGTCATATTGTCCCTCCACACTGTGACCTAATTTCCTGTCTGTTGACCCTAAAAGTTGTCCCCATCATACCACTGCCTCTTTCCTGCTATTGCATTTGTGGAAAGAGGTATGTATCCACTGTTATCAGCCCCACTATGGTGCTTTCCCGTATAATTGATTCAATTATCTATCCATCCTTAATGTATCTTATATGTTCTCTTAATATGTACTTGTCATATGCATTTTTGTTGTTATACTGTAACTGTATAGCTAATATTGGTCACAATTTGTATGTAGGCTAGGAGCTGAAGTGGAGGTTGAGTTTCCTGTGATGTACTACGTGCATATATTTTTTCTGAATAACAGAGCAAATATATGGTGGCAGACCAAAGAAATACAGAAGTCGTCTGTCTCGTCTGTGAAAATACACAACGCAGATCCACACCGGTCACACCTGCTCTTTGTCTGACATCACCAGTTAACAGTCAACCAGTTATGTTATATGAGATACACATAAAATGTCATCCTCCAGCTCATTTCTGTGCAAGTCTGACTTGACTAAGGTGTAATATGCTTGGATGCAAAAGTAAAAATGTTTGGAATTACAACCTTCATGTTAATATAATTGAAGCCTACTTATTTTATTTCTGCTCATGTCATTACTTGTTTTTGAGTCTTCTCTGAACAAATGAATTATGTTTTACTTTTGTTTATGTTTGCTTTGATAAAATGAAAAATTTATACAATCATTTTTTTAAAAATCTTGTAACAACTCTTCCCATCAAATGGTGTTTTGTGTTTTTCTCAGGTTTCAGTAAAATTATGTAACATTTTGGAGCAAATAGACACAGCAGTAGCCAAAAACTAGATACTAGAATTGCAAAGATCTCCACAGCAACAGTGAACTTTCCAGGTGAGTTAACATAAGCTGGTATAAAAAAGCCAGAATAAAACACAGAGCAGCCAGGAGCCCAATGTTTCCCAGAACACACCAGAAGGCCTGTTCAGAACCCACACTACACTCCAGGATTATTCTGGACCGATTGTACTGGGTGTTTTTATTTGGGCAAGGAGGAGCAGTGATCAGCCACACTGCACAGATTATCACTTGTATAAAGGTACAGAAAGAGATAATAAATCTCTGCTGTTTGGGTCCCAGCCATTTCATGATGTTGTTTCCAGGCCTAGCAGCTGTAAAGGCAGCCAGCACCACCAGAGTCTTCCCCAGGATACAGGAGATGCAGAGTGAGAAAGTGATGCTGAAGGCAGTATGGCGCAACATGCAGGACCATGATAAAGTTGCCGGCATGTTCTGGGCTCAATTTGTATGTACATTCACACATAAAACAAGTTTGTACAAAATATTTACGCCGGATTCATCACTGTGCGAGAAAGCTGATTTGTTTGTATTCACGTGCGTATGTTCATACATTCCCATTCATCCTAAATGACAGGTGTGTGCACCTTATTTTTCATTTAGCATAAGTCCATTCCCATGAATTGTCCATTACTATCATGTATGGAAGTTGCAACAAACAATGGCCCTGAAAAGGCAGAGGTTTGTCTGCATTCTCAGATAAAGCTACAAAATGCTGCACAAATGTAACAGAATTTGTATAGGTAGCCGAAAACCACTAACCAGCCATTCATCCCTTTCAGCCAACAAATCTGTGTGATCCCTAAAGATACATTCTCTCCAAAGGGCACCGTGCGCCAACTCCGCCAATAGCGCAAGATCAGCCATTGCAATGCCGGCTATAGACCTGTAAGCCCTTCTTTTTTGTTTATAGATTAAATATCTGTGCTTTAAATAGCATATTTAACATCATATAGCCTAACATTTAAATTTGATCCATTTAGAAAAATAGTAGACTAATGGGGGTGTGGTATAAAAATATAGATTATACATTTTTATATATCATTACAAACTACTGTATGGCCTACTATGTGAAACAATTGTGTTCATAAGAAGATGTTTTTCTGTGTTAGGATGACTTGCAAAAAAACTGTGATAATGTCCCACTTGAAACAGAACAAATGCACACACATCACACATCTATGGCCTCACATTCAAGGACACACACACGCAGGAAAATACAATGGAAAAACTCGCTCTCAGCAGAAGTCAGCCTAGATTAAAAGTAGCTGAAATGGACAATAGATGGTTGTTTTTCAGTAGTATTAGTGTTAGACCTAATGCAAAAACAGCTATATGGCAAAACACATTCTAACAGAATGCTCGCCTCTCCAAATTTTCCAGAAGCAGTTTTAGTTACATTTATATAAAACAAACTTCTTTGTTTCTAGGTCGTCTGAAAAGATAAGGATGGTCACCTCCCTTAACATTCCAAGGGGCCAGCCCGTTAAAAATGTCTACGCAAACAGAAAACACTCTAGCCTTGGAAATGTGTGTGTGTGCAGTTCAAGGACTAATAGTTTATTAGATCCAAAGAAAACATTTCTCTTCTACATTACAAACATCAGTATTAAGGTTTATATTATTACAAAAGAATCTTGCATATTATAGAGAAAATGCTAACTTGTATTCCATAATGCACCCACACGTAAACTGTAGACTGTGGAAATAAGATTAGAAAATCTTACAGTAAGTATTATTTAACCCATTAGATCATTGTATTATTATGTATTGAACTACTATGGTCAAACCATGGCCAGGCCGTTTCCAAAATAAGTAAATCATAGCATTTAATCAAAATTACTATATAAATGAATGTCATATGTAATGCTTAATCAAAACCATGAAAAAACATCACCCAGGGGGCGGAGAACTACTTTAAGACCCACAGAGGGCAGGGATTAAGGAAAGGATAAAAGGAGAGTTATCTGAATTTTCATGGCTGCTATGTGTTTTGTCTCTGTCACTGTGTTTGCTTCACGTCTTGTAGGAGAGCATGGAGTTGACGGACTTAGACTAGACCATGTGATTAAGAGTGTACTTAGTTACGTGTGGGTAGTCGATCAGCCTGGATAATCTTTTTACAATAAATCAAGTTATATCAGACTCTGGAATGAAGTGTCTATTTGGGAGAAAGTTTGAATTACGTGTATTGTAATGGTTTTGACCCCTCCCGACAGGGTGGTGAAAGGATTATTTTATTTACGACAGGGGCATCCATTACACTATGAGTCTAATTAAATAAGTTCATATCCAACAATTGATTAATTGATGTTTTCTAAACTGTATGCTTTTTACATTTCAAAGGCTACATTTAGTCTTGTGAATTTAAAAGAAAACACAAATGAAAATTGTAATAATTCAGAAGCTACTTTTAGCAGCATTTTGAATTTACAAAAGTAGCACACGTGGTCCTGAGCAAGTGTACATTTTGTTTGTACATACAAATCTGAGATAGCCTATAAAAACTTTGATGAATTACAAAATACAAGTAAAATTACCAATACAATTTACTCACAAATTCAGTCTGTGCACGTTTATGGAATGAGGCCCAATGTGTAGAGCAAGCCTTGATTTTAACAAATGCGTATCTTACAATACCTCCCAACTTCTTTGTGTCTCTCATTAAAGTAGCTTATACTATTAACTCTATACAAATACATTGCATAAATAGCCAGCATTGGACTGCATAACTAAACGCTGCTTGCATTTCAAATAGTCAAATTGAAATAAACAAAATATTAAGCACATCTGTGTTACGCGCTTTCATAGCAACACCAAAATAGCGCAATGCACTGTTTGAGTTAAAACCTGGTCTGTGTTGGTTAAATGCAAACACAGTATTTAACACCAAAATATTATGGTTGCGCGAGAAGAAACTAGAAATTCCACTTTTGCCCAGGAGTGTTTGCACTTGCGTTGTCCCCAATATAGGGCCCTGGGATTGAAATAATAATCTAGTTTCCAGTTCTAATCCACCGTTCATACAGTGAGCAACTTGGTTGACACTCAGCAAAGTGCTATCATTCCCAAGAAGGGTAAAGTATAGTCCCAAGAGAGACAGCAAGTGCAACAACTTGATTGACTTGAAGACTGGATTGTAATAGCAAATTAAAGATTAAACTCTTATATGAGGTACACATAAAATGTCTTCCTCCAGCTCATTTATGTGCAAGTCTGACTTAACTGTGGTGTGATATGCTTGACATTGAATTTGAGTTTTTACGTCTTACTTTTGCATATTTGCTTTGATAAAATGAAAAATGCAGACAAGAAATGAAAACCTGCATTGTTTTATTTGGTAACTCTTCCCATCAAATGTTGTTTTGTGTTTTTCTCAGGTTTCAGTAAAATTATGTAACATTTTGGAGCAAATAGACACAGCAGTAGCCCAAAACTAGACGCTAGAATTGCAAAAATCTCCACAGCAACAGTGAACTTTCCAGGTGAGCTGACATAAGCTGGTATAAAGGCCAGCCACACTGCACAGAAGATCAACATACTGAAGGTGATGTATTTGGCCTCGTTAAAATTTCCTGGCAGCTTCCTGGCCAGAAAAGCCAGAATAAAACACAGAGCAGCCAGGAGCCCAATGTATCCCAGAACACACCAGAAGGCCTGTTCAGAACCTACACTACACTCCAGGATTATTCTGGACCGGTTGTACTGGGTGTTTTTATTTGGGAAAGGAGGAGCAGTGATCAGCCACACTGCACAGATTATCATTTGTATAAAGGTGCAAGCAGAGATGATAAATCTCTGCTGTTTGGGTCCCAACCATTTCATGATGTTGTTTCCAGGCCTAGCGGCTGTAAAGGCAGCCAGCACCACCAGAGTCTTCCCCAGGATACAAGAGATGCAGAGTGAGAAAGTGATGCTGAAGGCAGTATGGCGCAGCATGCAGGACCATGATGTAGGCTCTCCGATGAACACCAGCGCACACAGGAAGCACAGAGTCAGAGAGAGCAGGATGAAGAAGCTCAGCTCTGAGTTGTTGACTTTGACAATCGGAGTGTTTCTGTGGTAGAGGAATACTGCCAGAACAGTGATGGTGAGACAGGCTCCCACTACAGCTACCACAGTCAGGGTCAGTCCCATTGCATCATGGGAGAGATACTCAATCACTTTGGGTATGCATTCAGTTCTGGCTGCATTGGACCAGTAATCCTCAGGACAAGATTTGCAATCTATTGAATCTGAATAAAGACAGTATAATAGTTGTTATTAAAAAAAAAAAGACTGCAGAGATATATGTGACAGGTGCTGGTATGCACAATTAGCACGTGGTCATATTTCAGTTTTTTATTGTTCATGAAAGTAAAAATCCTGAGCTTTCAAATGATCCTTTAAAATCATACACTGCAATCTGCAAATATTTGAAGAAGATATGCTTTTTTGACTGTTGGTACAACTTAAAACAATTTAAAGATTCACACCTCAGGCTGGCAAACTTAATGGGCGTGCCTTGAACAGGGATCATTTACCCCCTTAAGCCACATTATGTCAGAAATAGCTATGCATGCCATGGAGAATAAAAGTACCATGTTCACATTGTGCTATATTACAAACAATTACATAAAGAGGTAGCAAACGTTTTTTAACTGAAAATAAGTTTTTTGACTGAAATACACAATGCAAACGTAGCTAATACATTACTATTGCAAAAAGCAAACTCATAAGATGATTCCTATTAATCAATTGTAGGCTATGAACTTTGTTTAATTAGTCTCATAAGTGTAATGAATGCTCCCAGGCCAGAACTATTTTTTTAAATTGGTAAAATTGAAATGCTAACTGATGTTAAATATGCTATTTAAAATACAAATTTGACTAATGAACAAAATTAGCTTTAAATTACCTACAGGTATGTAGCCAGCATTGCAATGGCTGACCTTGTGCTGTTGGAGGAGTTGACTGCTTAGGAAAGAAAAAAGCTATTTGTTGGATGAGAGTGATAGATGGCTGGTTACTCATTTTTGGGTTTTAATGAAATTGACAACCTGCCTAGCAATGTAATTGGTGCCATAACTGTAGGCTAATGACATTTTTATTCTCTTTTCTTGTGATAACAAGATCCTTGTATAACAAGAGAAAAGGAACTTGTTTTAATGAGAAAAGTTTCAACAAGATACGTTGGTACATTATTATACCAAGAAAAAGATCTTGGTGGACTTCTTGCACACTTATTTGTATATGATAATATGAGATGTTTTTCCTTTTTAACGTACTGATACTTTATTATGATTGCTTATAATAATAATAATAATAATAATAATAATAATTTATATAGCACCTTTCTCAACAATCTAAGCACTTTACAATGATGAGGGGGAAACTGGCCTCAACCACCACCATGTGTAGCATCCACCTGAGTGATGCAACAGCAGCTATTGTGCGCACCACACATCAGCTGGGGTGGAGATGGAGAGAATAATTTTTGCCAATTAAACTGGGGGATAATTAGGTGGCAGATTGAAAAAGCCTGGGTTGGGAGTTTAGCCAGGACACCAGGAAAACCCCTAAACTTTGCGATAAGTGTCATGGGATCTTTAATGACCACAGTGTGCTAAGACCTCGGTTTAATGTCTCATCCGAATGACAGAATTTCCAACAGCACAGTGTCCCCATCACTGCACTGGGGCATTGGTGTTTATTTGACCCGAGGGAAGACTTTAAAAGATTTTTGTCAGACTACAAATGTGCTTGTTGTAATGACACGCTAAAATACAATCACATAAATGTTTAAAAAGATATACCACAGTGTAGTAGGTAAAATATTTGCAGTGAGCAAGTGCATGTACTTTCAACAAAATTCTTATGTTTGCTAGTACAAAAAAGTCAACTTGTGATGAGCTTATTAGATTTGGCTACTGCACCCACTAGCAGTCTGTGTGTTCATTTGATGTGAAGAGCACTCACCGGTCTTATTACTAATCTTCCCGCTGTCACATGGTACACAATCAAAGCAGCACAGAGGCTCCCCACGACGGACAGCCTTCCTGCTTCCTGGAGCACAGCTCTCACTGCACACAGACACCAACACCTGCATGAGAGAGAACACAGCCAGGTGTAACTACACAAACATTCTCCTGTAAACGAGACTCATAGAACTCTGCATCTCTCTATGAGACTCTCAATGCACCACACTTCTAGCTGCCCATTTCCATGGCCCAAGAGGGCTGGTGTCACTGCAAATAAATGTATCTGTCTGTGAGCACTTAATACACAGGCTAAAACACAGACATAGACTGTGTATATAAAATTAACATGCATAGAAAATGCTGAAATATACGACACAATCTATGGCAGTGGATAATAACTTTTTTTTTTCATTGTAGTAATTGAATACATTTCAGTGACAGACTGCAGGTTTGAGTTCCTGCTTTGAAAGATTTGGTCCTTGTCGACTACCTGCTGATCAATGTTAAGTTGATGCTTTCACTTCAGATTTGCACTTACCTCCACTTTACCCTACAGAACTTCAACAGAGGGCATCGCATGTACTGAAATACACACTGTGTGCAGCTTGCCTCTCTCTGGTGGCCTGTCCACATGATCGCCTCCTCCTGGATTAATAGCTCCTTCCTAGCCTCCTTTGCACCATCAAACCTTCCCACATTGACAAACTCGATATTTCCAGCTGCACCTCTTTGCCAGTTGATCACGTCATATGATGGAGCTACATCCCCATTTGCATCAAAATTCACCTCCTCTCCAGAAATAGTAAAGGAGACCTCCTGAAGATAGTGCTGGAGCTTTGAAATGAAAAGTTTACTGTTTTACAATTCCTTACATTCATCGATAAATACAAATATTCTAGAAAATAGTGTAATTGTCATATAATGTAAATGTAGGCATGATTTTAGTTTGGGTTACTGACTTTGAATGTAAAGAATAAAAATGGCTACTACATATGGCTACATATAATGCATACTACATATTAAGGAACAAGAATTCCTGATTAAAATAATTTAATTAAAGAATAAGAATGGCTATTGAAGAGGATAAAGAGGGAAAGGATAATCATAGTGAGTTTTGACTTTTAACATTTATCTGTATATTAAAGTATTAAGGAACAAAAGTCCAGAATTCCTAATTAAAATACTTTAGTATATTTTAAAATAATTTTTAAATGATTATTGCATTATGGGCTGACACTGTAATGGTATGTTTACATAATTTCATAAATCAGTGTGAAATAGTGTAGTTCTGTGCAGGTGGATTGCAGTATTATTGATAAATTATTGTGCTTTTTGAATTCTGAATCACAATGCTTAGGAATATTTACAGAATGTTTTGATACAGAATGTTATGACATTGAAAATTCTAACTGTAATTTTCAATTACATTTGTACGCATACAAATAGAGGGTGTTTTTGGACACTGGAGTATTTAGGCTTTCTTTGAAACTCCTCATGATGATTGTAAAAGAATTGTACCAGCCAGTGTACTTATTATGCAAACTGAGAATGTTACCTTTCTCAAGCAATTTGCAAAATGTGTTTGTTAATCTTGCTTACATTACTTTATTTTTTATTGTTTATTTATTTAAACTTTGCATGTGATCACCTGCCATGGTTGAATGTTTGTGGCATCAGCACATGAGGAGTTGTGGAAGGGCCCTTTCCCAGGCGTACAGCTGATGAGGTTATGCAAGGAGTGAGCGATGGCGTACACGGCTTTGTACACATTGTAGGAAGCACGAGGGCTGGAGGTGTTCAGGTAGCCAGAGTGCTGCTCCTGCAGGGGCTCCAGCCCTGTACAGGGGGGCAGCTGGGAGGAGGCCTGGGTGCTGCTGCTGGAGGGGTAGAGAGAGCAACCGTACAAAGTACCCCACAGCTCGTGCACCAGGGGGTTACTGGGGTACCTCAATGGGTTTACACTCACCAGATAGTCTCTAAGACCTGGTACCTGCCCCTGCCGGATGGCAAACCCAATGGTACCTCCTAGAAATGGGTAGAACTCACTGCCTGTGAATAGTGAGGCTGTTACCCAGGCTTCACTGGCAATCCACTGGATCCCTGTGATGTTCTGATCCATGTAGTCTTTCAATAAGAGTGAGAGCTCTGCCTCAACGGCAAACACCACAACAACCCTCGCAGAGGAGCGTTTCATAATGTTAAGTATTTCCTGTACTCTCTCCTGATTGTACACTTTGGGGATCATTTCATGGTACGCTAAACAAACACTAGTGTTTTTAATTTCCCTCATCAATCCCTGTAGAGCGAATTTGCCATAATCATGGTCCTCAAGGACAACGCCAACCCACGTCCAACCAAATTTCTGCAGGAGGCGTGTGATGGCTTTCACCTGATAGTCGTCATTTGGAACAACTCTGAAAAATGTTGGGAATTCATTCTTGTTGCTGAGACAGGAACATGTTGAAAAATAACTAATCTGAAAAACAGAAAATCCACCTTATTTTTTAACGTGAAGTACATAAACACAACAATCCAAGTTGGTCTTTATAATTAATTGTTCGGCACTATAAGTATGTTAATAAAATTTATAAATTAATGTCACTCACTGATTGTGTAGTTCCAAATAAATGTTGTTCTGTATAAGTATGTCTGACAAATTAATCCGTCACTTAAATTGGTTTGCTATTTATTTTACTACATTACAATGTAATAGATTCATACATTTTAATTATTTTAATAAAATGAATCAATTCAGGCTTATCCTGTAAATGCATATGCTTCCAAAAATTCTACTATCTGAACAATAAATTAATGGTAAGTATGTCTGACAAATTAATCATGTAGAAAAATAGCTAATCTGAAAAACAAAAAATCCACCTTCTTTTTTAACATGAAGTACATAAACACAAAACAATCCAAGTTGGTTTTTTATAAATAATTTTTAGGTACTATGTCATTCACTGATTTTGTCCTTCCAAATAAATGTTAAGTATGTCTGACAAATTAATCTGTCACTTAAATGTGTTGCTTATTTATTTTACTACATTAAAATGTAATAAATTAATACATTTGAATTATTTTACTGAAATTAATCAATACATTGAAAGCATATGCCTCCAAAAAAACTATCAACGATATACAGGTGCAGCTCAAAAAATTTGAATATCGTGAAAAAGTTCAATATTTTTTGTCACTCATTTCAGAAAGTGAAACTCATATATTATATAGATTCATTACACATAAAACAGGGGTAAGACTAGATTCAGCTGTAAATTACGCTGGTACAGTATGGAACACATGACTGGCGAAATGGCTGTACGTCATCAAGGGTCTAAGGTATCAAACGAGCCCCAAACCATCACTCTGCGGCCAGATATGGAGTAGATGTGGATGGATCACTGCAAGGGTTATTTCTCCTGACTCATTTTCCTATAGAACTCTATGGGGAAAAAAGGAGAAACAACCCTTAAAGGGATCCATCCACATCTACTCCATATCTGGCCGCAGAGTGATGGTTTGGGGCTTGTTTGATACCTTAGACCCTTGATGACGTACAGCCATTTCGCCAGTCATGTGTTCCATACTGTACCAGCGTAATTTACAGCTGAATCTAGTCTTACCCCCCAATTCTCATAGAAATCAGTTCAAATGCAGAGAGGTTATAGTATCGCTTGTAACAGTACCTGAAAATAAGATATCGAGAGTCTTTTGATGTTGTTTTGTCACAGACTTCAGGAAGTAACAGCATGCAAAGGATATGCGACCAAATATTAAATATGATACTTTAAAAATATGTTAAAGCAAAATATTCTAATTTTCTGAGACACTGAATTTTGGGTTTCATTAGCTGTAAGCCATAATCATCAAAATTACAAGAAATAAAGGCTTGAAATATTTCACTCTATGTGTAATGAATCTATATAATATATGAGTTTCACTTTCTGAAATGAGTGACAAAAAATATTGAACTTTTTCACGATATTCTAATTTTTTGAGCTGCACCTGTATATCGCTGAAGATGAAGGCAGAACCAGATAAAAAAGTACTTAATCTTTACAGAACCATGGATTTAATCCAGAAGTATATCTATTATGTGTATTCCAAATTACCTCTATTAATTCATTTTAGTTTAATAAGAAATACATACCATTGGGATTCTGAAGGGCTGCAGAGTTCTGGAGAGAACAATAGACTGTGCAGACCCATCTTCTCCAACCACAGCCAAAGGATGAGATATGGCAGAACACACAGTGCTGGAGGATGTCCTTGGTCCGTTCAGAACTGCCAGAACTGCTGCCTGCGCTGTCACAGGGGTTGTGCAGGAGTCATGGATCTTGTATCCCAGAGTAAAGTTAGGCAGCAGGTTCTGACTCTGGTTGATCTCCTCAACAGCCAGCCTCATGGTCTGGGCCCAGCGGAAAGATCTGGGGTCAAATCTGTGCAGAGACCAACAGCAGAATGTGATGTTTGTTGGAATTTTTTTTAAATAAAACAGTTTTCCATGCACATCAGAGTAACCATGACCTCACCCCCAACATTGTGGAGCAGCTTGTTTGTAAGTAAAGTGCTGGTCTGGGGGCTCAACCCTGTAATGCATGGGGAAAATTCCTCCGATGATGAAGTTTCCATCAGCCTGGAAATCTGGATCAAAAGTGCCCAGCAGGGAACAGACTGGGGCAGGGATCGGGCTGACAGGAGTGACAGCAGAGAAGTGATCAAATAAAGACCACATCGCCACCAACAGAGGAGTCATCTTCACTCGGGCTGATCCCGCACACTGCGGAGATGAGTCAGAAGCAGTATTTTATTCACCAACTAACTCTGTGCATCTCATTATTCTCTGTATCTCATTGGACAGGAAAGCATGTGACATCACAACTCTGCATTCCCCAAAGATAAAGTTGAGGCACAGAGCTCTTGGGAAATTATACACACGAGTGAATTTTCATTTGGTAACTTCTCCATGATTTTTCTTCAACAATGTGCTTCAAATTTAGACAAACAATAGCTTTTTACAGAGAGGCAAAGGTAGATTTTAGTGACATTGAGGCTTGCTGTAGCTGCTTGGCAATTGCATTGTGGAAATGTATAATAGTGTGTGCTTGTAATCTTCTGTCATAGTCAGTTAATCATATTAAGTTAAGTTAATAATAGTCATACTTTCTCAGAAGCAGTGGAATCTGGGGGGTACACTGGGGGGTACACTGCACTCCACCGCCTGTCCTTGTGTAGCATTGTTGTTTACACTCATATGTATAATTACAAATAACAAAATGTATTTCTTATTTTATTCATTACATTCATTTATTTATTTTATAATATTCACATTTAGCCTACTGTACTTTATATCAGGAAACTGTCATATTGTCCGTCCACGCTGTGACCTAATTTCCTGTCTGTTGACCCTAAAAGTTGTCCCCATCATACCACTGCCTCTTTCCTGCTATTGCATTTGTGGAACGAGGTATGTATCTGTTATGTAGGATTCCTAGGAATAATGAAGACTGAGGTCGGAGCTAACGTTGGAGCGTACTCCATTTAATTAACAACCACAACACCCGAACGAAAGCAGATCCGGTCATCTCAACCGAACATTGCGCATGAATACCATTGCACATGCGCAGCAGTGCCAGATGTAACATTTCCTCCCCCCTCACAGAACCTAGGAGTGATACTCGGTTACAAAGTCACGCAGGTGCTCAGGCCTGCCGCGTGCCCGAATTGGGCGGGGCTCAGGTGCAGCAACAACCACTGTTGGTGGCCCCACGACATTGGGCTGGGCCGGAGGGGCTGGAGTTGCTGCAGTATCGAACCATGCAGCCGGCAGAGTAGTAGCCGTGGGCACAACCAGGCCTGGGCCGAGGGGGGCGTGCACCTTACGCAGGCGGCTAGCATGCCAGCGGGTGCCATCAGCGAGCCTGAATGAAGCCGGGCCAAGCTGTTGGCTGACCTGGACAGGGTCTGACCAAAACGACTGGAGCTTGTTGTCACGGTGAGGTCATCGGATTCTGACCCAGTCCGAGGCAGCAATGGCAGGTGGTCTAACACGTCGGGCCCTGTCGAAACGGTTCTTCATCAGATGCTAGCACGTGGCGACTGCGGCTTGAACCGGGTGGGCTGGTGCTTGAGCCGGTGTTGGGCGGAGCCTATCCAGAGGCAGCTGAAGCTCCTGCCCCAGCATGAGGGAGGCTGGGGACACTCCTGTGGTGGCGTGTCGGGTGGCCCGGTAATGCAGCAGCGTCTGGAGGAGGCTGTTGGTGAGTGTGTGCCCTTGTGCTAAGTGGGCCCTGATGCCATTTTTTAGTGACTGATTCAGCCGTTCCCCCCCCCCCCCCCCCGTTCGCAGCCGGGTTGTAGAACGCTGTGCGGATGTGGCGGATCCCTTTCCCCTCCAGATAGGAGGACAGTTCATGGGAGACCATTTGGGGACCATTGTCTGTCGTGATCCTCTTGGGCAGGCCCCAACGCGCGAACAGGGAGTCCAGAATGTCGATCAACACCTTGACTGTGACCGAACCCACAGGCGTTACCTCTGGCCACTTAGAGTGCAGGTCGTAGATCACGACGAGGAAACGCTGGTGATGCGGTACCCCATGCAGCTCGCCACAGATGTCGAGTTGCAAGTGCTCCCAGGGTTGTGATGGCAAGTCCAACGGCTGCATGGGCGGGGGTGGGGCTGGGGTCCTGGTCTAAGAAGGCAAGCAGTGCAGTCCTTGACGAGGGTCTCGATTTCCCTGTCGATGCCTGGCCACCACACCACGTCGCGGCACCGCTGCTTGAGCCTGACTATGCCCAAGTGGCCCTCGTGCGCCATAGCAAGGACGCGCGCCCGAAGGGCACTCGGGACCACAGCGCAGAGCCCGCGAGCAATGCAGGTATCGTTCCAGCACGACAGTTCGTCCCTGATCCTGAAGTAGGGGAGCAGCTCATCAGGTACCCTCACCGGCCAGCCCTGTCTGATGTAGGTTGAGAGTGTAGAGAGGGTAGGGTTGTCAGCTGAGACGTCCTGGAGCTCCCTCAGCGACACTGTCTCCTGAAGGGGTGTGTGGAGGAGCTGGACGAGGTCGTGCTCGGCTTGGTCCCGTTCGGGGGCCAAAGGTGGGTCTGAGGGTGGGTTGGGGATTGAGCGTGACAGCAGGTCAGCCACCACGTTGTCCCGGCCTGGCGTGAACTGTAGGCGGAAGTTGTACTGCTGCAGGCGGTCGGCCCAACGGTGGAGACGGAGTGGTTTGTGGCCAGTGCCTGACTTGGCCAGGAGGGTGGTGAGGGCCTGGTGGTCCGTCCTCAGTGTGAATGGGCGTCCGTAGAGGTACATGTGCCAGCGCTCACATGCCCAGAGGCACGCTAGGGCTTCCCGCTCCCCCACTGAGTACCTCTGTTCCGTGGAGCTGAGAGCTCGTGAGGTGAAGGCGATCGGCCTCTCAACCCCCTCTTGCAGCTGGGACATCACAGCACCAATGGCCGTGGCGGAGGCGTCGCATGTGACAAGGGTGGGGCCGGCCGGGTCGAAGTGCGCTAGGACTGGTGGTGAGGTGAGCTGGGCCTTCAGGAGGCGCACGGCGTCTGAGCAGGCAGGCGTCCAGAGCCAGGGCTCGTCATGTTTCAGCAGCTGGCGCAGTGGCGCAGTCATGGCCGAGTATTGTGGCAGGAAGCGGAGGTAGAACGCCATCATGCCTAGGAAGGAGGCCAACTGAGCAGCTGAGGTGGGCTCCGGGACACGGTGGATGGCCTCTGTGTTTGAGTGAAGTGGGTATATGCCGTCAGCCAAGAGGCGGAACCCCACAAACTCAATGACCGGGGCGGCAAAGACACACTTCTCGCCGTTGAGTGTGAGGTGGTGCTTGGCCATTGCGTTGAACACGCTGTGGAGGCGCTCGTCGTGGCTCTCGATGGTGGCCCCGTGAACCACGATGTCGTCACGGTAAATGGCCACACCCGGGATCCCAGCAAAGATGTAGGCCATGATCTTTTGGAAGCAGCTGGGGGCGGAGCTTAGACCGAAAGCCATGCGTTTGTAGCGGAAGACCCCTTTGTGGGTGATAAACGCAGTGAGGTTGCGGCTCTCGGGGTGTAGTGGCACTTGGAGGTAGCCCTGGCAGAGGTCCAGTTTGGAGAAGACAGTGGACCCGTAGAACTGGGCGGTGAGCTCCTCTGTCGTTGGCAAGGGATATTTGTCAGGAATGATGGCCTTGTTTACCGCTCTCAAGTCCACGCAGAGTCGCAGTCCCCCAGACTTCATCTTTGCCACCACAATGTTGGAGATCCAGGGCGACGCATTCACCTGCTCGATGATGTCGCCATCAAGCATGCTCTGTAGCTCAGAGGAGATGTCATCGCGGAGGGCCAGGGGGGAGCGGCGGAGGGGCTGGATGACAGGCGCCACCTGCGGGTCTAACAGGGGCTGGTGGGCGAAAGCATCAAGGCAGCCCACACCGCTGAACAGCGCAGGCCACTGTTGCTGCCAGGGGATGGCAACGGTATGGATATCAGAGCCAGTGGTGTTGAGCAGACTGAAACCGAGGCCGTTGAAGAGGTCGAGGCCTAGGAGGTTGGTCCCGTGGCGTGCGATATTGAACCTGAAGACTGGCAGTGTCTTCTCGCCGTATTTCACAAGTAGCTGAAGGGAGCCCACAATATCAATCTCTGAGTTGGCATAGCCACGCAGGGTGGTGGTGGGCGGCCCTAGTGGCTCGTGGGAGAAGAACTGTGCATAAGTCGCCAAGTTCAGGAGGGACACTGTGGCTCCGGTGTCAAGGAGGAGGGGCAGAGTGACATCACCAACCCATCAATGAGCATGTTTTAAATGACTCTCGTCCTGAGCTGACATTGTGGATGATTGTGGTAAGTGGCTGGGAGGCTCTAGCTGGGGCAGACCTACAGACTTTGCGGAAGTGATTCAGCTTTCCGCAGTTGGAGCAGGTTTTACCACGGGCAGGACAGGTCTGAGCTCTTGAATTGTGTGCAGAAGAACCACAATTCCCACACGGCTGGTGTGGGCGATCACGTGACTGAGAGGCTAGTAGTACGTTCTCCTCGCTGCTGTCTGCACTCACGTGAAGGAGGGGCACCTGTGAGACGAGCGCGCCCGCTGCCTTGTCCAGTGCTAGCGAGTTGGAGTAGGCAGACAAAGTAGCTGCACATTCGAGAGCAGATTCAACCTGGTCTGCTAGGTTTAAAGCTGCTGCTAATGTCAACTCATCGTTTTCCATCAACAGTCTTTCCCTAATCTTGTCACAGTCCGTGTGCAATATGAGGTGGTCTCTTATCATTTCGTCTTGTAACGCCCCAAACTTTGAGCTAGCCAAACCTCGTAGATCAGCCACGTACTGTGTCACTGACTCACCCGGGCGTTGGTGCCTCCGTCCGAATATGACACGGCAGAGAAGAGCACTTTGTGGGGTGGCGAAATGTTTTTCCAGTAGGTCCACAGCCTCTTTGTACGTCGCTGCGGGGCCGAGAGTTTGAAACACGCGCTGTCCCTCTGCTCCTAGACAGTGCAGCAGCAGCGCACGTTTCCTCTCCGCGGAAACTTTCTCCAGGCCGGCAGCTAGGATATAAGTTTCGAACGAGGAAATCCAGCGGGGCCACGGCATCAGTGGCTCTCCTGGCAGGGCTAGGAAGGGAGAGGGTGGAGGCACGGAACAATCAGCCATTCTCGTCGCCAATGTTATGTAGGATTCCTAGGAATAATGAAGACTGAGGTCGGAGCTAACGTTGGAGCGTACTCCATTTAATTAACAACCACAACACCCGAACGAAAGCAGATCCGGTCATCTCAACCGAACATTGCGCATGAATACCATTGCACATGCGCAGCAGTGCCAGATGTAACAGTATCCACTGTCATCAGCCCCACTATGGTGCTTTCCCCTATAATTGATTCAATTATCTATCCATCCTTAATGTATCTTATATGTTCTCTTAATATGTACTTGTCATATGCATTTTTGTTGTTATACTGTAACTGTATAGCTAATATTGGTCACAATGTTTATGTAGGCTAGGAGCTGAAGTGGAGGTTGAGTTTCCTGTGATGTACTATGTGTATTCCTTTTGCCTGAATAACAGGTAGGCTCAGCCAAACTATTTCTGTTTTTATTTTTATTGTAGTTTAATTTGTATTATCATACTTATGTCCCCTCTTTCCTGCAATTGCATTTGTGGAAAGAGGCTAGGAGCTGAAGTGGAGGTTGAGTTTCCTGTGATGTAGGATGCAGGAGTTTTGAGATACCTCATTCAATCTAGTAATAATCTTCTCTAAAACTAACCATCCGCGGTTTACATTTGAGGGATCACTTTTAATATGCTCCTTTTTCAACATGGAATGCATATTTGTGATTTAAATCTAGCAGAAGTGACCTTTTTGTACTGTGGTGACCCAAACAAAGGAAAATGGCTGAGTTACATTCAGCCAAAGAAAATGAGCCCTGGAACGTGGTGGTTGGGCGCAAATTGCCAAAGGAAGCAATCCTGCCCATCTTCATCATGGAAAGGGAAATTCTATCTAAGGATGAGTCCATCAATAATCCAGTGAGAGAAGGAGAGATCTACCACTGCCTCATACAGGAGGTTCACCCTCATCATCTCAGGTCAGTCCAAAGAGTTGGAGCACTCTGGAGAATTTACCTGCATGATAGGGATGCTAGAGCGAAACTCCTGATGAGAGGAATCTATGTTCGTGGCAAGCACATCCACCTTAAAGAAGACAATCCATTCAGTCTGAAATCACGCATGGCCAGTCAGAATGCAGTCCAGATCACCATCAAAGAGCTGCCAGAATCTGCTGATGATAGTGTTGTGATTGAGTTCTTCAGTCAAAGTGGGTGCATGTTACGGCCACTCCCTGAATGACCGCAACATAAAAGGCACAGAGACGTTGAGTTGCGATACCAAAAATATATTTATTAACAAGGGGAAAAGGAATAGGGAGCGTATGGATGCGTGAATGCAGATTTCTATGCGTGTATGTGCGTCTGTGGATGCCGATATGTGTAGTAAAGGAACCAGGTCAGTAGCTGAAGAAAATAGGGAAAACCACGGTCCAAAAGACACTCGGGGTCGTAGGTCGTGAGGGAGAAGAAAAACGTCTCACTCGGAAGCAGGAACAAAAGTAAAATAGCAACTCCTGATTGCTGGGCAAGCCAGTCTTTTAAAGGCGTGGGCCAGGTGACTCCAATCAGGCCAATTCTCTGGATGGGAAAACACAAGACAGAGGGAGAGACAGGCACATGTAACACCCCCTTGACCAAACTGTGGCCATAGGCTACAGAGAATCACTTGCACAGTATACAGGAATTCAAAACGAGAAAAAAAAACAATACCCAGCGTATGCGGACCCAATAAAGGGAAAATCCCTAGACGGCCGGGTCTCCGTCAGCGAGAAACAAGTATGCTAGTGAATCATCCCTACCTGAGTAAAAAGGAAAATAAAGTATTTACATATTAACACGCTCTATTGGACTAAATTCGGGACAGAGCGTCAGCAATGATATTGTCCTTCCCTTTTATGTGTTTAATGTCCAAATTAAAACTTTGTAGGAAGACACTCCACCTCATAAGCCGCTGGTTTGAATTGTGTATCTTTTGTAGGAAGACGAGAGGGTTGTGGTCAGTGTATACCACAACAGGATGGGTGGAGGAACCCAAGTAGACCTCAAAATGCTGTAGAGCAAGGATTAGGGCGAGGGCCTCCTTCTCGATGGTGGAGTATCCCCGCTGATGGACATTGAATTTCTTAGAGAAATAGCAGACGGGATGCTCAACACCATCGGAACGTTCTTGCAAAAGGACAGCACCTGCACCAAAATCACTTGCATCTACAGCTAGTCTAAAGGGACAGGTGAAGTCCGGGGCAGAAAGAATTGGGGCATTTATTAGAAGTGCTTTTATGTTAAGAAATGCAGTCTGACATTCTTCAGACCAAAGAAAAGCAACCTTCGGACTAAGGAGGTCCGTTAAAGGAGCAGCAACGGAGGAAAAATTTAAACAAAACCCGCGGTAATAACCAGCCATACCTAAAAACCGACGCAGCTGACGTCTGTCAGTTGGAGCAGGGAACTGCGAGATAGCGTCAACCTTAGCGCTCACTGGACGTACAGATCCTCCGCCCACAATTTTGCCAAGGTAGGTTACTGTAGCTTTGCCAAACTCACATTTTGCGAGGTTCACCGTTAGATTGGCTTTAGCTAAACGTTCGAAATGTTCAGAGATAAGTTGTACATGTTCAGGCCAGGTAGCACTATATACCACAACATCATCCAAGTAGGCTTCACACCCAGGTAGACCTGCGAGAACATAGTTCATGAGCCTCTGAAATGTAGCGGGAGCATTTCTAAGACCAAATGCCATTACCGTGTATTGTAGGAACGAATCCGGAGTAACGAAGGCTGATATTTCTTTGGCGCGGGTAGACAATGGGACTTGCCAGTATCCCTTTAATAAATCAAATGTACTGACAAATTTAGCAGACCCGACACGATCAATACAGTCCTCCATCAAGGGTAGCGGATAGCTATCAGGCTTAGTGATGGAATTTAGCCGGCGGTAATCCGTACAAAAACGGTAAGAACCATCAGGTTTATTAACCAGTAAACATGGAGAACTCCATGGACTTTTACTGGGCTCTGCAATGCGATGCTTCACCATATAGTCTACCTCTTTCTTCAGATGTTGGCGTTTCAAAGGATTGACACGGTATGCATGTTGCTTGATGGGGGCTGAATCTCCCACATCGATGTCATGCTCAACAAGTGATGTTTGGCTGGGCACATCCGGAAACACGACTTTATAGGAATCAACAAGACTCAATATGTCCGCCCCCTCAGCTGGTGAGAGATGTGAAAGACGTTCAGAGAGACCAGACAACATCTCAGAGTTCCTCAACCGCCCCTCCACCACACATCTAGAGGGCGCTGTCACATCATCCATATCCCCCTGAGGGAAAATAGAAGAGGCAACAGCCAGCTCCTCTGTTGGAGAGAGAGAGAAGGCCAGCACGGGCTTTGCGGGACATGTAGCGTTTCGATCATGATAAGCCTTTAACATGTTCACATGACACAAGCAAACTTTCTTTCTGCGCTCTGGAGTAATAAGTAAATAATCCAACTCCCCAACTTTGTCTTTAATAGTATATGGGCCGCAATAACGAGCCTGCAATGCGGAACCAAGAACAGGGAGGAACGCCAACACTTGATCACCAGGAAAAAACACGCTGACTTTTGCGCGTCTGTCAAAAAGACGTTTCATGCGACGTTGTGACACTGCGAGGGTATTCCTTGCCAAGTCACAGGCAGTTCGCAAGCGCAGTCTAAAATGGGAAACAAAATCAAGAATATTTTCGGGTTCGTTAGAGCCCAACAATTTATCTTTTAAAAGTTTCAGCGGGCCACGCACCGTGTGACCAAACACCAAATCCGAAGGACTAAACCCAAGTGACTCTTGAACAACCTCCCTGACGGCAAAGAGCAACAGTGGAACCCCATCATCCCACTCCATTTCCTCAGAGAGACAATAAGAGCGTAGCATGGATTTCAATGTTTGGTGAAATCGTTCCAAAGCGCCCTGAGACTCAGGATGATATGCACTGGAAGGACAGTGTTCAATACTAAGTTGCTGTAAAACTTGGGAAAATGTTCGCGACATAAAATTGGACCCTTGGTCAGTCTGAATTAGTTTTGGCAACCCAAAGATGGAAAAAAACTTTATCAGGGCATTGACGATAACAGGCGCTGTTATTTTCCGTAAAGGCACAGCCTCTGGAAACCGAGTAGCAGCACACATAATTGTTAAGATATATTGGTTACCCTTTTTAGTCCGTGGTAAGGGACCGACACAGTCTAGAATGATCCGATGGAATGGCTCAGCAACAACTGGGATTGGATGCAACGGAGCAGGTGGAATTATTTGGTTTGGTTTCCCCGCCAATTGGCAGTCATGGCAAGTCTTACAGTGGTTTGCAACATCACGTTTTAAACCAGGCCAAAAAAAATGCCTTAAAATCCGGTCGTATGTTTCAGTAATGCCCAAATGACCAGCAAAGGGACTGTCATGTGCCAAAGTCAAAATTTCATTTTGAAATTTTAAAGGCACAACAATTTGATGGGTAACCTTCCAATCCTCTTGGGAGGAGGCAGTAATAGGACTCCATTTGCGCATTAAAACACCGGTCTGCGTGAAGTAACCTGCTGACAACTCACAAATTTCCTTTTCATCAACAGCCTGATCAAAAAGAGAAGAGAAATCTTTACGTTGCTCTGCAATCAGCTGTTCCCGGGGTAAAAACACATCAACACAAGATTTAAAATCATTCATATTAAGTGAAGTGGTTTTTACATCGGATCTGCACAAAAATGTGTCATTTAAATTGACAATATCCTCGTCGTCGGATTCAAACTGTTTAGTCATCGCGCGTGTAACGGCGCATGTGGGAAACACGTCAGGGTAGGTTTGTCCAAGCGTGTCAGAGGACAAGGATTTGACAGGGTTGGAGGTAACCTCTGGGTTAGGGAAAACCTTACCACCAGCTAAATCGTTCCCCAGAATGAAAGACACACCTTCCACAGGAAGACTAGGACGCACCCCGACCACAACATCCCCAGTGACTAAGTCCGAATCCAGGGTGACTTTGTGCAACGGAACATCAATATAATTCATCGCCACACCTTGTACCAGCACACTGGCACCAAGGGAAGTACTGTCAGACAGGGGCAATACGTCAGCAAGAATGAATGACTGAGCAGCGCCAGTATCACGAAGTATTTTAATTGTAACACCAGGTGTACCTGGAAAAGACACAACTCCAGTTAGGAGAAAAGGTGAATAATCAAAAGTTTCCTTTTTATTAACTAGCAAGTGAGGTTTAGTGTTTTTCCTTGCTAGTTTGGGACATGCAGTGATACGGTGACCAAAAGATTTACAATAAACACAATTGTTCTCACGATCAGATTTACCTCCTGTGTGAGTTTCCTTATTTTCACCTCGAAAAAAAAAACGGTTTCCTGTCAGAGCCAAAAGCAGGCCTATCAGCCTTATTAGAACCACCATTTTTAATGTTTCTTTCAAAGCGTGGTTGGCTTGCAAACCGGGATGAGGGTTTTGACAAGAAAAGAGTCTTGTGAGTTAAAACAAATTCGTCCGCTAGAACAGCAGCCTTTAAAACTTGAGTGACCTTCTGCTCATTCAAGTACGTCACAATAGGGTCTGGAAGGCAGTTTTTAAATTCTTCCAAGACTACCAAATCTCGCAGCTGATCTTTGGTTGTCACCATTTGTGATGCACACCACCGGTCAAACAAAGTTTCTTTTTCCTTCGCAAATTCCACATAAGTTAATTTGTCCGTTTTTAAAAAACCTCTGAATCTTTGACGGTAGGCTTCAGGCACAAGTTCATATGCGCGGAGGATTGCCGTTTTCACAATCTCGTAATCAGAGCTCTCATCCAAATTAAGCGAGGAATAGGCCTCTCTGGCTTTACCAGTTAAAACACACTGTAATAAAATAGTCTAAACATTGGCGGGCCATTTCAATGAAGTGGCAACCCGTTCGAAATGGGCAAAATATTTTTCCACCTCCTTCTCAGAAAAAGGTGGAACCATGCGTATCTGCCTACTCACATCGAACCCTGCACGAGCTGGGTCTACAAAGCGAGTTGAGGTACTTCGGCTTTCAAGCTCCAATTTTTTAAATTCAAATTCTTGAAGTGCCTTTCGTTCCTCAGCCTCAATTTCTAACTTCCGAAAGCCTAACTGAATTTCACGCTCATGTTGTTTATCGCGCAGCGCTATTTCTTGAAGCTTCAATTCGATCTCAGATGGAGTCATTTGCGGAGGATTGGAAATAGGACTACCGGGAGGTGACAAGTCAGGTTTGACAATAAGAATACCAAGATCACTTAAGGCAGCTTTGAGAATTGTTTTAACATTATCTTTCAGTCTTTTACTGGGAATTTCGATCTTATAATGCTCAGCAATATTTACTAAACTGATCTTTAGTATAGTTGTCCAACAATATTTCAGATGGATCTAAAATAAAGTATTCAGTTTTAGATGTCATTTTTGACCAGTAAAATGCCTGGGAGCAATCACTTAGTTTTTAGGAGGGAAAAAATATAAGGCTACAGCCAGCCAGAAAAAGAACTGCCGTCCTTAGACAATCCACCTAGGCCCACAGAAAGAGCGATCCAGTCCCAACCAGCGCTACGTGTTTAGCTCCTCCGGTCAAGAAAAGAGACTCCTCAGGGAACACAGGTTAGATTCCTATCTCGGACCTCAAGGAACAATCAAACTCCGTTCGACGCTGCGTCTTCAGCTCCTTCGAAAGGTGAATGAATGCACCAGGAAGACCAGAAACAGGTTCCAAGAGACAGGCAAAAATGAGACTTAAACTCTTAAGAAAACAAGTCTCCAAAAAAAAAATATATGAGCAAAGCTCACAATATTTCAAGTAGCTAGTGTCCCAAACAGCTCAACTAGACAACAGGCAGAATAAACAATTGCTGCAATACAATTTATTTATCACCCAAAACAACCAGGGAAAAATGTCTCACACTGCTCAGGCCACAGCAAATATTCCCACTACTACAAAAACACTTAACACCACGCAAAACGTACCAAACACAAGCAGTCGCATACCACGACCGAAACGGCAATTAAATATAGCAGCTTGCAAACGCCAGGACCGGCAAAAACAGTACTAAACGCGTGGAACTTCAGCTTCAAACCAAGAAGCCAAACAGTTAATCACTAATCAAAGCAATGTCTGTAAACACCCCCACTACAGGGATAAAATACTACTTTCGTTGGTAGTGCATAAACGGTAGTTAGTGAGAATTAAAGCGATGAAGCTAAGTCCAATCAGGAAAAACAATGCTTCTACCCAGAGCACTAGCAGCGCTTCTGAGTCAGCTGTTTACACGCGCTGAAAACTACTAAACAACGCCAAACTGCAAAAGATAACCAACAAGTCGTCAGTAGAATAGAAATGCTTACCTGTACACGATGTTACTGCAAACAAAACAGCTAACGCAACCAGAAAGCAATTTCAAAAATAGCGCTTCCGAAAGAGCAGTACACTGCTACTAATTACTAAACGACAAGCTATTGCTATCTAAACAAATGGATCAATGGTCCATCAAAACGACTAGAAAAAAACGTCCAAATCCCGGACGCGAGCCCCCAATTTTATGTTACGGCCACTCCCTGAATGACCGCAACATAAAAGGCACAGAGACGTTGAGTTGCGATACCAAAAATATATTTATTAACAAGGGGAAAAGGAATAGGGAGCGTATGGATGCGTGAATGCAGATTTATATGCGTGTATGTGCGTCTGTGGATGCCGATATGTGTAGTAAAGGAACCAGGTCAGTAGCTGAAGAAAATAGGGAAAACCACGGTCCAAAAGACACTCGGGGTCGTAGGCCGTGAGGGAGAAGAAAAACGTCTCACTCGGAAGCAGGAACAAAAGTAAAATAGCAACTCCTGATTGCTGGGCAAGCCAGTCTTTTAAAGGCGTGGGCCAGGTGACTCCAATCAGGCCAATTCTCTGGATGGGAAAACACAAGACAGAGGGAGAGACAGGCACACGTAACAGTGCAAGATAATGAGCAATGTCATGAGACGCATGATTCGGTACAACAACCAGCTGACTAACTGTTCAAATGGAGACCGGATGGTCTACATAGAAGCCATACCCCCCAAGCAGATACCTCGGTCCGTGAAGATGGGCTCGCACTGGGTTAAGGTCTTCTACAATGGTCAGATCAACACCCAACAGCATGATAAGCTGACTCATGGTAGAGACCCCAAAACAATTTTCAGTCCTGCCACCCAAGAATCTATCAGGATTATAGAGGACACCTTTAACATATATGTGGATAAAGAACCTCTTAACCCAAATGTTGTGACAGAGTCAACCGAGTCTGAGGAAGAGCCTGAGTTGGTGAAGATCACCTCCCAACCCATGGAGGGGAAAGGAGATGAGTTTCCTCCTCTAGCTCCAATCTTGACCAAGAAAAAAAAACGTAAGAAAAGGAAAACTCACCAACGATCCAACTCTCTTGGAAGTACAACAGAAGTTGATATAGCATCATTTCGATCTTACTTCCAATCAGTAAAAGCCCTACAATCAAAGAGACCTCGGGTCACTAGATCACCAAGCTCAGAATCAAGCATAAGCTCTCCAGCAAAAAAGAGGGCTGACACAGCTGATGCTGTCACAGTTGAGGCTGATGACCAGGAAGTCACTCATCAGTTGACTAGTCAACAGCAAAGCCTCCAAGGCTTAACCTCAGCAGGTGCAGTAACAGGGATGGCCAGCAGCCTACCAGGAGGTATGGCAGCAAAGGACACCCTGTATGAAGAGCACCAGGAAACATCTGAGGAACAGAGCGCCCACCCAGACGAGTCTGGGGGTCCCAGTTCCTAATCAATGAGAGAAAATGAACTATTAATGAAAATACACTTAAGATACTTTTGCCTCTTTAGAGTTAATGAAAATGGAAGAAGTTTGGATTTGTATGTATGTGTGTGCACATGCTTGTTTGTATCGCTTGTGTGCATGCTTGTGTGCTGTGTGTGCATGCTTGTGTGTCTTGTGTGAGTGTGGGGGGATGAGTGTGTGCTGTGGTGCTGTGTATATTCGTGTGGGCTTAGTTTCAGAACAAGCTATTGCAATTTTAAAGAGTGGACTTTTGGCCATCGAATGCCCTGGTCTTTACCCTTTGGACTTTGAATGGCCTTTGGCCATAACTACTGACTTAACTGTGGAGTGTGTACCATCAGTGCACGCCTTGGTCTTCTATACTGCCTACTTTACACCCTGGACATCATCCTGACTCCTCTCCTTACATCGCATAGCCATTGTGTATAGTGGGGTGTGTGTGTGTTTATGGGCCTTGAACACCTGAGAAATGACGACGAAAGCCAGTCTTGTGTTGACAATGTGGATAGACTGAACTGTGCAAGCTACTCTCCCAACCAGGCGAAACAGATTCCCAACAATAATAACTTCTCACTTCTCCATTTAAACACTAGAAGCTTGCAAAAGCATCATGATGATTTAGTTTCTCTCATGACTATCACAGACTATGGCTTTGATGTGGTAGGATGTAGTGAGACCTGGCTGAATGAGAGATCCTATATAGACTCTCTAAACATTGAAAGTTACCAACTCTTCAACAAAAATAGAATGGATAAAGTTGGAGGTGGTGTTTGTCTATATGTGAGGTCCAAACTAAACGCTAGAGTATGTGAGGATTTGATTATCGATGATGGTCTCTCAGACTCTCTATTCATTGAGATCAAAATCAATAAAACCAAAAATTTTGTAATTGGAGTGGTCTACCGTCCCCCTGACTCAGATTTCAACATGTTCAGGATGAAACTAGATGAACTCCTGTTCAAACTAAATAGTAACAAAAAGGACTGCATCATACTTGGTGATTACAATATTGATATTGCCAAAAATGATGTGATCAAAAATGATTTTATTAATACTTTACACTCATACTCCTTCTTTCCCATTATAAACATATTTACCAGAGTCACACAGCACACTAAGACCATCATAGATAACATAATCACTAACATACCTAATACGAGCTTAACATCCGGTGTAATCATCTCTGATATTTCTGACCATTTCCCTATACTCTTATCCATTGATCTAGTGAACAAACATTTATCCCCTAATCACAAAACAAAAGTTAAAGTCCTAAATGAAAGAACAATAAACCATTTGTGTCAGAACTTACAAAATAAAAACTGGGACTCTATCTATCACTTCAGTGATCCCAATTTGGCATACAATTCCCTTATTGGTATCATAACTGAGTCTATCCACTGTACGATCCCCGAAAAGGTGGTTGTAAGCAGTACCAAAGTTCATAAGCCATGGTTGACACAGGGTATCTTAAAATCTATCAACCACAAAAATAAACTGTATAAATGTTACATAAAGAATCCTAATGATATAAACAAGGATAATTACACTAAATTTAGAAACAAACTCACACAGATCATCCGTAAAAGTAAAAGAGATCATTACACCGACTGCCTCAAATCATCACAGGGTGATTCTAAGAAAACATGGCAGGTTCTCAATAGTGCCCTCGGCAGGAACAGTAAAGTTTCAGTTCTACCTGACACCAATAGCTTTACTGGTCAAAATGCAAATTACCTTGCAAACCACTTCAATAATCATTTTGTCTCCATAGGAGAGAATTTTGCTCGGAAAATCATCTCACCCCGGGGAGCGTCTTTCACTCAATATCTTCATGGGGAATATCTCAACTCATTCTTTATGCGCCCAACAGATCATAATGAAATCCTCACAATCATTGGGAACATGAAAAGCTCAAGAACAACCGGAGCGGATGAAATCAGTAGTGTTATTCTTAAGGCCATTGCAAATTTAATCGTAGAGCCACTCACCTACTGTATAAACCTCTCCCTGCTCCATGGGATTGTACCAAAACTCGCAAAAACAGCTAGAATCATTCCAATTTATAAATCAGGAGATAAAAATGACATAAATAATTATAGACCCATATCAATTCTGCCTACACTCTCCAAGGTTCTTGAGAAGGTAGTGTACATGAGGTTGAGTGGCTACTTAATATAACATACTTGTCCCTTCACAGTATGGTTTTAGAAAACAAAGCACTACCTGCATGGCTATCCTTGATCTCCTAGAAAACATCTATGATGCTATAGACAACAACAAACAGGCCATTGGGATATTTCTGGATCTATCGAAAGCATTCGATACAATTGACTTCGATATATTGCTTGATAAGCTGCAGCATTATGGGATCAGAGGTACAGCATGGAGATGGTTTGAAAGCTACCTTCAGAACAGGGAGCAGTTCGTATGTGTTAATGACCACAAATCAGCACTGAAAACCATCACTTTTGGAGTCCCACAGGGATCCATTCTCGGGCCTCTCCTGTTCACTCTTTATATCAATGACTTTGCTTATGCCTCTGATGCCTTCCATAAGGTCTTATTTGCAGATGATACCAACTTGATCCTGTCACACAAAAATATGCTTGTCTTACAGGAAACTGCAAATAGGGAGTTGTTGAAGGTGGACTTGTGGTTTAAGTGCAACAAATTATCACTAAATATCAATAAAACTAATTACATAATATTTCGTTCCTCAAAAAATACCAACAATGGGGAAAACACCTGTCTCTCCATAAATGGTCAAGTCATTGAAAGAGTACAATCCACCAAGTTTTTGGGTGTAGAAATTGATGAATTCACTAATTTCAAAAGACATATTGATCAATTATTACATAAACTTTCCAAATATGTTGGCTTATTTTTCAAAATAAGACATATCCTCCCACTTTCAGCACTCCTTACACTTACACTTTATAAAACTCTGTTTGAACCTCACATTATTTACTGCAATATCATCTGGTGTAATACATTTCCTAGTCATCTCTTAAAGCTACAGTCCCTTCAGAAAAAAATAATACATGCAATATCTTGGTCAAATTATAATGCCCCTACAGCTTCATTGTTCCACTCATATGGTTTGCTCAAGCTTTCCGAAATTAACACTTATCACAATGCATGCACCATGTACCAGGTGGTAAACAAACTGAACACACGCCTATGTGAGCTTGTGCCAATCTTTCGTCCCCTGCACACACATTATACTAGAAAAAAATATCTCATTACGGGTAAAGTGAGAAAACTGAAGAGCACTAGCATGAGTATAGTGTGCAGGGGACCACAGATTTGGAACATGCTCGATGGTTTCATTAAAATGTCCCAGTCTTTCCTGGCTTTTAAAAAAAATGTAAAGTATAAACTGTTGTCCTTTTATACTTGATGTTACAACTCAAACAGGTGATGAGCGAGTGGGGTGTATGTTTATGTGTTTTCAGTGTGTATGAGTCTGAGATTCAAGTATCGAGTGTGTCTGGGGTGAGGTGATGGATGTGTGTATGGGGAGGGAGGGTAGTTCTTGGGTCCCCGCTACAAGCATTTCTTGCTTAAGGCCCTGTCACACTATAGCGTTTCGTACTAGCGTATGCCAGCGTATTAAAAATATCACTCATACGCTGATATACGCTGACATACGCTAGGGGTACGTTAGGCATAGGTTGTATACGTTTCAAGCACGGTCGCATTCGGTGGCATACGCTGGCATACGGCGAGGCACCAAAAGTTTTTTAAGCATGCTCAAAAATTTTGTGCGTGTTCGGACGTATGGTTTATACGCTAAACATACGCTAGGCATACGCTGAATACGCTAGAATTACGCTAGAGGTACGTTACTCATAGGTCGAGTACGCTGGTCATACGATGACATACGCTGACATGAAGGTGTACCGTACAGCTAGCGTATTGATAGCGCATTGATAGCGCATGAGTAACGTACTTCTAACGTATGTCTGACGTATCTGCAACGTATATAGACATCTTTGGCGTATGCCTGACGATTGAAAGAAGCAGAGGAACCTCCTGAAGCACTGGGTCAACTCAGATGCAGGTGCAGTTCCATGGCAAGACAGGATGATTTAGAACAATTGTATAGTTTAAAGTCAAGTGTAAAATGCAGTTTATTATTCTATGGGTCAGGGGTACTTATAAATTACACATCATTTGATGTATTATAAAAGTATGAAAAACACCAGAAGTAAGTTTAAAAAACGTTTATTCATATGATCAACTGATCATTAATAATGCCACATGATAATAATGGTAATAATGGTACATAGTAGGGATGCAAATATTAAGGAATTTCCTTAATCGATAGTTGTTAACCTTAACAAAAAAATCGTCGATTAATTGATAACATAAAAGCTAAATATAGCTTATGATAGACAGAATACAAAATGCATGTTATATTCATCAATCAAATATTTATTGTAACATTTGAGAAACAGGCATTATTGTAGCATAACAAAAATAGAATAGGAAGGCGTGTATAGGCTACTTTAACAGAAAAGAAATTGCGCTCGGTCTCATCTGTAGCAAGCGAAACCGTTGCTCCGCTAGGCACTTGCAGCATGAACATAATCGCTCTTGAAATTGAAAGGCGACAGTTAAACTAGTAGACCTAGCATAGAACAGTCAACTTAAAACATAGGCTATTATGTTTTGAATAGGCTCCTCATATGCATACTAGATAGACCTACTTATTTTTATTCAAGAACATTTAAGCATATCTACGTGGTCTGGAGTGAGTCGTGTGCCCAGCCTGTTTTATTAGCTCTCGAAATCCCTCACCGTCATCATGTCCTTTTCAACCATGTTGCATACCCTCTGAGTAATAGCCTACAGTCATTAAAGAGTCAATACTTCTTTCCTGGTTGTGGTGGTGTGTTGCGTTCCCCATCCTGAGAACCGAGAATGTGGAAAGGCCGATGGTTATATTGGCACTTTGTCACGTGATAGCGGTACGCTGGACACGCGCAGTTCATACTCTACTCATACGCTAGCCATACGTACATTACGCTAGCCATACGCTGGCGATACGCTACTCATACGCTACTCATAGGTTCAATACGGTAAGTATCCGAAAAATTCTTTATTTTCAACGGCTTTTTGCGCGTATGAAAATTATTTCATAAATTTACATCCGCAACTCATACGTTTCTCTCATACGCAATAGTGTGACAGGGCCTTTACTGGGGTTTCCTTTTCATGCTGCTAGTTGTGTTGTTGCCACTATGTGCTGGATGTACTGTATGTATGTTGTTGTGTTCTTTGTATTGTCCTTGTCCACGATAGCATAGCATGAAATAAAAAAAATAAAAATAAAATAAAATAAAATAAAAAATGTACTACGTGTATTTTTTTTGTCTGAATAACAGTCTGTCTCGTCTGTGAAAATACACAACGCAGATCCACACCGGTCACACATGCTCTTTGTCTGACATCACCGAGTCAACCAGTTATGTTATATGAGATACACATACGATGTCATCCTCCAGCTAATTTCTGTGCAAGTCTGACTTGACTAAGGTGTGATATGCTTGGATGCAAAAGTAAAAATGTTTGGAATTACAACCTTCATGTTAATATCATTGAAGCCTACTTATTTTATTTCTGCTCATGTCATTACTTGTTTTTGACTCTTCTCTGAACAAATTAATTATGTTTTACTTTTGTTTATGTTTGCTTTGATAAAATGAAAAATGTATACAAGAATAATTTTTTTTATCTAGTAATAACTCTTCCCATCAAATGGTGTTTTGTGTTTTTCTCAGGTTTCAGTAAAATTATGTAGCATTTTGGAGCAAATAAACACAGCAGTAGCCCAAAACTAGATGCTAGAATTGCAAAGATCTCCACAGCTACAGTGAACTTTCCAGGTGAGCTGACATAAGCTGGTATAAAGGCCAGCCACACTGCACAGAAGATCAACATGCTGAAGGTGATATATTTGGCCTCGTTAAAATTGCTTGGCAGCTTCCTGGCCAGAAAAGCCAGAATAAAACAAAGAGCAGCCAGGAGCCCAATGTATCCCAGAACACACCAGAAGGCCTGTTCAGAACCCACACTACACTCCAGGATTATTCTGGATCGGTTGTACTGGGTGATTTTATTTGGGAATGGAGGAGCAGTGATCAGCCACACTGCACAGATTATCACTTGTATAAAGGTACAGGCAGAGATTATAAATCTCTGTTGTTTGGGTCCCAGCCATTTCATGATGTTGTTTCCAGGCCTAGCGGCTGTAAAGGCAGCCAGCACCACCAGAGTCTTCCACAGGATACAGGAGATGCAGAGTGAGAAAGTGATGCTGAAGGCAGTATGGCGCAGCATGCAGGACCATGATGTAGGCTCTCCGATGAACACCAGCGCACACAGGAAGCACAGAGTCAGAGAGAGCAGGATGAAGAAGCTCAGCTCTGAGTTGTTGACTTTGACAATCGGAGTGTTCCTGTGGTAGAGGAATAATATCAGAACAGCGATGGTTAGGCAGGCTCCCAGAGTCCGCCCTCTCTCAAGCCACAGCACCACAGCCCAGTCTTGCTCCTGCCCCAAAGCCACCGATTAGAGAACCATGCGGCCACAAATGCAGAAGAAAATACAGTGACAAATTTAGTGAGGACAGACGTATAGAAATCTGGGGCAAGTACTGGGACATGCCATACACAGAAAATCGTGTATTAATGTTTCACAGCGTGAGCCAGGTACCGAGCGGAAAAGTCTCTGGTGATGGCAAACAGCAGGTGCGCAAAACATTATTTTTTTCAACCTTAGGGTACCACCCAACCAATGATAGCCAGGTCCTCTCCATGATGGGACAATAAATAACAAGTCCCCTTGCTCCACCAAAAGACCAAAAAGGGAGACAAGCACCAGCTAACAAGCTGGACCTGAACCCGGTGTATGATCACATTGAGTCCTCCCAACCTGTCAGCCATTACCGGAGGGAGCAAACCCCATGCCGCCGCTCTCTCCCCAGCGACATTAGCATCAAACATATGTATGCTGACTCTGTTGAAAATGGCAACAGCTGCTCCTATGAATCCTACCAAAAGTCTGTAAAGTAAAAGAACATCAGCTTTACCAAGCTTGGAGAGGAGGAGTGTGAGAGCTGTCTGCTGCAGGAACAGCACATGAAGGCTGACCACCAGGGGGAGACGGCAGCAGCGAACTGTCCGCAGTGTGAGAAGTGGCAAGGGCACAAGGATGCACCAGCAGAAAGCAGGCTGCACTATAGGGCAGATGCCGAAAAGGACTGGCCTGAAGACACCTTAGGCAGGAGTGTAGAACTAAAGGTCATCATGCTCCCACGAATGCCTGGTGTTAAGTCAGCAGTTTTCACCAGGCGAATTGTGGGGTATCACGAGATCTTTGTTTCTGTTGAAAGTAAACAAAACAAAAAAAAAAGACCATCTCCGTTGTGTGGCACAAGGGGATTGCTGAGCAGAGTGCAAGCAAAAAAACATCAGCTTATGGGGTAGACAATTGCTACTGGGTAGACAATTGCAGTGCCCAGAATAAAAACTGGTGCCTTTTTTCTTTTCTTGTCTCTCTGGTGAACTCCGACACATCATGCTGAAGTTCTTCGAGCCAGGGCACACTTTCATGAGTGCAGACAGTTTCCACCATGACGTTGAGTAAGACATAAAGAGCAGACCAGGAAGGGTGGTCTATGATTTCGAAGACTTCATCTCTTTGGTGGGAAGCTCCAATTTGAAAAAGGTTTAGGTGGTGAAGCTCAGGAATGGAGGAATCAGGGACTGGAAGGATGGCCACTCTGCAGTCAAAGGAAAAAAGATTTCCAAACTGCCAAAAATCAGCTAAAAAAAGTCGTCCAGCTGTGACGTGGCTCAAGAAGCATGTTCGCTAAGAGGTCCCATGAGAAGGAGGACTTTTCAGAGATGGATTTGCTCCAGAACAAGTTCCAACTTAAAATACCCACCACCTTGAGGCCGCAGGACAAGGGCATAGAGGAGGCCAGGAAGTGCATCCTGAAGAAGCTGGGTCCCCTCATGCCACCCAGAAGGAGGCTTTTCTGGAGCTCCCTGCCTGTGAGCAGCACTGCTGAAGATTGATGAGCATGAATCGGGGAGCAGGCGAGTGAGATTGTGGACTGGAAGTGGAGGTAGCCTACTGTCAGAATTGTCAGTAGCCAATCGATAGACTCTGAAATGTTTATGAATCTGACACGCGCATTTAAGTTACAGGCTGGTTCTATTTTCCTAATCAAACGTTTTGTGCTTATGCAAGATTGGGGAAAGCAAGCTTGCACACACAAAAAGCAAGTTAAGCGACATAGAAACATAGGCTACTCATTTCTCGCCCATTACAAATTTCTCAAACTAAAAGACACGGCAAGTCAACGTGCATTCAAAGATAAGACACGGTGGTCTATCGATACAACAGTAAAGTTTACAGATAGCCACATCTCCCGTCTCCTCGACACAGCATAACAGATATGAGTCTACTTTTCCACGAGCAAAAGTCAGTGTTCTTTCAGATTAACCTAACCCACTGGCAAGCCTCTGCATGTCAAACAAAAACTGGGACTATTAACTGGTTTCAATGACAATCTAGGAATAGGCAGATAGAGGAGGGACAAACTACACCAGAGCCAATGAATGTGAATGATTAGCTGAAAGAGGACGATGAAAAACCGTCCAATATAACAAAAAATAGCCCAAATTATGACAAGCCACAAAATGTAACTTTTCCCACACAATAACATAAAACAAATTGCCCAATTAGGCTGGAAAACGCCCAATCTGACCACATTTAACACATACTTTGGAAGGGTGGGAACCATCGACTCTATAAAAATAGGTGGGAACGAGGTGAACTTAGTGGGTGGAGCAAAGCAAGATGATTAACAGATTGTGCTTGTTGGAAAATCGGTAAATATATATGGAAATAAAAATGTAAACGGGGAAATAAATTGGGAATGTATACAGTGAGCACCATAATTCATTGGACAGTGACACATTTTTTGTTATTTTAGTTCTGTACTCTAGCAGTATGAGTTTGAAAGAATGCAGTGCCAATGAGATTGAAGTGCAGACTGTCAGCTTTAATTTTAGGGTATTTTCATCCATATCGTTTAGAAATTATAGAATCTTTTGTACATAATCCCCCCCATTTTCAGGAATCAAAAAATATAGGACTTTTTAACAGAATGTAGAATAAAGAAATCATTTTAAATATTTGGTAACATACCCTTTGCATGCCATGACTTCCTGATGTCTGTGACCCAACAATATCAAACAACTCTTGATATCTTATTTTCTGGTACTCATACAAGCGATACTATAACCTCTCTGCATTTGAATAGATCTCTGTGGGAATTGGGGGGTGGGACTAGATTTAGCTGTAAATTATGCTGGAACAATATGGAATATATGGTTGGCTAAATGGCTGTAAGTCATAAAGGGTCTGAGGTATCAAACGAGCCTCAAGCCATCATTCTGTTGCCAGATATGCAGTAGATATGGTTGGATAACTTTAATGGTTGTTTCTCCTGACAGATTTTCCTATTGAACTTTATGAAAAAATAAGTCAGGAGAAGAAACCCTTCAAGTTATCCATCCATATCTACTGCATATCTGGCAGCATGGTTTAAGGCTTGTTTGATATGTCAGAACCTTGATGACTTAGACCCATTTAGTAAAATGGGGAGGACTATGTACAAAAGGTTCTATAATATACATGTACATATATAATAATATAACCCTCAAATTAAAGCTGACAGTTCGCACTTCAACCTCATTGTCGTTGTATCCTTTCAAACTCAATTGCTAGAGTACAGAAATTTCAAAATAAATGTAATAACTTAAATTAATTGCACATATTTACATTTCTATATTAATTCCCAGATTTATTAGTTTATTTCCAAATTATTTTATTTATTCATTTTTATATTTCCACATTTATTAATTAATTCATTATTTATTTATCTATCATTGTGGCACTCTCAGTGTTCCATAATATCTTGTTTCTCTGTTTCAAAAACAAATATTCAGTAAAATATAAATGTTTCATTGAAATAAAAAAAATATTTAGTTTAAAAAAGAAAATTAGTTTAACCTTAGTTTCCAAAAACACGACTAAATACCAAATTTTTATATGGATACCAAGTTTTGAGGTTTTGTCAGTATTTGTGCTGTATTCAGCCTGTGAACTCTGTAGCCAGTATAATACTAGATTTATTTAATCAGATGTTTGATCCACACATGCTGCATGCTAATTAGCCATATTATTATGTATCCTAAAATGTAAAGAACATGTCAGGTCATATAGAACATATGACCTACGAGAATTACGTGCAATACCGATGGAAAAATAAGATGGCTTTATTTCCGGGAAAATGTATTGGTTCATGCTTCCTTGTAACAGTCATATTGTGGAGTGTTCAGTGTGTAAAAAGGGGTCCAGTCCTGGAGCCCTCCAGTGTGTATGTAGGTTTCTGCTGCTACCAGTTACCCTGGTTCTACCTGCTAATTAGTTATATACACAAAAAACTGAATGAGTCGTAGATTAGACCACAATAAAACACTACAATACAGGCATACAGCCACAAAAAACATTCCTCAGCTGTTGTTCATATCACAGAATCTAGCAAAAATGTCAGATCATGTAAATAATTGGGCTAATTAAATAATTTAGATCAGAAGTTGTTCAGAAACACAGAAACAGATATGGCCCTCCTTACGCTTTCCTGTTTTTTGCATTAAAGTGATATGACATCACTCTCGATGAGCCAGATTATTGACAGCTACATTCAAAGTAGGAAATTGTAGAGAACTGTTTTATAGACTGAAATAGTGCTGTTACTATATGGTTGCTGAAAGGCAAATTATTGCACAGATTCTTAAATATGTTGCTTATTTATTTTGGTAACAGCTATGATAACAACATAGCATCTCTGGCATTGTGGTCCAACACTAGCAAACATCTTAAAAATAATTGCTAAATTTTGCATTAATTTTTTCATCATCATCATTTGGTGGAAAACTATAAAAAATAAATGGTAAAATGAAGCGGAGAACAAGCTAGTGGAGCTACACTGAGGGGCTGTTTTTCTGATTTCACTATATGTTGAAAAAAATATATAGGTTGACCATAGGTTTTTTGGCCTGCTGTGTAAACACAGCCTTTATCTGCCTGCTCCAACCTTTTCTTGATCCCAACACACAATTCAAAATTCATACAAGAAATGAAAACCTGCATTGTTTTATTTGGTTACCACTCTTCCCATTAGATGCTGTTTGGTATTCTTCTCAGGTTTCAGTAAAATGATTAAACATTTTGGAGAAAATAAGCACAGCAGTAGCCCAAAACTAGATGCTAGAATTGCAAAAATCTCCACAGCAACAGTGAACTTTCCAGGTGAGCTGACATAAGCTGGTATAAAGGCCAGCCACACTGCACAGAAGATCAACATGCTGAAGGTGATGTATTTGGCCTCGTTAAAATTGCCTGGCAGCTTCCTGGCCAGAAAAGCCAGAATAAAACACAGAGCAGCCAGGAGCCCAATGTATCCCAGAACACACCAAAAAGCCTGTTCAGAACCCACACTACACTCCAGGATTATTCTGGACCGGCTGTACTGGGTGTTTTTATTTGGGAATGGAGGAGCAGTGATCAGCCACACTGCACAGATTATCACTTGTATAAAGGTACAGAAAGTGATGATAAATCTCTGCTGTTTGGGTCCCAGCCATTTCATGATGTTGTTTCCAGGCCTAGCCGCTGTAAAGGCAGCCAGCACCACCAGAGTCTTCCCCAGGATACAGGAGATGCAGAGTGAGAAAGTGATGCTGAAGGCAGTATGGCGCAGCATGCAGGACCATGATGTAGGCTCTCCGATGAACACCAGCGCACACAGGAAGCACAGAGTCAGAGAGAGCAGGATGAAGAAGCTCAGCTCTGAGTTGTTCACTTTGACAATCGGAGTGTTTCTGTGGTAGAGGAATACTGCCAGAACAGCGATGGTGAGGCAGGCTCCCACTACAGCTATCACAGTCAGGGTCAGTCCCATTGCATCATGGGAGAGGTACTCAATCACTTTGGGTATGCATTCAGTTCTGGCTGCATTGGACCAGTAATCTTCAGGACAAGATGTGCAATCTATTGAATCTGAATAAAGACAGTATAATAGTTGTTATAAAAAAAGAATGCTGCAGAGATATAGTTTGGGGTATAGTAAGTCTCACCATTATGTGTTAATAGCTCAGAAGAGACCGTTTTTTAAGATACCAAACTGTTGTGCATCAGTCATATAATTGTTTTGCATTGCTGTCCAAATTTAAAAATATTTTCCACTCTGTATCTCGTTATGAAAAGATCCTTTTCTTGTTGTAATGACAAACAGATCTGTTGCACCTGATTATGGGGAGGCAGAAGGATTTCTTTCTACCTACAACAATGCCTGTAACTCAACATGCATCTTAATGAAACAAAGCATCTGTACGTCAAAAAGGAAAACCATGTAATTTAACAGTGAGATAAGAGTAAGGGACCTCAAACTGTGTTATGCCCAACCCCGAGGCCATTACCCTGCTTATACAATTGCTTACCAATAAAAATCATGATTGTAATCAAAATATGCATCTCATTCATGAAACGTGAATTAATTGTTCGTATTAGCATATTCGGTCACTTAATAGGGATTAAGAGTAGTTACAATCTGCGTTCAAATTCTATTAGGCTTTTTAAAGTACCTCGCCCTTTCTCTGAATTTGCAAAATTGGCTGTTATGTTCTGAGTCCGTTTTGTATTTCTGTCATGTTTTGTATTGTCACAGTTTATGAAGCATACATTTTTCCATGTTTTTCCGCAGCCTTGCGTTCATACTGCTTCTCTCTCTCTTGCTGTCACTCACGCTTCCCTTATTGTTTCATTCTCCTGTGTCTATTTACTAATCTACTAACGTTAGATCAGGATTGGGTAATACTAACTCTCTAACCATGTTTTCATGTTACCTTACGTTTCTCGTGCATGTCATTTACTAATTTACTAACGCTAGGTCAGGATAGGTTTATTACTAACAAGTACTAATTATCTTGTGATCTTGTCAACCCTCCACACCTGATTTATTTTCGCATGCTGCTCTCAAGCTAAGTGTTAGCACCTGTCTACACATGCATATATACCAGCAGTCTTTGTCCCTCGTTGCGAGTTCGTCACACTAAATTATACGTAGTCTGTTGCCTGTTTTTCCCCAAGTGAACTATCTGTTTTTTCCGAGTCTGTGTTTCGAGTTAGAGTTAGGTGTTTAGTTTCCGAGTTTGTTAGTTTTTTGTGGTCTGTTCTTTTGTTTATTGTTTATTCTATCTGATTGCTTTCCTGGTTTTGACCTCAGTCCGTGTTCTCGCGACCCTGCTTCTGAATCTTGTTTTTGTACTTCTACCGTGCCTTACCGTTACCGACCCCTGCCTGTTTTTCGACTTCTCTTTTTGGATTTTGATTCTGTACCGTTTATTGAACATTAAACTTTGGTTTTTTGGTACCCCTGCCTGCTATTGGGTCCCTACATTCCACCGATCGTAACAGTACGAACTCGCCATCTGGGACCCAGCAGGCCTATCTTCCCATGGAGATCGATCCCTTCGGCTCTGATTCCTATGAGGAATACCTTATGGGGATCTGGGGGCAAAATCCAGAGTTTGCCCGCCGTCATGCCGACCACCACCCATCACCCCGGACTCCTCAACCCAGCTCCCACTCCATTAGGCTCGGAGTTATCTCTCTCCATCAGAACAGCTCTGAGCCTAGCCACAACCCGAAACCATCGACCTTTGATGGTACCCGTCTTGCCTTTTGCCCGGGGGGCTATGGGCCCCGGTCCATGCCTCCTGTCCCGCCCAGGTCCATGCCTCCTGTCCCGCCCAGGTCCATGCCTCTTGTCCCATCACGGCCCGTGCCTCCAGTCCCTCCCCGGTCCTTGCCACCTGTCCCTCCCCGGTCCGTGCCTCCGGGCCCGTCCGGTCCCGGGCCTCCTGGCCCACCCTGTTCCACGTCACCAGTCCGGTCCTGTTCCACGCCACCAGTCCCGTCCCGTTCCCTGCCTCCTCTCAAATTGCGGAACCAGCTAACCTCCTGTCCTGAGCAGCGGCGTCTGCTTACCTCCTGTCCTGAGCAGCGGAGTCTGTTAATCTCCTGTCCTGAGCAGCGGAGTCTGCTAATCTCCTGTCCTGAGCAGCGGAGTCTGCTAATCTCATGTCCTGAGCAGAGGAGTCTGCTAATCTCCTGTCCTGAGCAGCGGAGTCTGCTAATCTCCTGTCCTGAGCAGCGGAGTCTGCTAATCTCCTGTCCTGAGCAGCGGAGTCTGCTAATCTCCTGTCCTGAGCAGCGGAGTCTGCTAATCTCCTGTCCTGAGCAGCGGAGTCTGCTAATCTCCTGTCCTGAGCAGCGGAGTCTGCTAATCTCCTGTCCTGAGCAGCGGAGTCTGCTAATCTCCTGTCCTGAGCAGCGGAGTCTGCTAATCTCCTGTCCTGAGCAGCGGAGTCTGCTAATATCCTGTCCTGAGCGATGCAGCCGTCGCCGCCGGTCCCCTGAGCGATGCAGCCGTCGCCGCCGCCCCCCTGAGCGATGCAGCCGTCGCCGCCGGCCCCCTGAGCGATGCAGCCGTTGCCGCCGGCCCCCTGAGCGATGCAGCCGTCGCCGCTGTCTGCGCCGCCGTCCTCCTGAGCGGTCCTGTCTGCACCGCCGTCCACCTGAGCGGTCCTGTCTGCGCCCCTGTCCTTGTTTCCCTCCTCCGGACCCCCTCCACCCACCCTGCTCAGCACTCCGGACATTTCACACTGAGTCCTTTTCACCCTCCCGAACTATTAACCTGCAATCCGAGTTTTTTAAATTGTATTTAACTACTTTAACAATTTGTGTGAGGAGTGATCCTGCATTAATGGTACATGTTATCTCCTGCTAGGACATCCTTGATTGAACATCTGCTAGAAAAACTTAGATTTTAGTGTCGGAATAATTCTTTCCTTTGCTTTTTCTGGGCCATTTTGACGAGGTATGGAGCTGGAAAGTGACAACTTCCATTTAAGGCAATTCATGGGCATGGATTTATGCTAATCACAAAATAACATGGATGCGCTTCGTACGTGAATAGAGTACTCAAGTGAGTCTGGTTTCAGAACTAAATTCCCTATGACAGAACGGGCTTCGGAGACTATCGACTATTTCTTGAAATCTGATTTATAGAATGAGGCGAAACATTCCTGGATTAGCCTGCATGGTATAAGGATATAAAGTATTTTTTAAAGTGGATTAATGGTTGTAGTTTGTCTTGTAGTCCACTTTAACGGACTACAATCCAATACTGCAATGCACGGGTGGTTCTCCACCATCATCTCGGCTGGACATTTTTGGCTGTGCTGCCAGCCTGCCACTCAAGACAAGCTACCGTTATCTTGCTAAGTTGAGAAGCCCGCCCGACAAGGTCCGAAACTACGCTACAGTTAACCACATGAAGCAATTTTAGCTTTTAGTCCTTCAAGCTAGCTAGCTATCCTTAGAAAAAAATTGTTTAAAAACGGAGCTGTGTGCGACTGCTGGCTAATGTTATATGACAACGTTTGGAGACAACGCTGCTCGTGCGGAGGGAATTATGGGACGTCGAGTTTTTAAACAGCGGCAGCGCTGGTATATTCACTAAAAAATACTGAAACGTAAAATATACCCGAAGCTGGTCAAGAAAAACTACATATTTTGCAAACAGTCGTTATATTGAACAATCCTGGAAATTGATGGTAAGACATAATCCCTAGAAATGGTTTAAATGTAAGTTTTAGTTGATGTCTAAGTTCTAAATGAATGGAGAATTAACTTCTTTAACCAGTTTGACGTAATCACTTGAGTACTCTATACGAATAAATCTGCCTTTCCCACATGGTTTTAGGAATCCAGCGTAAATTTTTCATCTTTCATATTTAAGAACGCTTCATGAATGAGGCCCAGTGTCTCATTATAATGACAATTTTACACTCTTTACTAACAATTTTATTCTCTTTTCCCTTTATAACAAGAGAAAGGAAACTTGTTTTAATGAGAAACGTTTCAACAAGATACGTTGGTATGTCACTATACCAAGAAAAAGATCTTGTTATAGAGGATGACTTCTTGCACACTTAATTGTATCTGATAATATGAGATGGGTTCCCTTTTTATAATTTTTTTATGTGCATGTTGAGGTACAGGCATTGCTATAATTAAAGAAATATCCCCCTGCTGCCCCATAATTATGTGCAACAGATCCATTTGTCATTATAACGAGAAAAATATGTTTTCACTATGGCAGTAATGTGCCATAGAAATAATCACAAATATCGTTACTACATTAACAATGTAGTGAGATACTGTATACCTTGTAACTGCAATTATGGCTGTACAACAGAAAAAGCATTTTTGTAATACTGAATCTTGTTAGTTGTTATTAAGATTGAGTGATAATAACACTTTTTTAAGGGATTCATCTTAGTGTATAAATTGAATGATCTTTTAAAAGATTTTGGTCAGACTACAAACGTTCTTGTCATGACACACTAAAGTACAATGTTTAAATACAATATTTAAAAAGATATACCACAGTGTAGTAGGTAAAATATTTGCAGAGAGCAAGTACATGTACTTTCAAGAAAATATTTATGTCTGCTAGGATGAAAAAACCAACTTATAATGAGCTTATTAGATACGACTACTGTACGCAATAGCAGTCTGTGTGTTCATTTGATGTGAAGAGCACTCACCTGTCTTATTACTAATCTTCCCGCTGTCACATGGTAAACAATCAAAGCAGCACAGAGGCTCCCCACGACGGACAGCCTTCCTGCTTCCAGGAACACAGCTCTCACTGCACACAGACACCAACGCCTGCATGAGAGAGAACACAGCCAGGTGTAACTACACAAACATTTACCTGAAAATGAGTCTCATAGAACTCTGTATCTCTCTATGAGACTCTTAATGCACCACACTTCTAGCTGCCCATTTCCATGGCCCAAAAAGCCTGGTGTCACTGCAAAGACATTTACCTGTCCGTGAGAATTTAATGCGTGTATATGAAATGAACACGCAAAAAACATGCTAAAACATATAATACAATCTATGGCAGTGCATTATAACATTTTATTTCAATGTAGTAATTGAACACATTTCAGTGACAGACTGCAGGTTTGAGTTCCAGCTTGTAAAGATTTGGTCCTTGTTGACTACCTGCTGATCAATGTTGATTTGATGCTTTCACTTCAGATTTGCACTTTTCTCCAATTTAACCTAAAAAACTTCAACAGAGGACATCGCATGTACTGAAATACACACTGTGTGCAGCTTGCCTCTCTCTGGTGGCCTGTCCACACAATCGCCTCCTCCTGGATGAATAGCTCCTTCCCAGCCTCCTTTGCACCATCAAACCTTCCTACATTGACAAACTCAATTCTTCCAGCTGCGCCTCTTTGCCAGTTGATCACATCATATGATGGAGCTACATCCCCATTTGCATCAAAATTCACCTCCTCTCCCGAAATATTAAAGGAGACCTCCTGAATATAGTGCTGGAGCTTTGAAATTAAAATAAGAAAGAGAAAATGCAATTGTTTAATAATTCCTCACTTTCATCGATAAATATAAAATATTCTGAATACAAAATCATAGTGTAATTACCAAATTATGAAAATGTAGGTATGTTTTTTGATTTTAGTTTATGTTATTGACTAAATGTAAAGAATAAAAATGGCTATTTGAGAGGATAAAAAGGGAAATGATAATGATTGTTAACATTTCTCTGTATATGCATATTAAGGGGAAAAAAAGTCCAGAATCCTTAAAAAATTAAAATACTTGTATATTTTAAAATGATTTTTAAATGATTCCACAGCATTATGGGCTGACACTGTAATGGTATGTTTACATCATTTCATAAATCAATGTGAAATAGTGTAGTTTTGTGCAGGTGCATTGTTATTGATAAATTAGTGTGCTTTTCGAATTCTGAATTACAATGCCTTAGAATATTTGCAAAATATTTTGACACAGAAAGTTATGACATTGAAAATTCTAACTGTAATTTGCAATTACATTTCTATGCATACAAATAGAGGGTTTTTTTGGACACTGGAGTATTTTGCCTGTCTTTGAAACTCATGATTGCCAATGCATTGTACCAGCCAGTGAATTCTGTCATGACCAATATGTCATATCTCACCAAATTGTCTTTAATGTAAGAACTGTCAAATCTTTCGAACTCCGTGCTGTTGTAATGAAGCAATCAAATTTATGCATTGGTTTCACTGGTTGTAATTACCTGTAGATTTATGTACCATTAGAAAAAAACATCGAAGGCAATTATAAGGTTGATTCTGTTGCTGCACTCATTCAGTTATAGCCTTTATGAGTCAGTAATAAAACAATAATATTAAACTGCTGCTTTAGGTAAACATAGAGATGTTACCCATAGCTTTCATGAATCACTCTGTAACTTATTATGCAAAATGAAAATGTAACCTTTCTCAAGCAATTAGAATTTATGTTACATCACATAAACTGAGATATTGGAGGCAAACTGCAAAATGCTTCTGTTAATCTTGCATGACTTGATTTTTTATTGCTTATTTATTTAAGTTTTTTATGTGATCACCTGCCATGGTTGAATGTTTGTGGCATCAGCACATGAGGAGTTGTGGAAGGGCCCTTTCCCAGGTTTACAGCTGATGAGGTTGTGTAGGGAGTGAGCGATGGCGTACACGGCTTTGTACACGTTGTAGGAAAAACGAGTGCTGGAGGTGTTCAGGTAGGCAGAGTGCTGCTCCTGCATGGGCTCCAGCCCTGTACAGGGGGGCAGCTGGGAGGAGGCCTGGGTGCTGCTGCTGGAGGGGTAGAGAGAGCAACCATACAAAGCACCCCACAGCTCGTGCACCAGGGGGTTACTGGGGTACCTCAGTGGGTTTACACTCATCAGATAGTTTCTAAGACCTGGCACCTGCCCCTGTCGGATGGCAAACCCAATTGTACCTCCTAGAAATGGGTAGAACTCACTGCCTGTGAATATTGGTGCTGTTACCCAGGCTTCACTGCCAATCCACTGGATCCCTGTGATGTTCTGATCCATGTAGTCTTTCACTAAGAGTGAGAGCTCCCCGTAAACAACAAACACCACAACAACCCTCGCAGAGGAGTGTTTCATAATGTTCAGGATTTCCTGTACTCTCTCCTGATTGTACACTTTGGGGATCGTTTCATGGTACGCTAAACACACACCAGTGTTTTTTATTTCTCTCATCAATCCCTGTAGAGCGAATTTGCCATAATCATGGTCCTCAAGGACAACACCAACCCACGTCCAACCAAATTTCTGCAGGAGGTGTGCGATGGCTTTCACCATGTAGTCGTCATTTGGAATAACTCTGAAAAATGTTGGGAATTCATTCTTGTTGCTGAGACAGATACATGTTGAAGCAAAACTAATCTGAAAAACAAAGAATCCACATTTATTTTTTAATGTGAAGTACATAAACACAACAATCCAAGTTGGTCTTTATAAATAATTGTTCGGCACTATAAGTATGTTACTAGAATAAATGAATGTCACTCACTGATTTTGTAGTTCCAAATAAATGTTGTTCTGTATAAGTATGTCTGACAAATTAATCCGTCACTTAAATGGGTTTACTATTTATTTTACTACATTACAATGTAATACATTTATACATTTGAATTATTTTAATAAAATTAATCAATTCAGGCTTATCCTGTAAAAGTTCTATCAACAATATATTTCCAGTGAATTTAACTTTTTCTGTGAAATGTGATCAAAACCCAACACACCTAATCTTCTGGTCAAATTCTAGTGATTACACTAAAATACAGAAAAGTGGTGGATGAAGTATGACCCATTTATGGGAATAATTCTCTTCAACAATTTGGAAAAATGTGGTATTATATTATAGCTACAATGTTAAAAATGATCAACAGCAGGACTTTTGGAATATAACACTGCTTTTCACAGTATTAATTATTTAAAATGCAGTACAATGTACACAACTGTATACAGATGACACATAATAGACATAGTTGACACTATATTCTGTTATTATCTAGACTACTTATCATTGTATACTTGTCTCACACTTGTAAATGTAAGGAAAATAGACATATCTATTAATAATTAAAAAAATGGAAAAATATAACTTCATGAACATTGTCTCAGCTGACTTGAACAGTACGTAATCTTTACAGAACCATGGATTTAATCCAGAAGTATATCTATTATGTTTATACCAAATTACTTCTATTTATTCATTTTAGTCTAATAGGAAATACATACCATTGGAATTCTGAAGGGCTGCAGAGTTCTGGAGAGAACAATAGACTGTGTAGACCCAACGTCTCCAACCACGGCCAAAGGATGAGATATGGCAGGACACACAGTGCTGGAGGATGTCCTTGGTCCGTTCAGAACTGCCAGAACTGCTGCCTGTGCTGTCACAGGGGTTGTGCAGGAGTCATGGATCTTGTATCCCAGAGTGAAATTAGGCAGCAGGTTCTGACTCTGGTTGATCTCCTCAACAGCCAGCCTCATGGTCTGGGCCCAGCGGAAAGACTTGGGGTCAAATCTGTGCAAAAACCAACAGCAGAATGTGATGTTTGTTGGAAAACTCTTTTTTGGAAAAGAAAACTGTTGCACATGCACATCAGAGTAAACATGACCTCACCCCCAACATTGTGGAGCAGCTTGTTTGTAAGTAAAGTACTGGTCTGGGGGCTCAACCCCATAATGCATGGGGAAAATCCCTCCGATGATGAAGTCTCCATCAGCCTGGAAATCTGGATCAAAATTGCCCAGCAGGGAACAGTCTGGGGCAGGGATCGGGCTGACAGGAGTGACAGCAGAGAAGTGATCAAATAAAGACCACATCGCCACCAACAGAGGAGTCATCTTCACCCAGGCTGATCCCGCACACTGCGGTGATGAGTCAGAACCAGTATTTTATTCACCAACCAACCTCTGTGCATCTCATTATTTTCTGTATCTCATTGGACAGGAAAGCATGTGACATCACAACTCTGCATTCCCCAAAGATAAAGTTGAGGCACAGAGCTCTTGGGAAATTATACACACTAGTGAATTTTCATTTGGTAACTTCTTCATGATCTTTCTTCAACAATGTGCTTCAAATTCAGACAAAAAATAGCTTTTAGTGACATTGAGGCTTGCTGTAGCTGCTTGGCAATTGCATTGTGGAAATGTATAATAGTGTGTGCGTGTAATATTCTGTCATGGTCAGTTATTAAGGTCATATTAAGTTAAGTTAATCATTGCCATACTTTCTCAGAAGCAGTGGAATCTGGGGGGTACACTGCACTCCACCTCCTGTACATGCTCTTTGTCTGAAATCTCCGAGTCACCCAGTTATGGAGGCAAACAGTGAAGGGAGGGGAAACAAACTCACTGACTGAGATGAGCCCTATGTTTTTTATTTTTTATTTGTTTCAGATTTTTTTCTAGTTTTTCTCCCAATTGTACCCCTATAGCTCTTCAATTCCCTGTGTAGCAACCACTACACAACTCTGTCAGCCGGTGGTAGGAAAGAGGGCGCCACGTCCTTTTCAGGGCACGACTCCTTGAGCTCATGACCTTGATTCTTACTCGCCCGGGGCCAATTTGTGCGCGACGATTCTCTTCTGCCAAATCCCTCTCCCCAACCTAGGAGTAGCCGCCCAATAGTTGCTCTGTCAAGAGCACTGGCTTTTCTCAGATCTGGCAGGACCAGGGCGCGAACCCCCGATCCTCGTGTGCAACTGCACCGACTCAAGATCGGAGATTTTACCGCTGCGCCACTGCGGCTCCCTCCCTGAGCCCTATGTTTGGTTGTCTTCTAATTATATACTTAGAATAGCTCAGTCATATTTTTAGAACTATTGTTTCATAACTACAACCTTATCATAACTACAACCGCCTCCTCCATCCATTTGGTCTGGTTCTCAGGCACCGCTTATGTTTAGTTCACCCCACCAGTAGAGCTTGCACATTCTCTTTTGAGTACTCGAGAGATTCGACTCTGCCCCCAAATTATATAGTGTCTGTGCTGCACAGTCCATCTGTCCCTCAAACTTTGACAGATATATCTGGAAAAGTAATGGCTGGATTACCATGAAATTTGCTGTGTACATTCATGTTCCCAAGAGGACAAAATCTATTAATTTTGGTCCTCTCATGACCCTTCTTCTAGCGCCACCATTAGGCCAAACTTTCAATTTGTGATCGAGATATCTCAAAAAATAATGGTCAGATATTCATTTTTGCTACGCATATTCAGGTTCCCAAGAGGAAGAAGTATATTGATTTTGGTGATCCTGAGACATTTGCTCTAGCTTCACAATCAGAGCAAACATATCTCGATAATAACCAGATTGCCAAGATATTTGCTGTGCACAATAATGCAAGGCAAGATTGCTGTTCTTTGGCAAACATCTGCATTCTACTGATTGTATTCTTTTGTAGTTTCTTCCGTTCTGCTCATATAACAGAGAGTTCTTGTTAGTTTAGAAACAGTTCACATTGTGCTAAATAATATATTTTTTTTTTTTAATAAATTAGAAGATTCCACTTCTAAAAAAAAAAAAATTAAATGTATTTAGAAAATTCCTTAGGAAAGGCTTTAGTACAACATTATGTCAAATTACATTACAGGTATTTAGCAGAGTGACTTAGACACATTTTTTGCATTTAAAAAAAAACATATTATCCATTTATACAGCTGGATATATACTGAAGCGATTCAGGTTAAGCACCTTGCTCAAGGGTACAATGGCAGTGTCCTACCTGGGAATTGAACCTGCAATCTTTCGGTTACAAGGCCAGCTTTTTTACCACTATACTAAACTGTAAATAATGTATCAAGATGGAAACAATGCTACAGTTAACACTTTAAAGCCCTTTTCAAACTGGATTTGTTTTATCAGGGGTTGTACGGTAGGCATGAATTAACCTTGTTACAATACATGGCATGATGGCATGATCAACTGAAATGACAGTACATTTTAGACCAAAATCTGGCTGCCTCTGCTAAAAGTGGGTTGTAGTTAAATCTTCCCACAGGACAATGATCCAAAGCATACCACATCATGTAAACAACATCATTGACTACAGAATCAATGTTTTACAATGGCTCTCTCAGTCCCCTGACCTGAACCCCATTAAAACCCTGTGGAGTGAGCTGAAGAGGTCAAGTGAAAACCAAGGACAAGGAGGATATTTTTCCTCTGATCAATGGTATCACTACAAAACTATGTAATGTTCTAATTTTTCTGAGCATAGAAGACATTAGATATACAATAAACTGAATTTAATCTTGCAGGTTTTGTTTGTATTAATTGAGGTTGCCAATAGTTCTGGTAGGCACTGTATATATATATATATATATATATATATATGCTATTACTGTCATGGATTCCATCTCCTCTCTCGTGTTCTACGGCTTTTTCAGTCTATTGAATTTTTTCGTATTCCGCTGTGGAGTTTAGTTTCTACCCGCTAATCATTTGTTTCACCTGGCCCAGGTATTTAATCACTTGAGTTTAGCTTCCTGGCACTTCGTTGTCCCCAGAATAGGGCCCTGGGATTGCAATAATAATCTAGTTTCCAGTCCTAACCCAGCGTTCACACAGTGAGTGCGTTTACATGCACTCAATAATCTGATCATATTCGGAATATGGCTGTTATCGGATTATTCAAATTGTCATGTAAACGCAATATTCCAAAAAGCTTTTTAGGAAAAAAGCAGTTATCGGAATATGAGAAATCCGATAACTACACCTGGATTTCTGCTGTGTTTTATTGGTTGCATGTAAACGCTTATTCCGATCTAGATCGTTTTTTTAAATCTGCGCATGTGCGTGTTTGACAGCAACAGCCATGGCAACAGCTACTCCGGATATTGTTAGTAACGTAACGCTAACGTAAAAACAGTTGAGAGAGGTCAGAGAGCGTAATGTCAACCAACGGGAGAAGTCATTTCTGGACCGAGCAGGAAACCCTCCTGATGTTATCTGAAATAATAAAGAGGAATATACTTAATCTCATAGATGTGAAAAAAATTAGAAAGGCGGAAATAATGAGCACATTTACATGCACTAAATAGTGCTCTTATGGGTTTCGTCGTCATATGGTAAATTAATTCACCGATTCAGAATGGAGAGGCAACTTCAATATGGCTCGGAGATCATTTATGAAACTTTGTGGTTTTAGTACGGAACATAATGAGCTCTGACGAAGTGACAGTGCGTCCAGCTGTACCTCTTCAAATGCGAGTCGCAATAGCGCTGTACAAAGTCGGTAGCTGCGGGGAGTACAGGCTGATAGCGAACCAGTTTGGTGTCCACAAGTCTACAGTCTGAATCGGTGAATTCATTTAGCACCACTCTCTCCCACCAGTCCTTGCTCTTAACGCGCATCCAGCACCATAGGCGCCGATTTATGTTTCTGCCGGTGGGTGCTCAAAACAGTTGAATGCCCCAGTAGGCATATCAAGTGCATTTTTCCCATGGGTGCACGACCGGGTCCTTAACAGTGCTGGAGGAAGGCCTATTCTGGGTCCAATAATCAGCGCTTGTTGTAACGTTAAAGCCCTTCGTCGTCTTCTGCTCATAACACAGAACGCTTGAAAGACAGTGTTAGTTGCCACCCGCAACCATAACATCTGCCATATGACGACGAAACCCATAAGAGCATTCCTGTCGAACGTTACCATGTTTAACGTTACTTTCTTATACGTTATAGGCTACTGTTCTTTCTTATATAACTAACGTTAGGCTATAGTTAACATGTTTACTAACTTACGGTTACCCATACCATCCCGCGTGCTGTTTCTAGCAACCCAAAAGGAAGTATAGTCACGTTATGTATAAACATTAAAATATGTAAGTTATAATATATAACGTTAGGCTAATATATGTTTCTAATTTACATTTGAGTTGCGCTGTAACAAATATTGGTCGTCATATCAGTAGGAAGCACTGGACTCTGATTGTCTGTTGGCAGGCGATGCCTTTGAGCCGCACTCAACTTTTTTCTGGCGACAGAATAGATCGCAATGGCAACATCAGCCCAGTTGCTTGGGTTGCTCAGCTTCATAGGAAATGAATGGACTTTCGGCAAAGTGAGTTATTCATTGTGAGCGTCGGGTTAGAGTACAGTGTGCCCTAATGTACACATATGTTCTCTGCTTTTATTGTATGAATCCTCAGAGCATTCCTCTGTCAGGATTCTGTATTGTGTTTGTTTATCTGTGTATTTATGTTTCTGATTATGTTCTCATTATTTTTTTTTTCTCATTATGCATTCAGTTTTATTTATGGTTTCACTGTTCCATGTTTTCATTGCCGTCACTCCCCTGTCAACGTCACACCTTTTGTGATTGCGGTTTTTCTTGGTATTTCCTCTGTCATGCACTTCCTTCTTAACTAATTATCTCATTGTATATAATACTAATTAACTAACTACTGATAACAGCTTAGATTTAGGTTTTGTACTAATTAAGGAACTAAGTAACGTAATCTTAGTTTCTATCTGCAGCGGTCTCTCTTTCTACCTGTTCAATCGCGGATCATCTTTCTTTGATTTTCTCTTTTACTACAGCTGACTATTGTTTCCGCTTTCTCTTCTCTAATTGTATGCACTTGTCTTTTAGTACCCAGTTTATGCTCAAGTCTCTGTGATATGTGTGAATCCGGTCCGCGTATTACGTGTTACCTTGTTAGTGAATGATCAGCTTCCCTCATTGTTTCATTACGCTCACCAGTTTGTCATTTCCCTTCCCCGTTTCACACACCTGATACCCATTGTATCTCGTCACTCCCTGTGTATTTAAACCCTGTGTTTCAGTCTGTTCCTTGTCAGAATGTTGATCACTTTTCCTGAGTCTGTGTTTGTAAAGCCAGAGACTTGTTGAGATTCCTGAGACCCCAGGCATCAAAGTGCTGTCATTCCCTAGAAGGGTAAAGTAGAGTCCCACGACAGACAGCAAGTGCAACAACTTGATTGATTTGAAGACTGGATTGTAAGCAAATTAAAGATTAAACTGTTATATGAGATAGACATAAAATGTCATCCTCCAGCTCATTTCTGTGCTCGACTAAGGTGTGATATGCTTGGATGCAGTAAAATGTAAAAATGTTTTGAATTACAACCTTCATGTTAATATCATTGAAGCCTACTTATTTTATTTCTGTTCATCTCATTACTTGTTTTTGACTTCTCTCAACAAATTAATTATGTTTTACTTTTGCATGTTTGCTTTGATAAAATGAAAAATGTATACAAGAATTTAAATTTTTTTATCTAGTAACAACTCTTCCCATTAGATGCTGTTTTGTGTTTTTTTCCGGTTTCAGTAAAATTATGTAACATTTTGGAGCAAATAAGCATAGCAGTAGCCCAAAACTAGATGCTAGAATTGCAAAGATCTCCACAGCTATAGTGAACTTTCCAGGTGAGCTGACATAAGCTGGTATAAAGGCCAGCCACACTGCACAGAAGATCAACATACTGAAGGTGATGTATTTGGCCTCGTTAAAATTGCCTGGCAGCTTCCTGGCCAGAAAAGCCAGAATAAAATACAGAGCAGCCAGGAGCCCAATGTATCCCAGAACACACCAGAAGGCCTGTTCAGAACCCACACTACACTCCAGGATTATTCTGGACTGGTTGTACTGGGTGTTTTTATTTGGGAAAGGAGGAGCAGTGATCAGCCACACTGCACAGATTATCACTTGTATAAAGGTACAGAAAGAGATGACAAATCTCTGCTGTTTAGGTCCCAGCCATTTCATGATGTTGTTTCCAGGCCTAGCGGCTGTAAAGGCAGCCAGCACCACCAGAGTCTTCCCCAGGATACAGGAGATGCAGAGTGAGAAAGTGATGCTGAAGGCAGTATGGCGCAGCATGCAGGACCATGATGTAGGCTCTCCGATAAACACCAGCGCACACAGGAAGCACAGAGTCAGAGAGAGCAGGATGAAGAAGCTCAGCTCTGAATTGTTGACTTTGACAATGGGAGTGTTCCTGTGGTAGAGGAATACTGCCAGAACAGCGACGGTGAGGCAGGCTCCCACTACAGCTATCACAGTCGGGTTCAGTCCCATTGCACTTCTATTGACTGCACCAAAGCCCGCCCTCTCTCAAGCCACAGCACCACAGCCCAGTCTTGCTCCTGCCCCAAAGCCACCGATTAGAGAACCATGCGGCCACAAATGCAGAAGAAAATGCAGTGACAAATTTAGTGAGGACAGACGTATAGAAATCTGGGGCAAGTACTGGGACATGCCACACACTGAAAATCGTGCATTAATGTTTTACAGCGTGAGCCAGGTACCGACCGCAAAAGTCTCTGGTGATGAAAAACAGCAGGTGTGCAAAACATTCTTTTTTTCAACCTTAGGGTACCACCCAACCAACGATAGCCTGGTCCTCTCCTTGATGGGAAAATAAATAACCCCTTGCTCCACCAGAAGACCAAAAAGGGAGACAAGCACCAGCTAACAAGCTGGACCTGAACCCGGTGTATGATCACATTGAGTCCTCCCACCCTGTCAGCCATTACCGGAGGGAGCATACCCCATGCCGCCGCTCCCTCCCCAGCGACATTAGCATCAAACTTATGTATGCTGACTACGTTTAAAATGGCAACAGCTGCTCCTATGAATCCTACCGAAAGTCTGTAAAGTAAAAGAACATCAGCTTTACCAAGCTTGGAGAGGAGGAGTGTGAGAGCTGTGTGCTGCAGGAACAGCACATGAAGGCTGACCACCAGGGGGAGACTGCAGCGGCGAACTGTTCGCAGTGTGAGAAGTGGCAAAGGCACAAGCATGCAGCAGCAGAGAGCAGGCTGCACTATAGGGCAGATGCTGAAAAGGACTGGCCTGAAGACACCTTGGCCAGGAGTGTAGACCTACAAAAGGTCATCATGCTCCCGCGAATGCCTGGTGTTAAGTCGGTAGTTTTCACCAGGCGAATCGTGGGGTATCGCGAGACCTTTGCATCTGTTGAAAGTAAACAAAACAAAACAAAAAAACATCTCCGTTGTGTGGCACAAGGAGATTGCTGAGCAGAGTGCAAGCGAAAAAACATCAACTTATGCAGTGTCATTGGAGAAGGAGCGGGACACAGAGCACATTGTCTACTGGGTAGACAATTGCAGTGCCCAGAATAAAAACTGGTGCCTTTTTTCTTTTCTTGTCTCTCTGGTGAACTCCGACACATCATGCTGAAGTTCTTCGAGCCAGGGCACACTTTCATGAGTGCAGACGGTTTCCACCATGGCGTGGAGCAAGAAATAAAGAGCAGACCAGGAAGGGTGGTCTATGATTTCGAAGACTTCATCTCTTTGGTGGGAAGCTCCAATTTGAAAAAGGTTGAGGTGGTGAAGCTCAGGAATGGAGGAATCAGGGACTGGAAGGATGGCCACTCTGCAGTCAAAGGAAAAAAGATTTCCAAACTGGCAAAAATCAAAGTCGTCCAGCTGCGACCTGGCTCAAGAAGCATGTTCGCTAAGAGGTCCCATGAGGAGGAGGACTTTTCAGAGATGGATTTCACCAGAACAAGTTCCAACTTAAAATACCCACCACCTTGAGGCCACAGGACAAGGGCATAGAGGAGGCCAGGAAGAGCAACATCCTGAAGAAGCTGGGTCTCCTCATGCCTCCCAGCAGGAGGCTTTTCTGGAGCTCCCTGCCTGTGAGCAGCACTGCTGAAGATTGATGAGCATGAACCGGGGAGCAGGCGAGTGAGATTGTGGACTGGAAGTGGAGGTAGCCTACTGTCAGAGCGGTCAGTAGCCAATCGATAGACTCTGAAATGTTTATGAATCTGACACGCGCATTTAAGTTACAGGCTGGTTCTATTTTCCTAATCAAACGTTTTGTGCTTATGCAAGATCGGGGAAAGCAAGCTTGCACACACAAAAAGCAAGTTAAGCGACATAGAAACATAGGCTGCTCATTTCTCGCCCATTACAAAGTTCTCAAACTAAAAGACACGGCAGTCAACGTGCATTCAAAGATAAAACACGGTGGTCTATATATACAACAGTAAAGTTTACAGATAGCCACACCTCCCGTCTCCTCGACACAGCATAACAGATATGAGTCTACTTTTCCACGAGCAAAAGTCAGTGTTCTTTCAGATTAACCTAACCCACTGGCAAGCCTCTGCATGTCAAACAAAAGCTGGGACTATTAACTGGTTTCAATGACAACCGAGGAATAGGCAGAGAGAGGAGGGACAAACTACACCAGAGCCAATGAATGTGAAAGATTAGCTGAAAGAGGACGATTAAAAACCGTCCAATATAACAAAAAAAGCCCAAATTATGACAAGCCACAAAAAGTAACATTTCCCACACAATAACATAAAAACTAATTGCCCAATTAGGCTGGAAAATGCCCAATCTGATCACATTTAACACATACTTTGGAAGGGTGGGAACCATCGACTCTATAAACATATGTGGGAACGAGGTGAACTTAGTGGGTGGAGCAAAGCAAGATGATTAACAGATTGTGGTTGTTGGAAAATCGGTAAATATATATGGAAATAAAAACGTAAACGGGGAAATAAATTGGGAATGTATACAGTGAGCACCATAATTCATTGGACAGTGACACATTTTTTGTTATTTTGGTTCTGTACTCTAGCAGTTTAAGTTTGAAAGAATGCAGTGCCAATGAGATTGAAGTGCAGACTGTCAGCTTTAATTTTAGGGTATTTTCATCCATATCGTTTAGAAATTATAGAAGCTTTTGTACATAATCCCCCCCACCCCCCCACCCCCCCCCCCCCCGCATTTTCAGGCATCAAAAAATATTGGACATTTTAATATCATGTAGAATAAAGAAATCATTTTAAATACTTGGTCACATATCCTTTGCATGCCATGACTTCCTGATGTCTGTGACCCAACAATATCAAAAAACTCTTGATATCTTATTTTCTGGTACTCATACAAGCGATACTATAACCTCTGCATTTGAATGGATCTCTATGGGAATTGGGGGGTGGGACTAGATCTAGCCTTAAATTATGCGGGAACAATATGGAATATATGGTTGGCTAAATGGCTGTAAGTCATCAAGGGTCTGAGGTATCAAACGAGCCTCAAGCCATCATTCTGTTGCCAGATATGCAGTAGATATGGTTGGATAACTTTAATGGTTGTTTCTCCTGACAAATTTTCCCATTGAACTTTATGAAAAAATAAATTGGCAGCATGGTTTAAGGCTTGTTTGATACGTCAGACCTTTGATGACTTAGAGCCATTTAGTCAAATGGGGAGGACTATGTACAAAAGGTTCTATAATATACATGTACATATATAATAATATAACCCTCAAATTAAAGCTGACAGTTCGCACTTCAACCTCATTGTCATTGTATCCTTTCAAGCTCAATTGCTAGAGTACATACATTTCTAAATAAATGTAATAACTTAAATTAATTGCACATTGTGGCGTCCAGCCACACTTTCCTCGGAGAGGAAGGAAGACGGGGAGACAAAGGTGAGTTCAAGGTAAGTATTTTATTTTTCTTTAACTTTTTAGAGTGGGTCCGGAGGGTAGCTCCCGTTCCAGCGATCCTGATTCGGGTTTTTCTCCACGTCCAGTCCTCAGGTTCTCTCTCTCCTTCTCTCCGGCTGTCGGGGTTTCACTGGTACTCTCAGCTGCCACCTGGGAGTGGGGTAGCCCGTTGGCAGGGATAAAGAAGAGGAGAGGTTAGTCTAGGGTGGGTCGGAAGACCCGTAGTGGAGTCGGGTCGCCGTCGAGAAGGGGCGTCCCTACGCTCCCCGCTTCCGTCCGCGATGGGGAATCACCGGTTACTCGGCTGTCCCCGAATCCGTCGTGTTCGAAGTGATTGGGATTTCCACCAGCCGTGAATCCCGTCCACCTCCGTGTTTTCACGGTGAGTTTCACTTTGTAGCTCCGTCTATTCGTTAACTGTGTCTCGCTTTCCCTCACGCCCTTTTCCTCCACAGGTTCCGGGAAGCCGCGGCTCGGTCACCACCAAGCCTCTTCGGCGTGCTATGGGGAACGAGGAAACAGGTTAGTGCAGAGAGGCGTACAACAGTTAATTATCCTTTATCTTACTTGTTCGTTCTAATTCTTTTTCTCCGTCTTTCCTAGATCGGTGAAAGAGTCTTCGTCCGTTAGTGAAGGGGTGTCGTTGCAGCGCACCCTGCCTCAGTCCTTCACCGTGGCTGTCTTCTCTCTCTCTGAGCCTGTCAGGCTGTCTTTAGTAGCCTGACTGCAGGTGTGGCAATTGCTCCCAGCTGGTCTGGTTCAGCTCTGACCTAATAGAATTATTAGTCGGAGCTGACCTGGGTCCTGAACCTCTCACTGGGAGTGGCGTCTGTGGCTTCTTCACCTCCGCTCTGTGGCGAGTTAATGCCCTCCTGTCGCCCCATTGCCCCCTAGTGGCACCTGGCGGAGGCGTAGCTGGAGTCCGGTTGCCACATATCCCCCCCCTTAGCTCCGACACCCGTGGTGGAGCGACTGTCAACCCGAGTTCCTCCCATCTGGATAGGGCGTCTGCGTTGCCATTCTGCTTCCCAGGTCGGTGTTCCACCTGGAATTTGAAATTTTGTAACTCTAAAAACCATCGGGTTACTCGGGCGTTCTTACTATGGTTAGCCGCCATCCATTTGAGTGGGGCGTGGTCCGTTACCAGGAGGAATTCCCGTCCCAGTAGGTAATACTGGAACTTTTCCAGTGCCCACTTCACTGCGAGAGCTTCCAGTTCTACGGTGGCATACTTTTCCTCGTGGCTCAGTAAGCGGCGACTGGCAAAGATGATGGGGTGTTCCACTCCGCCTTGGATTTGGGACAACACGGCTCCGAGCCCGGTTCCGGATGCGTCCGTCTGTAAGACAAACTGGCGTTCGTAATTCGGGGTGGCTAGTACGGGTTTGGATATTAGTACCTGTTTTAGCTGATTGAAGGCGTGCTCTGTCTCTTCGGTCCAGCGGACTGTGGAGGGTTGGTTGTTCTTAGTTAGGTCATGTAATGGACCGGCGATCGTGGCGAAGTGGGGAACGAACTGCCGATAGTACCCCACTAAGCCCAGGAATGTTCTCACCTGTTTCTTCGTTGTGGGTTGTGGCCAGGTCTTGATGCTGTCCAACTTGTTAACCTGGGGTCGGACGCAACCTCGTCCTACTGTATGTCCCAGGTAATTGGCTTCTATGAGCCCCAGATGGCACTTCACCGGGTTGGCCGTTAGTCCGGCCTTTCGTAAGGCTCTAAGTACTGCTCTGAGCCGGTCCAGGTGGCTCTTCCAGTCGGGGCTGTGGACGATTATATCGTCTAAGTAGGCGGCGGCATACTCCCGATGGGGCCGCAGGACGATATCCATCATCCGCTGGAAGGTGGCCGGCGCTCCATGGACCCCGAATGGGAGGACCCGGTATTGGAATAGGCTATCCGGGGTAGCGAAAGCGGTCTTCTCGCGGGCTCGGGGAGTCAGTGGTACCTGCCAATATCCTCTGGTGAGATCCAGGGTGGTGATGAATCGGGCGGGACCTAACCGCTCGATTAACTCGTCCACTCGGGGCATTGGGTAGGCGTCGTACCTGGAGACTTCGTTTAGCTTCCGGAAGTCATTACAGAACCTCCAGGTCCCGTTTGGCTTCGGAACTAGTACTACCGGGCTGCACCACGGGCTGTTGGACGGTTCAATTACCCCGAGCTGCAACATTTCCTTTACTTCCTCCCGGATGGCCATTCTTCTGGCTTCCGGGACCCGGTATGGTCGTAGCCGGACCCTCCTTCCAGGTTCCGTCACGATATCGTGCTGTGTGATGTGGGTTCGGCCGGGCTGTTCTGAGAACACATCTCGGAACCCCTCGATGATCTCCCTCAAATCCTGTTTCTGGGGGGTGGAGAGTTCTTCTCCCATCGGAACTTCCGGGGCTTGAGGGCTACTCCGGGTCGTGGTGAGCGCCTGTATGGGGTGGGGGTATCGGGGCTACCCAGCGTTTCAGCAGGTTTACATGGTAGACCTTCTGTTCCACTCTGCGTCCGGTTTGTCTCACTCTGTAGTTCACGGGCCCTACCCGTTCCACCACCTCGTAGGGGCCGTGCCACCGGGCGAGGAACTTACATTTTGTGGTGGGGACAAGTACCAACACTTGTTCTCCTGGTTGGAACTCACGTATCACCGCTCCCCTGTCGAACATCCGCCTTTGTTCCCTCTGGGCCTCCGCCATGTGCTCGTTAACCAGGGGCCAGATCTTCGTTAGGCGTTGTTGCATGGTCTCGACGTGATCAATCAAGGTACGGTTTTGCGAGGGACGTTGTTCCCAGGTCTCTCGTGCCAGATCGAGCAGTCCCCGGGGTCTCCGTCCGTAGAGCAGCTCGAAGGGGGCGAATCCAGTCGATGCCTGGGGTACTTCCCTGATGGCAAATAGTAGGTAAGGTAACAGGCGGTCCCAATCCTTACCGTCGGTCTCAATCGCTTTCCTTAGCATGCTTTTTAAGGTTCGGTTGAATCTTTCCACTAGGCCATCTGTCTGTGGGTGGTACACCGAGGTCCGGACCTGGGTTACCTGCAACAGTCGGCACATCTCTCGGAGAACCTGGGACATAAAGCACGTACCTTGATCAATCAGAATTTTGCGCGCAATGCCTACCCGACTAAAAAGTAGGAAGAGCTCCCTGGCCACGGTCTTTCCCGTGGCGGTGCGCAGAGGGACTGCTTCAGGGTAACGGGTGGCATAGTCGACGATGACCAGGATATAACGGTGACCCCGGCTGGACTTCGGGAGGGGTCCCACTATATCCATTGCGATGCGGTCGAATGGGACGTCGATAATGGGCATCGGGATCAACGGTGCTCTGCTGCTGGGCCTTGGACAATGCAACTGGCACTGCGGACAGGCCCTGCAGTAGTCCTCCACTGCCTTCTTGATGCCCGGCCAGTAGAACCGTTGTTGGATGCGGTCCAACGTCTTCTCGATCCCCAAGTGGGCTCCCAGGAGGTGAGTATGCCCCAGATATAGCACGCGGTTCACGTGCGTCTTTGGGACCACCAGCTGTTCAATCCGCTCGCCCCGTTCTCTGTGGACACGGTACAGCAGGTTATTTCGCACACAAAAGATGGGAGTGTTAGTATGACTCACCATCTCCAGAGAGGGGTCCACTAGGCTTCCCCTCCACGCGTTGATCAGACAGGGGTCTTCAAGTTGAGCTCGTCCGAATTCCACTGTGTGACGCTCGGGGCCTGTTTCGAATCCCGGAAGTTCAGGGATCTGCTCTTCTTGCTGGAACGGGGCCGGATCGGAACCGTCCTCTCCCACCTCTCTTCCGTCCTCGGCGACGGTATGTACTGGGCCACTCACCTCCCTTTCTCCCTCTGGCTCCGGGGTTTCGAATCCGGACAGGGTGTCACTGGAGTGTGGGGCCGGCTCACCGCGCGGTTCTGACCTGGGGTTGGCGATCCACGCCTCTGGAGGGTTTATTTTCCTCACCGTGGGGGGTCGCCTCTTCTTCGTGTCTTCAGCTGGGCCGTGCGGGTGCTCCCAGTAGGTCCTAAACAGGGGACAGTCTCTCCCCAGGAGTACCGGTACTGGTAATTTATCCACCACGGCGACCTTTATGGTGCAGGTCCCTCTTGGACTGCGAATCTTGACTAGGCTGGTCGGGTAGGCTCTCTCATCCCCGTGGACACACCCCACTGTTACTTCTGCTCCTTCCGGCCGGTCTACGAAGCTGGCGTGTACGAGGGTGATGCCGCTACCCGAGTCGAGGGTAGCCACCGTGTCCCTTCCCTCTATCGACACCGGGATCCTGGGGGGTGCCATGCCCTCGTGGGCCCAACAAGTGGTGACATACAGGGAGGAAGTGGAGTGGTTCTTACCGGTCTGGTTCTGCGTCCCCATGGATTCTTCCTCGCCGGGACAGTCGTTGACCAGGTGACCCCTCCTACCGCACCCGAAGCACCGTCTCAGTGCCGAGTCGAAGGATGGCCTTTCTACTGGTCGGGTCGGCGTTTTCCGATTGGGACCCCGTGTAGGCTTTTCCTCCGATCGCTTTGGGACGGGCGTCGTGGTTCTTCCCCCTGTCAGTAATCGGGTCGTGGCGGAGTGATTCTCCATCAGTTGAATCATTAGGTCCACACTTCGTGGTCCGTGTTCGGCGACGTACCTTTGAGTTGGTCGGGGTAGGGCCCGTAAAGCTCGGTCAATGAGCAGTCGTTCTTTCCAGTGGGGTCCCTCCCCCTCTTCGAGCCAGTTGTCTAGCAGGCGTCCTAGTTTCATCATCTGAGCTCTAGGGGGCGCCTCTGGATCGAAGGTCCACTCGTGGTACTGCTGTGCTCGTTCCGCCAACCCGTAGCCGTAGTAGGCCAGCACTGCGGTTTTCAGGCTGGCATATGAGGACACCTCTGCTGGGCTGAGATGATGGTAGGCCAGTAGAGCTTCCCCAGTTAAGAACGGGTGAGGATATAGGCCCACTCTGCTTCGGGCCATGTTTCGCGTCGGGCCGTTCTTTCAAAAATTTCCATATAGGTCTTTACGTCATCTGTTTCGCACATCTTTAGGAGTACGTCTTTGGGTTTTCGTCCCGCCTTTCGGCCCGTGTTCTGTCGACACAGCTCGGCCACGGCTGTTTGGAGCATGGCTTGGGACGTGGAGAGGTTCCCCAGGGCCCCCTCTATTCGGGATTGAGACCCGGCGTCCATGTCTCCGATCTCCTTCTCTTCCCTCTCTTCGAAGAGGACAGAGGACAAATGGTTAGCTGAGAGGCGACGTTTTACCTTTAATTCCGGTTTCGCTGCGCTAATCTTCTCTTGGGTCCAGGGAATCGCTATGCCCGCATTCTCCACCATATGTGGCGTCCAGCCACACTTTCCTCGGAGAGGAAGGAAGACGGGGAGATAAAGGTGAGTTCAAGGTAAGTATTTTATTTTTCTTTAACTTTTTAGAGTGTGTCCGGAGGGTAGCTCCCGTTCCAGCGATCCTGATCCGGGTTTTTCTCCACGTCCAGTCCTCAGGTTCTCTCTCTCCTTCTCTCCGGCTGTCGGGGTTTCACTGGTACTCTCAGCTGCCACCTGGGAGTGGGGTAGCCCGTTGGCAGGGATAAAGAAGAGGAGAGGTTAGTCTAGGGTGGGTCGGAAGACCCGTAGTGGAGTGGGGTCGCCGTCGAGAAGGGGCGTCTCGGTTACTCGGCTGTCCCCGAATCCGTCGTGTTTGAAGTGATTGGGATTTCCACCAGCCGTGAATCCCGTCCACCTCCGTGGACGGGATTAATTAATTACAGTTAATTATCCTTTATCTTACTTGTTCGTTCTAATTCTTTTTCTCCGTCTTTCCTAGATCGGTGAAAGAGTCTTCGTCCGTTAGTGAAGGGGTGTCGTTGCAGCGCACCCTGCCTCAGTCCTTCACCGTGGCTGTCTTCTCTCTCTCTGAGCCTGTCAGGCTGTCTTTAGTAGCCTGACTGCAGGTGTGGCAATTGCTCCCAGCTGGTCTGGTTCAGCTCCGACCTAATAGAATTATTAGTCGGAGCTGACCTGGGTCCTGAACCTCTCACTGGGAGTGGCGTCTGTGGCTTCTTCACCTCCGCTCTGTGGCGAGTTAATGCCCTCCTGTCGCCCCATTGCCCCCTAGTGGCACCTGGCGGAGGCGTAGCTGGAGTCCGGTTGCCACAACATATTTACATTTCTATATTAATTCCCAGATTTATTAGTTTATTTCCAAATTATTTTATTTATTCATTTTTATATTTCCACATTTATTAATTAATTCATTATTTATTTATCTATCATTGTGGCACTCTCAGTGTTCCATAATATCTTGTTTCTCTGTTTCAAAAACAAATATTCAGTAAAATATAAATGTTTCATTGAAATAAAACAAATATTTAGTTTAAAAAAGAAAATTAGTTTAACCTTAGTTTCCAAAAACAAGACTAAATACCAAATGTCTATATGGATACCAAGTTTTGAGGTTTTGTCAGTATTTGTGCTGTATTCAGCCTGTGAACTCTGTAGCCAGTATAATACTAGATTTATTTAATCAGATGTTTGATCCACACATGCTGCATGCTAATTAGGTATATTATTATCTATCCTAAAATGTAAAGAACATGTCAGGTCATATAGAACATATGACCAACAAGGATTTATTGCAATACCGATGGAAAAATAAGATGGGGGAAATTTCCGGGGAAAATGTATTGGTTCATGCTTCCTTGCAACACTGTGAGACAAGATTTAGCTGTAAATTACACTGGAACAATATAGAACACATGGATGGCTAAGTGGCTCTAAGTCATCAAGGGTCTGATGTATTAAACAAGCCTTTAACCATCACTCTGCATCCAGAAATACAGTAGATATGGAAGGATCACTTTAAGGGTTGTTTCTCCTGACAGATTTTCCTATTGAACTCTATGGAAAAATAAGTCAGGAGAAGAAACCCTTCAAGTTATCCATCCATATCTACTGTATTTCTGGCAACAGAGTGATGGTTAAAGGCTTGTTTAATACATCAGACCCTTGATGACTTAGAGCCACTTAGCCAACCATGTGTTCTATACTGTTCCAGTGTAATTTACAGCTAAATCTTGTCTCACCCCCCAATTCCCATAGAGATCCATTCAAATGCAGAGCTGTTATAGTATCACTTGTAAGAGTACCAGCAAATAAAATATCAAGAGCCTTTTGATGTTGTTGGGTCACAGCCATCATAAAGTCATGGCATGCAAAGGATATGCAACCAAATATAAAAAATATGGCTTTTCTACCACATTTAATTTAGCGTGTTCAATACTTTTTTCCTGTGTCATTTCACATTATTGCACATAACTTTTTTAAAGAATTGGAACGTTACAATTTCTTTAGCTGTGTAGTTTTATTGAGTTAATTCAAATGTCTGGTCAAAATCTCATGTGAATAGCTACATTGGAAATATGTTTGATAATAAAATTGTTGACGTGTCCAATACTTATTTCCCCCATTGTATGTTTAAAAAAATATTGTGGCGAAGTGAGCCGTACCGCTCGTGTGAATAATCATAGTCCAGCCCAAGCTTGGGTAAGGAGAACGGGGTTTTTAAATTCTCCGTCTTTTAGTGTTACATTCAAACACCATTACACACACAAGACTTCCAGACATCAGTAATTTCTCTTCCTCAATTCCCAGAAGGCTTCTTTTTATAGGTTCTCAGGCTCACTGTTGAACAATCAAGGCAATTGGTTCATTGATACAAACAATACCACAATCAATCGTCACCAATTGCCTGATTGCCGACAGCTGTGCCGGTTCCATAAACCACCTGAGTTCACTCTCTCTCTTGCCAGCCTCGCCTAAAACCACGCCCCCCTACCACAAATATATAGGTTGACCATAAGTTTTTTGTAAACACAGCCTTAATCTCCCTGCTCCAACCTTTTCTTGATCCCACAGTTGTATTTCTACCAGAATACATCAACACACAATTCAAAATTCATACAAGAAATGAAAACCTGCATTGTTTTATTTGGTTACCACTCTTCCCATTAGATGCTGTTTGGTATTCTTCTCAGGTTTCAGTAAAATGATTAAACATTTTGGAGCAAATAGACACAGTAGTAGCCCAAAACTAGATGCTAGAATTGCAAAGATCTCCACAGCTACAGTGAACTTTCCAGGTGAGCTGACATAAGCTGGTATAAAGGCCAGCCACACTGCACAGAAGATCAACATGCTGAAGGTGATGTATTTGGCCTCGTTAAAATTGCCTGGCAGCTTCCTGGCCAGAAAAGCCAGAATAAAACACAGAGCAGCCAGGAGCCCAATGTATCCCAGAACACACCAAAAGGCCTGTTCAGAACCCACACGACACTCCAGGATAATTCTGGACCGGCTGTACTGGGTGTTTTTATTTGGGAAAGGAGGAGCAGTGATCAGCCACACTGCACAGATTATCACTTGTATAAAGGTACAGAAAGAGATGATAAATCTCTGCTGTTTGGCTCCCAGCCATTTCATGATGTTGTTTCCAGGCCTAGCGGCTGTAAAGGCAGCCAGCACCACCAGAGTCTTCCCCAGGATACAGGAGATGCACAGTGAGAATGTGATGCTGAAGGCAATATGGCGCAGCATGCAGGACCATGATGTAGGCTCTCCGATGAACACCAGCGCACACAGGAAGCACAGAGTCAGTGAGAGCAGGATGAAGAAGCTCAGCTCTGAGTTGTTGACTTTGACAATTGGAGTGTTTCTGTGGTAGAGGAATACTGCCAGAACAGCGATGGTGAGACAGGCTCCCACAACAGCTATCACAGTCAGGGTCAGTCCTATTGCATCATGGGAGAGATACTCAATCACTTTGGGTATGCATTCAGTTCTGGCTGCATTGGACCAGTAATCTTCAGGACAAGATCTGCAATCTATTGAATCTGAGGAACAACAGTATAATAGTTGTTATAAAAAAGAATGCTGCAGAGATATATTTTGGGGTATATTAAGTCACACCTTTTTGTATATTAAATCACAAATATTATCCACTCTGTATTTCGAGATCCTTTTTTTTTTGTCGGACGGATCTGTTGTACCTAATTTTAGGGTGACAGAGGAATTTATTTCTACCTAAAACAATGTCTGTACCTCAACATGCATTTTAAGAAATCAAAGCATCCGTACGTTAAAAAGGAAAACCGTCTCATATGAGTGAGATAAGAGTGCAAGAACATCTCATCTATATCAAGATCCTTTTTTAAGGGATAATGACAGAGTGGCTGGGTACGTAGCTTGAATGGCATTCGTAATGCCCAGCCCTGAGATAATTATCCTGCTTATAGAATGGCTTACCAATACAAATCATAATTGTAATCAAAATATGCGTTCAGAAAACAAGCGATTCTAAACATTTTTTGTTATAACAATATTTTATTTTATATAAAATATTTTTTCACTATGGCAGTATGCCATAGAAATAATCACAAATACCGTTACGTATTAACAATGTAGTGAGATTTGTATTTGTACAACAGAAATAGCATTTTTGGAATACTGGATCCTGTTCGTTGTTGTTAAGGGATTCAAAAAAGTATTTTCAAGGGATTCATCTTGGTGTATACATTAATGATCTTTGAAAAGATTTTGGTCAGACTACAAACATTCTTGTTGTAATGACATACTAAAATACAATCAGTTCAATGTTTAAAATGTGAAGCAATGTTTCCAGTGAGCCAGCTTTTGTACTTTCAACAAAATGCTTATGTCTGCTAGTATGAAAATGTCAACTTGTAAGGAGCTTATTAGATACGACTACTGTACCCACTAGCAGTCTGTGTGTTCATTTGACGTGAAGAGCACTCACCTGTCTTATTACTAATCTTCCCGCTGTCACATGGTAAACAATCAAAGCAGCACAGAGGCTCCCCAAGACGGACAGCCTTCCTGCTTCCAGGAGCACAGCTCTCACTGCACACAGACACCAACACCTGCAAGAGAGAGAACACAGCCAGGTGTAACTACACAAACATTTACCTGTAAACGAGACTCATAGAACTCTGTATCTCTCTATGAGACTCTTAATGCACCACACTTCTAGCTGCCCATTTCCATGGTCCAAGAGGCCAGGGGTCACTGCAAAGACATTTACCTGTCTGGGAGAATTTAATGCGTGTATATGAAATTAACACGCAAAAAACATGCTAAAACAGATAATACAATCTATGGCAGTGCATTATAACATTTTATTTCAATGTAGTAATTGAACACATTTCAGTGACAGACTGCAGGTTTTAGTTCCAGCTTTGAAAGATTTGGTCCTTGTTGACTACCTGCTGATCAACGTTGATTTGATGCTTTCACTTCAGATTTGCACTTTTCTCCAATTTACCCTACAGAACTTCAACAGAGGGCATCGCATGTACTGAAATACACACTGTGTGCAGCTTGCCTCTCTCTGGTGGCCTGTCCACACAATCGCCTCCTCCTGGATGAATAGCTCCTTCCCAGCCTCCCTTGTACCATCAAACCTTCCCACATTGACAAACTCAATTCTTCCAGCTGCGCCTCTTTGCCAGTTGATCAAATCATATGATGGAGCGACATCCCCATTTGCATCAAAATTCACCTCCTCTCCAGAAATAGTAAAGGAGACCTTCTGAATATAGTGCTGGAGCTTTGAAATTAAAATAAGAAAGAGAAAATACAATTGTTTAACAATTCCTTACTTTCATCGATAAATATAAAATATTCTGAATACACGATCATAGTGTAATTACCAAATTATGAAAATGTAGGTATGTTTTTTGATTTTAGCTTGTGTTATGGACTAAATGTATAGAATAAAAATGGCTATTTGAGAGGATAAAAAGGGAAATGATAATGATTGTTAACATTTCTCTGTATAAGCATACTACATATTAAGGGGGAAAAAAGTCCAGAATCCTTAAGAAATTAAAATACTTGTATATTTTAAAATAATTTTAAAATGATTCCACAGCATTATGGACTGACACTGTAATGGTATATTTACATCATTTCATAAATCAATGTGAAATAGTGTCATTTTGTGCAGGTGCATTGCAGCGTTATTGATCAATTAGTGTGCTTTTCCAATTCTGAATTACAATGCCTAAGAATATTTGCAGAATATTTTGACACAGGAAGTTATGACATTGAAAATTCTAACTGTAATTTGCAATTACATTTCTATGCATACAAATAGAGTTTTTTTTTGGATACTGGAGTATTTTGCCTCTCTTTGAAACTCATGATTGCCAATGCATTGTACCAGCCAGTGAATTCTGTCATGACCAATATGTCATATCTCACCAAATTGTCTTTTATGTCGGAACTGTCAAATCTTTCGAACTCCGTGCTGTTGTAATGAAGCAATCAAATTTACGCATTTAGTTTCACCGGTTGTAATTACCAGTAGATTTATGTACCATTAGAAAAAAACATTGAAGGCAATTATAAGGTTGATTCTGTTGCTGCACTCATTCAGTTATAGCCTTTATGAGTCACTAATAAAACAATAATGTTTAACTGCTGCTTTAACTAAACATAGAGTTGTTACCCGTAGCTTTCATGAATCACTCTGTAACTTATTATGCAAAATGAAAAAGTAACCTTTCTCAAGCAATTTGAGATACTGGAGGCAAACTGCAAAATGCTTCTGTTAATCTTGCATGACTTGATTTTTTATTGTTTATTTATTTAAACTTTTCATGTGATCACCTGCCACGGTTGAATGTTTGTGGCATCAGCACATGAGGAGTTGTGGAAGGGCCCTTTCCCAGGCTTACAGCTGATGAGATTGTGCAGGGAGTGAGCGATGGCGTACACGGCTTTGTACACGTTGTAGGAAAAACGAGTGCTGGAGGTGTTCAGGTAGGCAGAGTGCTGCTCCTGCACGGGCTCCAGCCCTGTACAGGGGGGCAGCTGGGAGGAGGCCTGGGTGCTGCTGCTGGAGGGGTGAGAGCAACCGTACAAAGTACCCCACAGCTCGTGCACCAGGGGGTTACTGGGGTACCTCAATGGGTTTACACTCATCAGATAGTCTCTAAGACCTGGAATCTGCCCCTGCCTGACAGCAAAACCAATGGTGCCCCCTAAAAAAGGGTAGAACTCACTGCCTGTGAAAAGTGAGGCCGTTACCCAGGCATCACTGGCAATCCACTGAATCCCTGTCATGTTCTGATTCCTGTACTCTTTCAATAAGGGAGAGAGCTCCCCCTCAAGAACAAACACCACAACAACCCTCGCAGAGGAGTGTTTCATAATGTTCAGGATTTCCTGTATTCTCTCCTTATTGTACACTTTGGGGATCCTTTCATGGTACGCTAAACACACACCAGTGTTTTCTATTTCCCTCATCAATCCCTGTAGAGCGAATTTGCCAAAGTCATGGTCCTCAAGGACGACACCAACCCACGTCCAACCAAATTTCTGCAGGAAGCGAGCGATGGCTTTCACCTGATAGTCGTCATTTGGAATAACTCTGAAAAATGTTGGGAATTCATTCTTGTTGCTGAGACAGGAACATGTTGAAGCAAAACTAATCTGAAAAACAAAGAATCCACATTTATTTTTTAATGTGAAGTACATAAACACAACAATCCAAGTTGGTCTTTATAAATAATTGTTCGGCACTATAAGTATGTTACTAGAATAAATTAATGTCACTCACTGATTTTGTAGTTCCAAATAAATGTTGTTCTGTATAAGTATGTCTGACAAATTAATCCGTCACTTAAATTGGTTTACTATTTATTTTACTACATTACAATGTAATACATTTATACATTTGAATTATTTTAATAAAATTAATCAATTCAGGCTCATCCTGTAAAAGCATATGCTTCCAAAAAATTTATCAACAATATATTTCCAGTGAATTTAACTTTTTCTGTCAAATGTGATCAAAACCCAACACACCTAATCTTCTGGTCAAATTCTAGTGATTACACTAAAATACAGAAAAGTGGTGGTTGAAGTATGACCCATTTATGGGAATAATTCTCTTCAACAATTTGGAAAAATGTGGTATTATATGATAGCTACAATGTGAAAAATAATCAACAGCAGGACTTTTTGGGATATAACTGCTTTTCACAGTATTAATTATTTAAAATGCAGTACAATGTACACAACTGTGTACAGATGACATATAATAGACATAGTTGACACTATATTCTGTTATTATCTAGACTACTTATCATTGTATACTACTCTCACACTTGTAAATGTAAGGAAAATAGACATATCTATTAATAATAAAAAAATTGAAAAATATAACTTCATGAACAGTGTCTCAGCTGACTTGAACAGTACTTAATCTTTACAGAACCATGGATTTAATCCAGAAGTATATCTATTATGTTTATTCCAAATGACTTCTATTAATTCATTGTAGTCTGATAGGAAATACATACCATTGGAATTCTGAAGGGCTGCAGAGTTCTGGAAAGAACAATAGACTGTGAAGACCCAACATCTCCAACCACGGCCAAAGGATGAGATATGGCAGAACACACAGTGCTGGAGGATGTCCTTGGTCCGTTCAGAACTGCCAGAACTGCTGCCTGCGCTGTCACAGGGGTTGTGCAGGAGTCATGGATCTTGTATCCCAGAGTGAAGTTGGGCAGCAGGTTCTGACTCTGGTTGATCTCCTCAACAGCGAGCCTCATGGTCTGGGCCCAGCGGAAAGACTTGGGGTCAAATCTGTGCAAAAACCAACAGCAGAATGTGATGTTTGTTGGAAAACTCTTTTTTGGAAAAGAAAACTGTTTTCCATGCACATCAGAGTAAACATGACCTCACCCCCAACATTGTGGAGCAGCTTGTTTGTAAGTAAAGTACTGGTCTGGGGGCTGAACCTTGTAATGCATGGGGAAAATCCCTCCGAGGATGAAGTCTCCATCAGCCTGGAAATCAGGATCAAAATTGCCCAACAGGGAACAGACTGGGGCAGGGATCGGGCTGACAGGAGTGACAGCAGAGAAGTGATAAAATAAAGACCACATCGCCACCAACAGAGGAGTCATCTTCACCCGGGCTGATCCCGCACACTGCTGTGATGAGTCAGAAGCAGTATTTTATTCACCAACCAACTCTGTGCATCTCATTATTCTCTGTATCTCATTGGACAGGAAAGCATGTGACATCACAACTCTGCATTCCCCAAAGACAAAGTTGAGGCACAGAGCTCTTGGGAAATTATACACACTCGTGAATTTTCATTTGGTAACTTCTTCATGATCTTTCTTCAACAATGTGCTTCAAATTTTGACAATCAATAGCTTTTAGTGACATTGAGGCTTGCTGTAGCTGCTTGGCAATTGCATTGTGGAAATGTATAATTGTGTGTGCTTGTAATCTTCTGTCATGGTCAGTTAATCATATTAAGTTAAGTTAATCATTGCCAAACTTTCTCAGAAGCAGTGGAATCTGAGCTGCACTCCACCTCCTGTACATGCTCTTTGTCTGAAATCTCCGAGTCAACCAGTTATGGAGGCAAACAGTGAAGGGAGGTGAAACAAACTCACTGACTGAGATGAGCCCTATGTTTTTTATTTTAAATTTGTTTCGGATTTTTTTCTAGTTTTTCTCCCAATTGTACCCCTATAGCTCTTTAATTCCCTGTGTAGCAACCACTACACAACTCTGTCAGCCGGTGGTAGGAGAGAGGGCGCCACGTCCTTTTCAGGGCACGATTCCTTGAGCTCATGACCTTGATTCCAACTCGCCCGGGGCCGCTTTGTGCGTGACGATTCTCTGCTGCCATATCCCTCTCCTCAACCTAGGAGTAGCTGCCCAATAGTTGCTCTGTCAAGAGCACTGGCTATACTCAGATCTGGCAGGACCAGGGCGCGAACCCCCGATCCTTGTGTGCAACTGCACCGACTTAAGATCGGTGATTTTACCGCTGCACCACTGCAGCTTCCTCCCTGAGCCCTATGTTTTGTTGTCTTCTATTTATATACATCCGAGACAACAACGACGGACTCCGATGCAACGGATCCGGATCCAACGGACACAATCCGCTCCGAACGTTAATTGTTCCGTCCCGGGTGAGACTCCCGGGTGAAGAAGCGAACCTTGAGTAAGCCTTGGCGCGGCGGCGTGTGTTGTTGTTTACAAGCGTACAAGCGTCGGTTGCTGGTGGTTGTTTACATACTCTCTCTTTATAGTGATATTTTTTTTGTGTCGCATTATTCGCTGCAACGGACAACAAACGGCTATTACGGACAACCCCCCCCCCCCTATCGTCCGTTGGATCGAGGTTCATCTGTACTTGGAATAGCTCAGTCATATTTTTAGAACGATTGTTTATCATAACTACAACCTTCTCATAACTACAACAGCCTCCTCCATCCATTTGCTCTGGTTCTCAGGCACCGCTTATGTTCAGTTCACCCCACCAGTAGAGCTTACACATTGAAATGGAGGAGTACTCTTTTGAGCACTCGAGAGACTCTGCTCTGCCCCCAAGTTATATAGTGTCTGTGCTGCACAGTCCATCTGTCCGTCAAACTTTGACAGATATATCTGGAAAAGTAATGGCTGGATTACCATGAAATTTGCTGTGTACATTCATGTTCCCAAGATGAAAAAATCTATTAATTTTGGTGTTCTCATGACCCTTCTTCTAGCGCCACCATTAGGCCAAACCTTCAATTTGTGATCAAGATATCTCAAAAAAAAAAAAAAATAATATCAATTTTTGCTACGCATATTCAGGTTCCCAAGAGGAAGAATTATACTGATTTTGGTGATCCTGAGACATTTGCTCTAGCTTCACTATCAGACTAAACATATCTCGACAATAACCAGATTGCCAAGATATTTGCTGTGCACAATAATGCAAGGTAAGATTGCTGTTCTTTGGCAAAGGTCTGCATTCTACTGATTCTTTTGTAGTTTCTTCAGTTCTGCTCATATAACAGAGAGTTCTTGTTAGTTTGGAAACAGTTCACATTGTGCTAAATACTTAAAGTTGCACTTTTATGATTTAAAATGTTTTTGGAATGAAAGGCTTTCGTACAAAATGATATCAAATTACATTTCATTACAGGCATTTAGCAGACACTCTTATCCAGAGTGACTTACACAAATCTTTTGCATTTTTTTTAACATATTATCCATTTATACAGCTGGATATATACTGAAGCGATTCAGGTTAAGTACCTTGCTCAATTAACCTTATTAGAATACATGGCACGATCGACTCAAATGGCAGTACATTTTAGACCAAAATCTGGCTGCCTCTGCTAAAAGTGGGTTGTAGTTAAATCTTCCTGTAGGACAATGATCCAAAGCATACCACATCATGTAAACAACATCATTGACTACAGAATCAAGGTTTTACAATGGCTCTCTCAGTCCCCTGACCTGAACCCTGTTGAGTGAGCTGAAGAGGAGAGTCAAGTGAAAACCAAGGACAAGGAGGATATTTTTCCTCTGATCAATGGTATCACTAAGAAACTATATTATCTTCTAATTTTTCTGAGCATAGAAGACATTAGATATACAATTAACTGAATTTAATCCTGCAGGTTTTGTTTGTATTAATTGAGGTTGCCAATAGTTCTGGTAGGCACTGTATATATATATATATATATATATATATATATATATATATATATATATATATATATATATATATAGCAAGCCAAACACAAAATATATATTGAACTTTGATATATAGAATGAACATTGATATATATGGAATGAACTTTGATATATATAGAATGAACATTGATATATATGGAATGAACTTTGACATATATAGAATTAACATTGATATATATGGAATGAACTTTGATATATATAGAATGAACATTGATATATATGGAATGAACTTTGATATATATAGAATGAACATTGATATATATGGAATGAACTTTGATATATATACAACAAACTTCGATATATATACAACAAACTTCAATATATATGGAATGAACTTTGATATATATAGAATGAACATTGATATATATGGAATGAACATTTATATATATGGAATGAACATTGATATATATGGAATTAACTTTGATATATATAGAATGAACATTGATATATATAGAATGAACATTGATATATATGGAATGAACTTTGACATATATAGAATGAACATTGATATATATGGAATGAACTTTGATATATATAGAATGAACATTGATATATATGGAATGAACTTTGACATATATAGAATGAACATTGATATATATGGAATGAACTTTGATATATATAGAATGAACATTGATATATATATGGAATGAACTTTGATATATATAGAATGGACATTGATATATATGGAATGAACTTTGATATATATAGAATTAACATTGATATATATATATGGAATGAACTTTGATATATACAACAAACTTCGATATATATACAACAAACTTCAATATATATGGAATGAACTTTGATATATATAGAATGAACATTGATATATATGGAATGAACTTTGATATATATAGAATGAACATTGATGGATATGAACTTTGACATATATAGAATGAACAAATTTTTGATATATATGGAATGAACTTTGATATCTATAGAATGAACATTGATATATATGGAATGAACTTTGATATATATACAACAAACTTCGATATATATACAACAAACTTCAATATATATGGAATGAACTTTGATATATATAGAATGAACATTGATATATATGGAATGAACTTCGATATATATAGAATGAACATTGATATATATGGTATGAACTTTGATATATATAGAATGAACTTCGATATATATAGAATGAACATTGATATATATGGAATGAACTTTGATATATATGGAATGAACTTTGATATATATGGAATGGACTTTGATATATATGGAATGAACTTTGATATATATAGAATGAACTTTGACATATATAGAATGAACATTGATATATATGGAATGAACATTGATATATATGGAATGAACTTTGATATATATGGAATGAACTTTGATATATATAGAATGAACATTGATATATATGGAATGAACTTTGATATATATAGAATGAACATTGATATATATGGAATGAACTTTGATATATATTGAATGAACATTGATATATATGGAATGAACTTTGATATCTATAGAATGAACATTGATATATATCGAATGAACTTTGATATATATACAAATAACTTCGATATATATACAACAAACTTCAATATATATGGAATGAACTTTGATATATATAGAATGAACATTGATATATATGGAATGAACATTGATATATATGGAATTAACTTTGATATATATAGAATGAACATTGATTTATATAGAATGAACATTGATATATATGGAATGAACTTTGATATATATAGAATGAACATTGATATATATATGGAATGAACTTTGATATATATAGAATGGACATTGATATATATGGAATGAACTTTGATATATATAGAATTAACATTGATATATATATATGGAATGAACTTTGATATCTATACAATGAACTTTGATATATAAACAATGAACATTGATATATATACAATGAATCAGATCAGGGCATCTCATTTGGTTTTTATTGAGACATAATCCATGTAATTCAACTGATTTGTAATTGATTTGGGACTGAACATTATATTATGATCTGAATTTTGAGGTCAATATATCCAGTGAGACAGAAAAATGTAGCTATCTATCAGATTGTAATACAGGCAAATTTTTGCTCCGCTTCTTATGGGTCTTCATGAGGTTTCTCGGTGTGTGCACTGCAGTCAGTGCTGTTTACAAATTTAGCTTGTGACTTCGGCTGGAGGGCTACTTTGTGGTGACCACTTGTTCGGTCACCTTTAGATATTTATGTAAATACTTGCAGACGCATGTGTGGGGGTTCTCTGTGCCAGAGACACAGAGGAAATATTGGAGGTCCAGTTGCGACAGATACGGACTCTTTAAGTGTTCAATGAACACCACAGAAACGGACAATAATCCGTAGTGGAGAGGGAGAATAATGAGAACACAAAATAACCTCACGAAAAAGGCGAGGAACTCGATATGCGAGCAAAACTGAAATAAGCAGACACGCTTATCTAACTCCGTTTGTGGAGCGAACTAACAAAGACAAATAAAACTATTAAGGTCCCTTTCACTGGGACCAAAGCAGTTAGAGCGCTCGAAGAACAAAAGAAATAAGCGGACACGCTTATCTAACCACGTTTGAGGAGCGAACGAACAAAGAAAATAAAACTATTACTATCCCTTTAACTGGGATCAGAGCAGTTAGAGCGCTCGTAAAAGAACAAAGGAAATAAGCGGACACGCTTATCTAACCACGTTAGTGGAGCGAACGAACAAAGAAAATAAAACTATTAATATCCCTTTAACTGGGATCAGAGCAGTTAGAGCGCTCGTAAAAGAACAAAGGAAATAAGCGGACACGCTTATCTAACCACGTTTGTGGAGCGAACCGAAAGGAAACCGTTTCGTGTAAAACGAAAGAAAACGAGAAAGTCTCTGCTCTGAAATGAGAGCGAAAAGAACTTGTTTTCTTACTAAACCCTTTCTTTCTAAACCCTTTCGTTTTTAAACTAGCTTACTAACTAATCCTATACCTTCTTTTACCGGCTCGAATGTTAAGAGGAATAACATGGAAGCAACGAGAGAGGCAGGAAGCGGGGTATAAATAGCCAGAGGAAATTACTGACAGGTGCATTCACTAATGACGAGGCGAAGCAAAACCCCGTAACGGAACGAAGGAAAATCCGATAGATTCCCGGTAAACGACAAAAAAGAATAACGAGAACGTGGAGATAAGGGAAGGAAGGCAAGATCCATGACAGCATGTTGTAGACCGGGGATGTGGGGCAAACCACATTAAGACCCAAATAAGCGGAATAAAAATCCCTGTATTAAAATCACTACATTTGACTGTCTCACTGGTTATATTGACCTCAAGATTCTGATGAAAATATAATAATGTAAATTTCAATCACAATTACATTTAAAAAAACATTTGAATTACACTGATTATGTCTCAATACTCAACGGGATGCCCAAATACATGCCTGATCTGATTTATTGTATATATCAGTTTATTTTACAGATAAAAGTTCATTATATAGCTATATATATATTTATATATATATATATAGCAAGCCAAACAGGAAATATATATTGAACTTTGATATATATGGAATGAACATTGATATATATGGAATGAACTTTGATATATATAGAATGAACATTGATATATATGGAATGAACTTTGATATATATAGAATGAACATTGATATATATGGAATGAACTTTGATATATATACAATGAACATTGATATATATGGAATGAACTTTGATATATATACAATGAACATTGATATATATGGAATGAACTTTGATATATATGGAATGAACATTGATATATATGGAATGAACATGTTACGATCCGCTCCTGCTTCTCTTCCCTTCCTTGGTGTTTTCCTCTGTTTCCCTGAACCTGATTGTGTCATGTCTGCGTTCATTGCCTAATTGTGTCTGCATTGCACAATTACTACTCGCACCACATCTTAATTACACAATTCACACTTAATTGCCTTCACCGCATTCCTCATGTTTCGCTGATTTCGCACGCATTTCCCGCAAGCTGCAGTTTATCAGCTCTAATGACACTAGTTATATTTACCGTGCTGTTCCTGTGAATTGTTGTCAGAGTATTACGGTCCTTGTCTCGTTTGTACTTGTTTCCCGATTTTCTAGTTTACTAGACTCTGGCTATACGAACCCAGGTCTGGATGCCACATGCCCTGGCTTCCCTGTGTGGATCCTGACTCAACCACCGCCTGATCCTTCACTACGAACCAGGCTAAAGACCACTCCTGGCTACTTTGCCTGTTCCTGCTCACCAGTTCACTGTGGGTTCCACAGTGGACATTGTCTGGCGCCTACTGAAAATAAAGACTTTATTTTCTAATTCTGTCTCATCGTGCATTTGGGTCCATCCCTGCCAGTGCGTCACAGAATACTCTGACCAGACATGGACCCAGCCGACGCGGAACAATTTCGCCACGCCCTCACCTGCCAGGCTACCCAGATCGCCCAGCAAGGCAGCCGCCTGGACGAAGCACTGGAGCTGTTTCGGGGCATGGCGGAACAGACAACCCACTTGGGCACCATGCTAATGCAGATGGCTGCCCAGACTTCACTACTCCGTCCTGAAGTGGAAGATCCCCCACAACCACCGGCACCAGCTCCATCGCCACCTCTTCGGGAACCTCGCGCCAACCCGCCAGAAAGGTACTCGGGTGAGCTGGGGAAATGCCAGCCCTTCCTGCTGCAGTGCGAGCTGGCGTTCCGGATGCAGCCCTCCTCCTACTCTGCTGACGCCACCCGTGTGGCGTACGTCATCACCTGCCTGGGAGGAGAGGCGCGGGACTGGGCCGCCGCGCTATGGGAGAAACAACCCACCCTCTGCACCAGGTACCTGGACTTCGCTATGGAGATGCGGCGTACCTTCGATCATCCCGTGTGCGGTAGAGACGTCACCCAGCAGCTGGTCGCGCTAAGGCAAGGCGAGCGTAGTGTGGCTGAGTTTGCGGTCAAATTCCGGATCCTCGCGGCGCAGTCGGGTTGGAATGACGCATCCCTACAGGGCGTCTTCCGCTCCGCTCTTTCCGAGGAGATGAAGGACGAGATGGCCACTCGCGATGACACCTCTACGCTCAATGACCTCATCTCCTTGGCTATCACGGTCAACAACCGCCTGCGCGCCCGCGCCCTTGAGAAGAGGGCTAACGCTTCCACTCGACCGCCTCTGGGAGCCACGCCCTCGCACCCTGCTCTTCGGCACCATGCTCCCATGCCCCTCGAACCTCCAGAACCAGGATCGCCCTCACACCCTGCTCTTCGCCATCATGCTCCCATGCCCCTCGAACCTCCGGAACCCGTGGAACCCATGCAGCTGGGTGGTACTACGTCCGACCCTGCAGCCCGCCCCCGCCAACGCCGGGCCACCGGAGCATGCTACTATTGCGGCCGCACGGATCACCTCCTTAGCTCCTGTCCTGTATGCCCCAAAAGAGAAGGCTCGTCAGCTACCCTAGGTTTACTGGCTAGCCAGACCCAAACACCTGGCCTAGCTCACAACCGCTTCCAACTCTCTGCGGTCCTCAAATGGGGCACTACTGCCTCCGCCACCGTCTCTGTTCAAGCCCTCATCGATTCAGGAGCCGACTCCAACTTTGTGGACTCCCAGTTTGTGCACGAGTCCGGGATTCCCACTGAAGAACTGGAGAGACCCATCAATGCCTATGCCCTGGACGGCCACCGCCTAGCCCACATCACCCACCGCACCATCCCCATCCAACTGCTTCTGTCCGGTAACCACCGGGAGATCATTCAACTCCACATCATCAGCACTCCTCACTCCCTTCTGGTCCTTGGTCAGCCCTGGCTGCACCAACACAACCCCCTGCTCGACTGGATCACATCCAGCGTCACCAGCTGGAGCACCCAATGCCATACCTCCTGTCTCCACTCTGCGGAACCTCCCTCTAGCACGGAAACCCAAACGTCCATTCCAGAGGTCGACCTTAAGGGGGTCCCCCATTGTTACCTGTATATGTCCCGTGTGTTCTCCAAGTCTCTTGCCTTGTCCTTACCCCCCCACAGACCCTACGATTGTGCCATCTCCCTGCTTCCGGGTGCTCCTCTGCCCTCCGGTCGCCTGTACAGCCTATCCGGCCCGGAAAGAGCGGCCATGGAGGATTATATCAAGGCCTCCCTCGAAGCAGGTATCATCCGCCCCTCCACCTCTCCCGTCGGAGCAGGGTTCTTTTTTGTCAAAAAAAAGGATGGCTCCCTCCGCCCCTGCATCGACTACCGGGGCCTCAATGCCATCACCATCCGTAATAAATACCCTTTACCCCTACTTAACTCTGCCTTTGAACTGCTGCAGGTTTCCCGGGTCTTTACCAAGCTGGACCTCCGTAACGCCTACCACCTGGTACGGATCCGGGAGGGGGACGAGTGGAAGACCGCGTTCAACACCCCACTGGGTCACTTCGAGTACCGGGTGGTCCCGTTCGGCCTTACTAACGCCCCAGCCGTATTTCAAAACCTAGTGAACGATGTACTGAGGGATTTCCTTAACCGCTTCGTCTTCGTATATTTAGACGACAAACTCATTTTCTCCCAAAATCAACGGGAACACCAAGACCATGTCTCCCTGGTCCTACAACGCTTACTGGAAAACAAGTTGTTTGTAAAAGCCGATAAATGCCTGTTTCATGCTCCCTCAGTCTCGTTCCTAGGTTTTGTGGTGGAGAGGGGCGACATACGGCCGGATCCGGCTAAGATCCAGGCGGTTACGGAGTGGCCGATCCCCACTACTCGGAAGCACCTGCAGCAGTTCCTGGGGTTCGCCAACTTCTACAGAAGGTTTATCCGCAACTACAGCCAGGTAGCCGCACCCCTCACCGCCCTCACATCTATTAAAACCCTGTTTTCTTGGAATCCCCTGGCAGATCAAGCCTTCACCAGACTCAAGACACTATTCACCACGGCCCCCATCCTCTGCTGTCCGGAACCCGACCGCCAATTCGTGGTGGAGGTGGACGCCTCTGACACAGGCGTATGGGCCGTCCTGTCCTAACACTTCCCCCTCAACCACAAGCTCCACCCCTGCGCCTTCTTCTCCCGTCGCCTCTCCCCTACCCAACGCAACTATGGGGTAGGGGATCGTGAGCTGCTGGCTATCAAGCTGGCACTGGAGGAATGGAGACACTGGCTTGAGGGGACCACTCAACCGTTCCTGATCCTGACTGACCACCGCAACCTACAGTACATCCAGTCAGCCAAACGACTGAACTCCAGACAGGCCCGTTGGTCGTTGTTCTTCTCCAGATTCAACTACTCCATCACCTTCAAACCCGGATCTAAGAACATTAAACCCGACGCCCTCTCTCGGATCCACTCCTCTCCTGCCGACCTGTCTGTCCCGGAGACCATCGTTCCGGCTTCCTGCATCGTGGCTGCGGTCCGGTGGCCTATCCAGAAGATCGTACTGGACGCTCAGGTGACACATCCCGATCCTCGCCCTAACCCCTCTTCTGCCCTGTTCGTTCCCAACCCTGTCCGCTCCCAGGTCCTGGAGTGGGCTCACTCCTCCCGACTGGCCTGCCACCCCGGAGGCAACCGCACTGTGGAGCTGGTGCGCAGGAGCTTCTGGTGGCCCACCATCCGGCGGGACACCCTGGCCTTCGTCCACGCTTGCCCTGTCTGCGCCAGGAGTAAGGCGTCTCACTCCCCCCCTGCTGGTCTCCTCCGTCCCCTTCCCATCCCGGGCCGTCCTTGGAGCCACATCGGGGTCGACTTCGTTACCGGACTACCACCATCTGCCGGTAACACTGTCATTTTGACCCTGGTGGACCGGTTCTCCAAGGGGGTTCACTTTGTCCCCCTCCCCAAACTCCCCTCCGCCCTCGAGACGGCCGACCTCCTGGTGCAGTACGTGGTGCAGCTGCATGGGATCCCGTCGGACGTCGTCTCCGACCGGGGGCCCCAGTTTGCCTCCGCAGTATGGAAGGCATTCTGCGCCGCACTCGGCGCCACCGCCAGCCTCTCCTCCGGGTTCCACCCGCAGACTAACGGTCAGGCGGAGAGGGCTAACCAGGACCTGGGAACCGCCTTACGGTGCGTGACGGCCCGCAACCCTGCCTCCTGGTCCCAGCTCCTCCCGTGGGTCGAGTACGCCCACAACACCTTGGTGTGCTCATCCACAGGGAGGTCCCCCTTTGAGGCTTCCCAGGGCTTCCAACCCCCACTGTTCCCCCCCCAGGAGGCCGAGGTGGCGGCTCCGTCAGTGGACGCCCACATCCGACGCTGCCAGTGGGTCTGGAAGGCCACCCGCAACGCTCTCCTCAAGACCTCCTCCCGGAATCATCGCCTGGCGGATCAGCACCGGTCCGCAGCCCCTCGCTACTGCCCGGGACAGAAGGTTTGGCTGTCTACCTCCACTTTCTCCCTCCCCGGCACCTCCCGCAAGCTCCAACCCCGCTTCGTCGGACCCTTCACTGTGCACTCTATTCTCAACCCAGTCACCCTCAAGCTCCCTCTCCCTGCCTCCCTCAAAATTCACCCCACCTTCCATGTCAGTCAGGTCAAGCCAGCTGTCTCCTGCCCTCTCAGCGCTCCCACTTCTGCCTCACCACCTGTTCGGGATGTTGATGGTTCTCCGGCCTATATGGTCTCCAGCATCCTCGATGTCCGGTGCCGGGGATGGGGCCACCAGTACCTGGTCGACTGGGAGGGGTATGGGCCCGAGGAACGTTCCTGGATCGCCCCTCGTCTTATCCTGGACCCTACCCTCATCCGGGACTTCCATCGCCACCAGCCCCAGTCGACCAGAACCTATGGTCCGCCAGGAGGCGTACCTTGACGGGGGAGTACTGTTACAATCCGCTCCTGCTTCTCTTCCCTTCCTTGGTGTTTTCCTCTGTTTCCCTGAACCTGATTGTGTCATGTCTGCGTTCATTGCCTAATTGTGTCTGCATTGCACAATTACTACTCGCACCACATCTTAATTACACAATTCACACTTAATTGCCTTCACCGCATTCCTCATGTGTTTTCTAATTGTTCAATCAATTCGCTGATTTCGCACGCATTTCCCGCAAGCTGCAGTTTATCAGCTCTAATGACACTAGTTATATTTACCGTGCTGTTCCTGTGAATTGTTGTCAGAGTATTACGGTCCTTGTCTCGTTTGTACTTGTTTCCCGATTTTCTAGTTTACTAGACTCTGGCTATACAAACCCAGGTCTGGATGCCACACGCCCTGGCTTCCCTTTGTGGATCCTGACTCAAACACCGCCTGATCCTTCACTACGAACCAGGCTAAAGACCACTCCTGGCTACTTTGCCTGTTCCTGCTCACCAGTTCACTGTGGGTTCCACAGTGGACATTGTCTGGCGCCTACTGAAAATAAAGACTTTATTTTCTAATTCTGTCTCGTCGTGCATTTGGGTCCATCCCTGCCAGTGCGTCACAGAACATTGATATATATAGAATGAACATTGATATATATACAATGAACTTTGATATATATAGAATGAACATTGATATATATGGAATGAACATTGATATATATGGAATGAACATTGATATATATAGAATTAACATTGATATATATAGAATGAACATTGATATATATGGAATGAACTTTGATATATATAGAATGAATATTGATATTTATGGAATGAATTTTGATATATATGGAATGAACTTTGATATATATAGAATGAACATTGATATATATGGAATGAACTTGGATATATATGGAATGAACTTGGATATATATGGAATGAACTTTGATATATATGGAATGAACTTTGATATATATATATATAATGAACACTGATATATATGGAATGAACTTGGATATATATGGAATGAACTTTGATATATATAGAATGAACATTGATATATATGGAATGAACTTTGATATATATGGAATGAACTTTGATATATATACAATGAACATTGATATATATGGAATGAACTTGGATATATATGGAATGAACATTGATATATATGGAATGAACTTTGATATATATACAATGAACATTGATATATATGGAATGAACTTGGATATATATACAATGAACATTGATATATATGGAATGAACTTGGATATATATGGAATTAACTTTGATATATATATGGAATTAACTTTGATATATGTAGAATGAACATTGATATATATGGAATGAACTTTGATATATATATACAATGAACTTTGATCTATATACAACGAACTTCGATATATATACAACGAACTTCGATATATATGGAATGAACTTTGATATATATGGAATGAACTTTGATATATATAGATTGAACATTGATATATATACAATGAACTTTGATATATATGGAATTAACTTTGATATATATACAATTAATCAGATCAGGCATCAGATCAGGGCATCTCATTTGGTTTTTATTGAGACATAATCCGTGTAATTCAACTGATTTTTAATTGATTTGGGACTGAACATTATATTATTATATTTTTATCTGAATTTTGCGGTCAATATAACCAGTGAGACAGAAAAATGTAGCTATCTATCAGATTGTAAAACAGGCAAATTTTTGCTCCGCTTCTTATGGGTCTTCATGAGGTTTCTCGGTGTGTGCACTGCAGTCAGTGCTGTTTACAAATTTAGCTTGTGACTTCAGCTGGAGGGCTGCTTTGTGGTGACCACTTGTTCGGTCACCTTTAGATATTTATGTAAATACTTGCAGACGCATGTTGTAGACCAGGTATGTGGGGCAAACCACATTAAGACCTAAATAAGCACAATAAAAATGTCCCTGTATTAAAAGCACTACATTTGACTGTCTCACTGGTTATATTGACCACAAGATTCTAATGAAAATATTATAATATAATTTTCAGTCGCAATTAAATTTACAAAAAACATTTGAATTACACTGATTATGTCTCAATACTCAATGGGATGCCCAAATACATGCCTGATCTGATTTATTGTATATATCAAAGTTTATTTTACAGATAAACGTTCATTATATAGCTATATATATATTTATATATATATATATATATATATATATATATATATATATATATATATATAAAGTGAATTTTATATATATAAAAGTTAATTTTATATATATATAAAAGTTCGTTTTATATATATTCAAGTTAATTTTATAAATATTAAAGTTTGTTTTATATATATAAAGGTTCGTTTTATATATATAAAAGTTAATTTTATATATATACAAGTTCATTATATATATATAAAAGTTTCATTCAATATACCAAACTTCATTCAATATACCAAACTTCATTCAATATACCAAACTTCATTCAATATACCAAACTTCATTCAATATACAAAACTTCATTCAATATCGTAAACTGTTTCCTGTTCCTGTTCACAATAACTTCCGTTTCCTGTTATTGCTAGTTGAATTAGCAAACTGCCACAGATTTTTAGAAGCAAAGCAATGGCTGCTGAAGTCTGAGGGTCAGGTTACCTTGGAAGACCAGGCAACACGTCAATTTATCCATTTAGAAATTAAGCTGTTGGTGGCAATAAAGTATTTATCTTTTAATATGAACGGATCAGAAAAGAAGGAAGTTGTACCCCGAGGATCGGGGTTCGCGCCCCGGTCCTGCCATATCCGAGCGTGGCCGGTGCCCTGTGGAAGCGGCAATTGGCGGCTGCTTCCGGGTGGGGGGAGGGGCTCGGAGAGAATCGCTGCGCACAAACGGCCCTGGGCGAGTTGGAATCACGGTCAGGAGCTCGAGGAGTCGCGCCCTGTAGAGGACGTGGTGCCCTCCTTCCTACTACCGGCTGACAGGGTTCTATAGCGGAGGTTCTCAAGCGGTTGCTACATGGGGGGAATTGAATTAGAATAGGGGTTCAATTGGCTACTAAATTGGGAGAAAAAGGGGAAAAATCAGAAACAAAAACAAAAACAAAAAAAAGTAAGGTTCACTGTGGGGGCAAGAACTTCCCTTTGTGTCCTCTTAGTGATCTCGGGCATCTGAAGCTTTTTAATGAAAAACAAAGGCAATAGGCAATTTATCAAAGATGTACACATACCATAGCCTATCCTTTAAGTCTCTATGGATATGTTATGACACTGATAATTATTGTTTGTAGCTGCTAGTGCTGCTAACCGTATTTGGCCTAGCTAAGTTTGATAGGCTATGTGAACATTATGTTAATGAAATTATATTAAACTGCCAATTAGATTGTTTCCCTCCTTTATTGCGAACGTTTTGGATGGCAGTATTAACAATACCGTAAATTCCGGACTATAAGCCGCTACTTTTTTCACACGCTTTGAACCCTGCGGCCTATACAACGATGCGGCTAATGTATCGATTTTTACGGGCTAATGGCCTCCAGGGGGGCGCTCTAGCAGGAAGCGCAAGAGCGAGACAGACTGGTGAAAGAGATAATGCGCCGAGGAAGACGCTAGTTTGATTGTGTTTTGAACAGCCGTTTTGCGCATCATGCAGACTTGCCCAGGTGCGGTAATTGTTTTGCCCTGTAGCCAAGCTTGATGTTAGAATAGACCTTGTCCAGAGTGTTATCTCCCCTAGTAGCACATTTAACATGCTGGTGGAATTTAGGGAGTGCTGCTTTCAAGTCCGCATGATTAAAGTCCCCCGCTACGATGTGCACAGCGTCAGGATATTTGCTCAGCTGTCTGCTAATGCTGCCATGTAAATGTCTGATAGCCAAGTTAGCATTAGCCCCCGGTGGAATGTAAACAACAGTCGTCATGATGACAGAAAACTCTCTAGGGAGATAAAACGGCCTGCATTTGACAGTCACATACTCCAGATTCGGGCAGCAGTGACTGTCTACTCTCACTGTATTTGTACACCAGTTGTTATTAACGTACATACAGAGCCCCCCTGCCTTGCTTTTACCGGAGTTCTCCGTTCTGTCATGACGCTGTGCAGTATAGCCTTCTAGCTCGATAGCAGAGTCCGGTATGAGTGGGTGAAGCCAAGTCTCCGTAATCAACAGGATGCAGCAATCCTTCACGGTCTTATTAGCAGATGTTTGCAGCTTAAATTCATCCATCTTGTTAGCGAGGGATCTGGCGTTTGTGAGATACAAGCTGGGAAGCGGTGGTTTGAGCGGCTGCTTCCGTAGCCTGGCTAGCGTACCAGCCCGGCAGCCTCGCTTCTGCTTTCTCTCTCTACGCCGCCTTTTCCTCCTCCCAGCGGGGATGGTAAACCATGAGGAGCCGGGGCTCCTTGCGATATCCGCGGTTATGTTATGTAAGCGGTGAAACTCGGCTGTAACACTCTGCTCGTAGCAAACTCCTATCCTAAGGAGATCCTGCCGGGTATGAGTGTCACACAAGGTACACGGGACAAACACACACAAGTACACACATAGCCATACTAAGCACCGACCGGGAGAGCACTGAGCCGCAGCCACTGTGGGCGCCGCCATTTAATAATCTGGTTTAATAATCAGACTAGACGATGTATCATCTTTCTGTGTACGTAAATATCTCATGTTACAACGTGGACACCTGCGGCTTATAGACCAGTGCGGCCTATATATGTAAAAAAAAAAAAATTCTTCAAAATTTCGTTGGTGCGGCTTTTATTCGGTAATAAACATTTTGGGAAATGTTCTGAATAAGAACGCTGCCAGCTGTTGCTGTACTTTATTTATGCCAGAGGAAGCGCCAGAGGCTCTGGGTTCATTGCTGAGTACAGGAGCTCTGCCTGGATGGTCATTTCTTCCAGCATTACTTCAGGTTGGATTGTGACCAGTGTGTCCAGCCGCTGGCAAGAGTGGGAAATAACAGGAAGCCATCCCAGCGGCTGAATGGTTTGCCATTTGTCTCCGGTGAGTATGCATGTTTTTCTTTCAACAAGGCCTGAGAGAACCCTGAATTAACTTGTGCCGCAGCAACACTAGATAAACACACAAATAATTAAAAGTTAGGACTGATAGTTTATGAGATTTCCATTAGCTATTGCAAATGCTATGCTTTCTGGGATCCACACAAAATGCAAGCCTTCGTTGCTTTCATTTTAAATAAAGCTGGCGCAACAAATATTGGTCGTCATATCAGTAGGAAGCACTGGACTCTGATTGTCTGTTGGCAGGCGATGCCTTTGAGCCGCACTCAACTTTTTTCTGGCGACAGAATAGATCGCAATGGCAACATCAGCCCAGTTGCTTGGGTTGCTCAGCTTCATAGGAAATGAATGGACTTTCGGCAAAGTGAGTTATTCATTGTGAGCGTCTGGTTAGAGTATAGTGTGCCCTAATGTACACATATGTTCTCTGCTTTTATTGTATGAATCCTCAGAGCATTCCTCTGTCAGGATTCTGTATTGTGTTTGTTTATCTGTGTATTTATGTTTCTGATTATGTTCTCATTTATTATTTTCTCATTATGCATTCAGTTTTATTTATGGTTTCACTGTTCCATGTTTTCATTGCCGTCACTCCCCTGTCAACGTCACACCTTTTGTGATTGCGGTTTTTCTTGGTATTTCCTCTGTCATGCACTTCCTTCTTAACTAATTATCTCATTGTATATAATACTAATTAACTAACTACTGATAACAGCTTAGATTTAGGTTTTGTACTAATTAAGGAACTAAGTAACGTAATCTTAGTTTCTATCTGCAGCGGTCTCTCTTTCTACCTGTTCAATCGCGGATCATCTTTCTTTGATTTTCTTTTTTACTACAGCTGACTCTTGTTTCCGCTTTCTCTTCTCTAATTGTATGCACTTGTCTTTTAGTACCCAGTTTATGCTAGAGTCTCTGTGATATGTGTGAATCCGGTCCGCGTATTACGTGTTACCTTGTTAGTGAATGATCAGCTTCCCTCATTGTTTCATTACGCTCACCAGTTTGTCATTTCTCTTCCCCGTTTCACACACCTGATACCCATTGTATCTCGTCACTCCCTGTGTATTTAAACCCTGTGTTTCAGTCTGTTCCTTGTCAGAATGTTGATCACTTTTCCTGAGTCTGTGTTTGTAAAGCCAGAGACTTGTTGAGATTCCTGAGACCCCAGGCATCAAAGTGCTGTCATTCCCTAGAAGGGTAAAGTAGAGTCCCATGACAGACAGCAAGTGCAACAACTTGATTGATTTGAAGACTGGATTGTAAGCAAATTAAAGATTAAACTGTTATATGAGATAGACATAAAATGTCATCCTCCAGCTCATTTCTGTGCTCAACTAAGGTGTGATATGCTTGGATGCAGTAAAATGTAAAAATGTTTTGAATTACAACCTTCATGTTAATATCATTGAAGCCTACTTATTTTATTTCTGTTCATCTCATTACTTGTTTTTGACTTCTCTGAACAAATTAATTATGTTTTACTTTTGCATGTTTGCTTTGATAAAATGAAAAATGTATACAAGAATTTTAAAAATGTTATCTAGTGACAACTCTTCCCATTAGATGCTGTTTTGTGTTTTTTTCAGGTTTCAGTAAAATTATGTAACATTTTGGAGCAAATAAGCATAGCAGTAGCCCAAAACTAGATGCTAGAATTGCAAAGATCTCCACAGCTACAGTGAACTTTCCACCTGAGCGGTCACTCCTTCGCCGCCTTCCACCTGAGCGGTCACTGGACCTGCATGATTACTAACTGGCTAAACACGGGTGTGGTTAACTAATCTACTAACGTCAGGGTTTAATAGAATTATTACGAACACAATCTAACAATCTAGTTCTCATCACGTTTCCACAGCTGTTTAATGTTTCCTTTCGTATCCAGTCATTGTCTTGTTAACTAACTACTAACGTCAGGGCTAGGATAGGATAACTACTAACGAATTACTAATCGCCTTGTTACGACCACCTGAGCGGTCACTCCTGCGCCGCCGTCTACCTGAGCGGTCACTCCTGCGCCGCCGTCCACCTGAGCGGTCACTCCTGCGCCGCCGTCCACCTGAGCAGTCACTCCTGCGCCGCCGTCCTCCTGAGCGGTCCTGTCTGCGCCGCTGTCCTGTCCTAGTTTCATTCCTGCCTGTTTTTGTGACCTCACCTGTGCCTGCTGTCTTCTGTATCTTTGCCTGTGGTTTCTCGTTATTGATTTTGGACTGTCTCACTATTTTTTTGCCTCCCGATTTTTATTCTGTCTCTACATCTGATTACCTGGCTTTGACATTGGACTGGAAATAAACGTTCTCTTTCACCTACATCATGGTCTGCGTTGGGGTCTGTGAACGGTCCCTGACATCCTCAAGTTTAAGGCTATTCTATTTAAATTCTTCTCTTTGTAAATAATTTACTTTACTTTGCTGTCATTCTCCAGAGCGAAGACCAGGCATCAACGTGCTGTCATTCCCTAGAAGGGTAAAGTAGAGTCCCACGACAGACAGCAAGTGCAACAACTTGATTGATTTGAAGACTGGATTGTAAGCAAATTAAAGATTAAACTGTTATATGAGATGCACATAAAATGTCATCCTCCAGCTCATTTCTGTGCTCGACTAAGGTGTGATATGCTTGGATGCAGTAAAATGTAAAAATGTTTGGAATTACAACCTTCATGTTAATATCATTGAAGCCTACTTATTTTATTTATGTTCATGTCATTACTTGTTTTTGACTTTTGTCATTACTTGTCATTAATTTTTTTTTAATCTAGTAACAACTCTTCCCATCAAATGGTGTTGTGTTTTTCTCAGGTTTCAGTAAAATTATGTAACATTTTGGAGCAAATAAGCACAGCAGTAGCCCAAAACTAGATGCTAGAATTGCAAAGATCTCCACAGCTACAGTGAACTTTCCAGATGAGCTGACATAAGCTGGTATAAAGGCCAGCCACACTGCACAGAAGATCAGCATACTGAAGGTGATGTATTTGGCCTTGTTAAAATTGCCTGGCAGCTTCCTGGCCAGAAAAGCCAGAATAAAACACAGAGCAGCCAGGAGCCCAATGTATCCCAGAACACACCAGAAGGCCTGTTCAGAACCCACACTACACTCCAGGATTATTCTGGACTGGTTGTACTGGGTGTTTTTATTTGGGAAAGGAGGAGCAGTGATCAGCCACGCTTCTTCTGCTGACTCTCTCTGAAGGCGGTCGCATTTCTTCTCTCTCCTCCCTCTTCTCCCTCTTCGGCTTGTCTCTGTCTTTGTCTCTCAAAGTGTTCCTGGAGTTTCTCTCACTCTGTGCATTTTCGAATCTAAACCCAACCTAAAAATGGAATTGATAAGCTGGTCTCTCAACGCAATTGATACAATCTTTTCAACAAGGAAAGCAGGTTCGGGGGAACCTGTCTGTCCGGACGGGACTTTCGCCGCGGGATATGCCAGGGACGCGTGGGACAGTTGGCGTATGGTATGTCTGGCGACTCTCTCTGTAGAGGACATCGAGGATTTATACTTATTCGGCTCTATGATGACAGGACTTTTGCTCCTAGGATTGAGCATGGCACTGGTTTATCGAAAAATTGGGAAGACAGCATCCTTTCAAAATTCCCAAAAGGTGCTTGTCACACTAAACGAGATGGGTAGAGCGCTAAGTACTCAGATGGCGGTGACTGCTGAACAGCAGGTTCGGGTTATTGCTAAACTGAGACAGGAATTGGATTACATCTTGAAGAAACTTAACGTTCTACATGGCGAAGTGGAAAAGTTGCAGACCAAAGTTTTGACCAAAGATTTGCTTTCGGAGGAGAATTAGGGATGAGCATGGAATTTGCTGCCCTGCGTTCTAACCCAAACATTCTAATCTGGCTCTCCCCTGCTATCGGTCTGGCAAGGCCGTACATCAAACTTCCCCTGAAGATCCTACAGACGGGGAGAATCTCCAACCAACCCCCCTCCAAACAACTTCTGTTGTTGACTTTCGGTCTGAGGCTGACCGAGGACGTTTCCATAGCAACTTGTGTGCTATCACTATGACATCCTGAGGAATGCGCGGAATACGTCTCCCACCAGGAAGGATCCTACAGACTTACACACACACACACACACATGGACTTAACTCAAGGACTCACTGATTCACACACACACAAGGACTCACTGATTTATGCACTCACATACAAATGGACTATACACACACACACATTGCACGCATCACACATCATCCCACTCCGCCTTCACCACCCAACACCCCCCCCCCTTCCGACAGCGCTGCCTGGCTTGCGCTTGATAAAGGCTGCAGCAGTGCCGGCTGCCTGTGTTGTATCCCTCCCCCCCCCCCCCCCCCCCCCCCCCCCTTCCCTTCCCCCTCTTCTCGCCTGTGTAGTCTCGTGTTAAATTGTACGTTGCTGGGGGCTTCCCCTTCTTTCTTCTTTCTCTCCCTTCTCTTCTCTCTTTTGTATTCTTTTTTTTTGTGAAACCTCTAGCTGCGGGAGTCATTTCGTTTACATGTACCTGTACTTGCTAAATGACAATAAATTGAATCCAATCCAATCCAATCCAATCACTTGTATAAAGGTACAGAAAGAGATGACAAATCTCTGCTGTTTAGGTCCCAGCCATTTCATGATGTTGTTTCCAGGCCTAGCGGCTGTAAAGGCAGCCAGCACCACCAGAGTCTTCCCCAGGATACAGGAGATGCAGAGTGAGAAAGTGATGCTGAAGGCAGTATGGCGCAGCATGCAGGACCATGATGTAGGCTATCCGATGAACACCAGCGCACACAGGAAGCACAGAGTCAGAGAGAGCAGGATGAAGAAGCTCAGCTCTGAGTTGTTGACTTTGACAATGGGAGTGTTCCTGTGGTAGAGAAATACTGCCAGAACAGCGATGGTGAGGCAGGCTCCCACTACAGCTATCACAGTCAGGGTCAGTCCCATTGCACTTCTATTGACTGCACCAGAGCCCGCCACCGCTCCACAGCCCAGTCTTGCTCCTGCCCCAAAGCCACCGATTAGAGAACCATGCGGCCATAAATGCAGAAGAAAATGCAGTGACAAATTCAGTGAGGACAGACATATAGAAATCTGGGGCAAGTACTGGGACATGCTATACACTGCAAATCATGCATTTGTAGAGTTTGCACAGAAAAACGACTGGCTTGGTTTTCAGATATGCAAAACAACTTTTTTCGAGCAGATCGCTCTGGAAAACATACATACAGACTGCCACGTCAGGAAGCTCTGGTCTCCCTCACTAAACCCCCGGCTTATCTCTACCCCCCGGCTGACACGTCACCTGTCAGGTGAGTCTGAGAACGTGGGCGTGTTGCCGCAGGGAATTCTGCCTCTCTCCCCCCAGTGCTCACTACACAAGCCCCCCCAGAATTTACTGTGGCAGCAAAACCGCCTAGGGGTCTGGATGACACGGCCAAACCTCCCCAGTTTCTTGCCCGCAGCCCCGGACGGATCAGGACCCATACCAGAGTCAGTTTTAGGGCTGTCACCAGGGTCAGGGTTTAAGTCAGGGGCAGGATTTCTCGACCTGAGAGCCGGAGGGCGCCCTCTGCGCGGAGGACAAGCGACCTCTACCGGCGAATCTAAATCGACGTGCGCCGGCTTTAAGCGGTCTATGGTAATGTGGTCAGACCTACCACCGATATCCAAAACAAAAAATTTCTCCCCGGACTTTAATACCCGAAACGGTCCCTCGTAAGGAGGCTGCAAAGGGCCACGATGTTTATCTTGGCGCACAAACACAAAGCGCGCCTCACCCAAACCTGGATGAACGTGGGAGCGTGGCAAACCGTGATGCGTCGTAGGCACTGGGGCGAATGATTTCAGACCATCCCGCAGAACCGGGAGCTGGCGCGTAGCTGACCAAGGTACCGAACAGCTAGGTAGAAACTCCCCTGGTACGTGCAACGGTTGCCCATAAACTAGCTCCACAGATGATGCTCCTAAATCAGCCTTAGGGGCCGTCCTAAGACCCAGTAAGACCCACGGGAGCGTATCAAACCAAGCGTCCCCCTGCAGTGCAGCGCGGAGGGACACCTTTAACGAACGATGAAAACGCTCGCACATCCCGTTAGCCTGAGGGTGATACGCCGTAGTCCAATGCAGCGTCACCCCCAACTGCCGAGCTATCGCTGCCCACAACTCTGACGTGAACTGAGCCCCACGGTCGGAGGATAAATCGGCCGGAACCCCGAAACGCGAGACCCACGCATTAATAAACGCCGGAGCCACCTCAGCAGTGGTGGTGGACGTCAGCGGTATCACCTCTGGCCAACGCGTGGTCCTATCTACGATTGTTAAAAGGTGTGTGTAACCCCGCGACGGAGGCAACGGCCCCACCAGATCCACATTAATGTGATCAAACCGCCTTTCAGGGACGGCGAACGGCGCTAAAGGAGCCTTGGTGTGCTTGTGAACTTTAGCCCGTTGACACGCTAAGCAAGCATTCACCCAGTCACGGACATCCTTTTTCAGGCCATGCCACACAAACCTTCCAGACAATAGCTTTTGCGACGCCTTGCGGCCCGGATGGGATAGGTTGTGTAAAACCTCAAAAATACGCCGCTGCCAAACCACGGGCACCACTGGTCTGGCGACCCCGGTGGACACATCACAAAGGAGTGGGGTGCATGAAGGACCAAAACTTACCTCCTGCAGCTGCAGACCTGTAGTCGCTGTGCATAACGCCTGCACTTCGGGATCAGACGCCTGGTCAGCAGCCATCTGCCCGTAGTCTACCCCTAAATTGACCGCGTCCACTATGGACCGCGAAAGACAGTCAGCCACCACGTTGTCCTTACCTGCGACATGCTGGATATCCGTGGTGAACTCGGAGACGAATGCCAACTGCCTTTGCTGATGGGCGGACCACGGCTCCGAAACCTGAGCCATAGCTAGAGCTAAAGGCTTGTGGTCTACAAAAGCCGTGAACGTGCGGCCCTCGAGCAGGAACCGGAAATGACGCACAGCTAAATAAAGAGCAAGGAGCTCGCGATCGAACGTGCTGTAATTGCGCTCAGCAGGACGGAGCTGGCGGCTAAAAAAAGCAAGCGGCTGCCAAACCCCATTTATTAGCTGTTCGTGCACCCCGCCAACCGCGAAATCTGATGCATCCGTCGTTACAGAAACCGGCGCGTCCGGCCAAGGGTGCGTAAGGAGAGTAGCATTCGCTAATGCCTTTTTCGTTTTTAAAAAAGCATGCGACATCTCGGCCGACCAACTTACCAGTTGCTTCGCTGTGGCCCCTTTAAGGGCAGCGTACAGGGGCAGCATTAGCTGAGCGGCTCTGGGAATGAAGCGATGGTAAAAATTTACCATGCCCAAAAACTCCTGCAAAGCCCGAACTGTAACCGGTCGCGGAAAATTTTGGATAGCCTCGACCTTGGACGGGAGGGGCACCGCACCTTCCCTGGTGACGTGGTGGCCGAGGAAATCCACCACGGAAACCCCAAATTGACATTTTGCAAGGTTAATAATTAACCCGTGTTCGCTGAGGCGCGCAAAAAGGGCCCGGAGATGAGCCTGGTGCTCATCACTGGAGGCACTAGCCACCAGGATGTCGTCTAAATATACGAAAAGAAAAGGCATATCCCGCAAAACACTATCCATTAAGCGCTGAAAAGTTTGGGCCGCGTTTTTTAAACCAAAAGGCATCCTTAAAAACTCAAATAGCCCAAACGGGGTTATTACCGCGGTTTTAGGGATATCTTGCGGCTGAACCGGAACCTGGTGATAACCCCTGACTAAATCAATTTTCGAAAAAAAAACCTTCCCAGCTAATCGAGCCGAGAAATCCTGTATGTACGGTATAGGGTAGCGGTCAGGGGTCGTGACGTCATTCAGTCGTCGATAGTCCCCGCAAGGTCGCCACCCCCCCCCTGTTTTCGGAACCAAGTGGAGGGGTGAGGCCCAAGGACTGCTGGACCTACGCACAATCCCCAGGCGTTCCATGGAGTCAAACTCCGCTTTAGCCACAGCCAGCTTCTGTGGGTCCAACCGCCTTGCCCGGGCGTGGACCGGCGGACCCGTAGTGGCGATATAATGCTCCACCCCATGCTTGACGGCTGCCGAAGAAAACGTGGGGGTGGTGAGGTCCGGGAATTCCACCAGGAGGCGCTGAAACACATCCGCAGATGACAGGGCGCTAGACAGCTTGGACGTCCCGGTGCTGCTGGGTGAACCCGGAAGCGTTGCGAACGTCTCCGCATTCACCAGTCGTCTGTTCCTGACATCGACCAGTAGGCTGTTAGCACACAGAAAATCTGCGCCCAACAACGGAGTAGACACAGACGCTAGCACAAACACCCACTGGAAATGTTGTCCGTTGAAACACAGGTCCACTGCTCGTTTGCCAAAAGTGGGGATGGTGCTGCCGTTGGCTGCCTCCAGAGGTGGTCCACGACCCCCAGTCTGTACGTCCAAAGCAGACGCAGGGAGGACGCTAACCTGCGCGCCTGTGTCACATAGAAAACGTCGATCAGAAACAGAGTCCGTAACAAAAAGCAAACTGCTAGCCTTGCCAACACTCAACGCAGCTAATGGGCGTCGGCTCTGCCGTTTCCCGACACGAAAGAGCAAGGTGGACGGCACTTCTTAGCGCGTGGGCCAAACCTGGCATGATAGTAGCAGAGGCCCGCTGTAAGTCGTTGCTGCTGGGCAGCGGCGATGACATCCTCCCGGATAGCCAGCACATCAGCAGCGCCAACCACCCTTACTGCAGGACCGGGCAGCCGGCTGGAGTTTAAAACTTTATCGGCTTCCCTGGCCAGAGCCCTGAGGTCTTTCAACGGGGAACCTGCCAGAGCTGCACGCACTTGACTGGGCATCTGCTGCATAAATAATTCCCGGAATATGAAGCAAGGTTGGTGGTTACCCAAAAGTGTCAGCATATGGTCCATTAATTCCGAAGGTTTAGAATCACCCAAACCAGGCAGTGTAAGGAGCTTGCGAGCACGCTCAGGTTCTGACAGCTCGAAAGTCTCCAAAAGGAGCTGTTTGAAAGACAAGTACTTATCCTCTTCCGGAGGGTCCTGGAGTAGGCTTAATACCCGCGATGCTGTCGAACTATTCAAAGCAGCAACCACGTAGTAGTATTGCGTGTCCTCCTGCGTTATGCCTCTCAACGCGAACTGAGCCTCCGCTTGAGCGAACCAAACGGCGGCATGTTCCTGCCAGAACTCCGGGAGCTTGAGAGCGACGGCGTGCATCTTTCGCAGAGAAAAAAACCACTTCGGAATCGTCCGAAGAAGCGTCGAGGTCACCAATGTAGAGTTTGCACAGAAAAACGACTGGCTTGGTTTTCAGATATGCAAAACAACTTTTATTCGAGCAGATCGCTCTGGAAAACATACATACAGACTGCCACGTCAGGAAGCTCTGGTCTCCCTCACTAAACCCCCGGCTTATCTCTACCCCCCGGCTGACACGTCACCTGTCAGGTGAGTCTGAGAACATGGGCGTGTTGCCGCAGGGAATTCTGCCTCTCTCCCCCCAGTGCTCACTACACATTAATGTTTTACAGCGTGAGCCAGGTACCGACCACAAAAGTCTCTTGTGATGGAAAACAGCAGGTGTGCAAAACATTCTTTTTTTCAACCTTAGGGTACCACCCAACCAACGATAGCCTGGTCCTCTCCATGATGGGAAAATAAATAACCCCTTGCTCCACCAGAAGACCAAAAAGGGAGACAAGCACCAGTTAACAAGCTGGACCTGAACCCGGTGTATGATCACATTGAGTCCTCCCACCCTGTCAGCCATTACCGGAGGGAGCATACCCCATGCCGCCGCTCCCTCCCCAGCGACATTAGCATCAAACTTATGTCTGCTGACTATGTTGAAAATGGCAACAGCTGCTCCTATGAATCCTACCGAAAGCCTGTAAAGTAAAAGAACATCAGCTTTACCAAGCTTGGAGAGGAGGAGTGTGAGAGCTGTCTGCTGCAGGAACAGCACATGAAGGCTGACCACCAGGGGGAGACTGCAGCAGCGAACTGTTCGCAGTGTGAGAAGTGGCAAGGGCACAAGGATGCAGCAGCAGAGAGCAGGCTGCACTATAGGGCAGATGCCGAAAAGGACTGGCCAGGAGTGTAGACCTACAGAAGGTCATCATGCTCCCGCGAATGCCTGGTGTTAAGTCGGTAGTTTTCACCAGGCGAATCGTGGGGTATCGCGAGACCTTTGCGTCTGTTGAAAGTAAACAAAACCAAAAAAAGACCATCTCCGTTGTGTGGCACAAGGGGATTGCTGAGCAGAGTGCAAGCAAAAAAACATCAGCTTATGGGGTAGACAATTACTACTGGGTAGACAATTGCAGTGCCCAGAATAAAAACTGGTGCCTTTAATAAATAACCCCTTGCTCCACCAGAAGACCAAAAAGGGAGACAAGCACCAGTTAACAAGCTGGACCTGAACCCGGTGTATGATCACATTGAGTCCTCCCACCCTGTCAGCCATTACCGGAGGGAGCATACCCCATGCCGCCGCTCCCTCCCCAGCGACATTAGCATCAAACTTATGTCTGCTGACTACGTTGAAAATTGCAACAGCTGCTCCTATGAATCCTACCGAAAGCCTGTAAAGTAAAAGAACATCAGCTTTACCAAGCTTGGAGAGGAGGAGTGTGAGAGCTGTCTGCTGCAGGAACAGCACATGAAGGCTGACCACCAGGGGGAGACTGCAGCAGCGAACTGTTCGCAGTGTGAGAAGTGGCAAGGGCACAAGGATGCAGCAGCAGAGAGCAGGCTGCACTATAGGGCAGATGCCGAAAAGGACTGGCCAGGAGTGTAGACCTACAGAAGGTCATCATGCTCCCGCGAATGCCTGGTGTTAAGTCGGTAGTTTTCACCAGGCGAATCGTGGGGTATCGCGAGACTTTTGCGTCTGTTGAAAGTAAACAAAACCAAAAAAAGACCATCTCCGTTGTGTGGCACAAGGGGATTGCTGAGCAGAGTGCAAGCAAAAAAACATCAGCTTATGGGGTAGACAATTACTACTGGGTAGACAATTGCAGTGCCCAGAATAAAAACTGGTGCCTTTTTTCTTTTCTTGTCTCTCTGGTGAACTCCGACACATCATGCTGAAGTTCTTCGAGCCAGGGCACACTTTCATGAGTGCAGACAGTTTCCACAATGGCGTGGAGCAAGAAATAAAGAGCAGACCAGGAAGGGTGGTCTATGATTTCGACTTCATCTCTGTGGTGGGAAGCTCCAATTTGAAAAAGGTTGAGGTGGTGAAGCTCAGGAATGGAGGAATCAGGGACTGGAAGGATGGCCAATCTGCAGTCAAAGGAAAAAATCGTCCAGGTGTAACTTGACTCAAGAAGCATGTACCCTAAAAGGTCCCATGAGGAGGAGGACTTTTCAGAGATGGATTTGCTCCAGAACAAGTTCCAACTTAAAATACCCACCACCTTGAGGCCGCAGGACAAGGGCATAGAGGAGGCCAGGAAGAGCATCCTGAAGAAGTTGGGTCTCCTCATGCCACCCAGCAGGAGGCTTTTCTGGCGCTCCCTGCCTGTGAGCAACACTGCTGAAGATTGATGAGCATGAACCAGGGAGCAGGCGAGTGAGATTGTGGACTGGAAGTGGAGGTAGCCTACTGTCAGAGCGGTCAGTAGCCAATCGATAGACTCTGAAATGTTTATGAATCTGACACGCGCATTTAAGTTACAGGCTGGTTCTATTTTCCTAATCAAACGTTTTGTGCTTATGCAAGATCGGGTAAAGCAAGCTTGCACACACAAAAAGCAAGTTAAGCGACATAGAAACATAGGCTGCTCATTTCTCGCCCATTACAAAGTTCTCAAACTAAAAGACACGGCAGTCAACGTGCATTCAAAGATAAGACACGGTGGTCTATCTATACAACTGAAATAATGCTGTTACTGTCACGAACCAAACACGGGCTGAACCCAAATGCAACGACCAAGAGACAGATGAACAGAAATGAGGATTTATTAGGAGCTTTGGGGTAGTCCCAAGCTGAACACAAGTTAACACAATAGTAAAGAGACTTGAGGAAGTCCTCCGGCAAAGCGAACTGCTCCAAGCCGGAGCGGGACTTGTACTGGACCGGGAGGTCCACCCTGGAACTGGATCACGGGAACGAAGGGTTGTTCCGAACCGGAACTGGACTTGATACGGGAGGTGAGTTCCGAACCGGAACTGGACTGGTTCTGAACCGGGAGGTCCAACAGGAACTGGATCACGGGAACGAAGGGTTGTTCCGAACCGGAACTGGACTTGATACGGGAGGTGAGTTCCGAACCGGAACTGGACTGGATCTGGACCGGGAGGTCCAACAGGAACTGGATCACGGGAACGAAGGGTTGTTCCGAACCGGAACTGGACTTGATACGGGAGGTGAGTTCCGAACCGGAACTGGACTGGATCTGGACCGGGAGGTCCAACAGGAACTGGATCACGGGAACGAAGGGTTGTTCCGAACCGGAACTGGACTTGATACGGGAGGTGAGTTCCGAACCGGAACTGGACTGGATCTGGACCGGGAGGTCCAACAGGAATTGGACTGAAGGCAGAGGTAGGTGAGAGGCAGGACACGGCAGGGCGGAGCAGTGTAGCGGAGCTCAGGTTGGCCCGGTAGAGGCAGCTGGGCCACAGAGGAGTCTGGAACCGTAACCGCAGCAATGGAGGTAGCCACGGCCGGACAGGAACCACTGTAGGGTGGAGAGGCAGAGCACCAAACTGCGCAGGCAACGTTAACTGGGAGCAGGGGTACCGCAACACACACAGGGAGACTTAACAGCTACAGACTGGAACACTATCAAACAGCTGGTTCTGGAAACAGAGGAGCTAACAGGGAAAAACCCACAGCAGAGTTTTTAGTGAACAGGACTAGAAAACAGGAGACCAGGATACAAACGAAGAACGTTAACGAACTGGCGCCGAACAGCAGCCAGCCGGAGGTTTAAGTAAGGGAGTGAAATTGAAAACAATAACGAAAGCGTGAGGAATGTAACCGAGGGTGATTGACTAATTGACTGGTGGGGAATGCATGCAACAAGGGGGGAAGGAGATAGGTTGAAACTGAAGTGGGGGAACAGAGTGAAACAGACAGAAGGGGCACGCCCAGCCTGTAGCAACGGGGAAAACACGGACAAAGGGAATCCGACATGACACGGAAGGAAAGGGAAAAACATGGAAAACGGACTGGAAGGGAGCGGAACGTTACAGTTACTATATGGTTGCTGAAAGGCTAATTATGGCAGATTCTTAAATATGTTGCTTATTTCTTTTGGTAACAGCTATGATAACAACATAGCATCTCTGGCATTGTGATCCAACACTAGCAAACATCTTAAAAATAATTGCTAAATTTTGCATAAATTTTTTCATCATCATCATTTGGTGGAAAACTATACAAAATAAATGGTAAAATGAAGCGGAGAACAAGCTAGTGGAGCTACACTGAGGGGTTATGTCTGATTTCACTATATGTTGAAAAAAATATATAGGTTGACCATAGGTTTTTTGGCCTGCTGTGTAAACACAGCCTTAATCTGCCTGCTCCAACCTTTTCTTGATCCCCCAGTTGTATTTCTACCAGAATAAATCAACACACAATTCAAAATTCATACAAGAAATGAAAACCTGCATTGTTTTATTTGGTTACCACTCTTCCCATTAGATGCTGTTTGGTATTCTTCTCAGGTTTCAGTAAAATGATTAAACATTTTGGAGCAAATAGACACAGTAGTAGCCCAAAACTAGATGCTAGAATTGCAAAGATCTCCACAGCTACAGTGAACTTTCCAGGTGAGCTGACATAAGCTGGTATAAATGCCAGCCACACTGCACAGAAGATCAACATGCTGAAGGTGATGTATTTGGCCTCGTTAAAATTGCCTGGCAGCTTCCTGGCCAGAAAAGCCAGAATAAAACACAGAGCAGCCAGGAGCCCAATGTATCCCAGAACGCACCAGAAGGCCTGCTCAGAACCCACACTACACTCCAGGATTATTCTGGACCGGCTGTACTGGGTGTTTTTATTTGGGAAAGGAGGAGCAGTGATCAGCCACACTGCACAGATTATCACTTGTATAAAGGTACAGAAAGAGATTATACATCTCTGCTGTTTGTGTCCCAGCCATTTCATGATGTTGTTTCCAGGCCTAGCGGCTGTAAAGGCAGCCAGCACCACCAGAGTCTTCCCCAGGATACAGGAGATGCAGAGTGAGAAAGTGATGCTGAAGGCAATATGGCGCAGCATGCAGGACCATGATGTAGGCTCTCCGATGAACACCAGCGCACACAGGAAGCACAGAGTCAGTGAGAGCAGGATGAAGAAGCTCAGCTCTGAGTTGTTGACTTTGACAATCGGAGTGTTTCTGTGGTAGAGGAATACTGCCAGAACAGCGACGGTGAGGCAGGCTCCCACTACAGCAACCACAGTCAGGGTCAGTCCCATTGCATCATGGGAGAGGTACTCAATCACTTTGGGTATGCATTCAGTTCTGGCTGCATTGGACCAGTAATCTTCAGGACAAGATGTGCAATCTATTGAATCTGAGGAACGACAGTAAAATAGTTGTTATAAAAAAGAATGCTGCAGATATATTTTGGGGTATATTAAGTCACACCTTTTTGTATATTAAATCACAAATATTGTCCACTCTGTATTTCGAGATCCTTTTTTTTTTGTCGGACAGATCTGTTGTACCTAATTTTGGGGTGACAGAGGAATTTCTTTCTACCTAAAACAATGTACCTCAACATGCATTTTAAGAAATCAAAGCATCCGTACGTTAAAAAGGAAAACCATCTCATATGAGTGAGATAAGAGTGCAAGAACATCTCATCTATATCAGGATCCTTTTTTAAGGGATAATGACAGAGTGGCTGGGTACGTAGCTTGAATGACATTCGTAATGCCCAGCCCTGAGATAATTATCCTGCTTATAGAATGGCTTACCAATACAAATCATAATTGTAATCAAAATATGCGTTCAGAAAACATGCGATTCTAAACATTTTTTGTTATAACAATATTTTATTTTATATCAAATATTTTTTCACTATGGCAGTATGCCATAGAAATAATCACAAATACCGTTACGTATTAACAATGTAGTGAGATTTGTATTTGTACAACAGAAATAGCATCTTTGGAATACTGGATCCTGTTAGTTGTTGTTAAGGGATTCATCTTGGTGTATACATTAATGATCTTTGAAAAGATTTTGGTCAGACTACTAACATTCTTGTTGTAATGACATACTAAAATACAATCAGTTCAATGTTTAAAATGTGAAGCAATGTTTCCAGTGAGCCAGCTTGTGTATTTTCAACAAAATGCTTGTGTCTGCTAGTATGAAAATGTCAACTTGTAATGAGCTTATTAGATACGACTACTGTACCCACCTGCAGTCTGTGTGTTCATTTGATGTGAAGAGCACTCACCTGTCTTATTACTAATCTTCCCGCTGTCACATGGTAAACAATCAAAGCAGCACAGAGGCTCCCCACGACGGACAGCCTTCCTGCTTCCAGGAGCACAGCTCTCACTGCACACAGACACCAACACCTGCATGAGAGAGAACAGCAACCAGGTGTAACAACACAAACATTTACCTGTAAACGAGACTCATAGAACTCTGTATCTCTCTATGAGACTCTTAATGCACCACACTTCTAGCTGCCCATTTCCATGGCCCAAGAGGCCAGGTGTCACTGCAAAGACATTTACCTGTCTGTGAGAATTTAATGCGTGTATATGAAATGAACACGTAAAAAAAACATGCTAAAACAGATAATACAATCTATGGCAGTGCATTATAACATTTTATTTCAATGTAGTAATTGAACACATTTCAGTGACAGACTGCAGGTTTGAGTTCCAGCTTTGAAAGATTTGGTCCTTGTTGACTACCTGCTGATCAATGTTGATTTGATGCTTTCACTTCAGATTTGCACTTACCTCCACTTTACCCTACAGAACTTCAACAGAGGGCATCGCATGTACTGAAATACACACTGTGTGCAGCTTGCCTCTCTCTGGTGGCCTGTCCACACAATCGCCTCCTCCTGGATGAATAGCTCCTTCCCAGCCTCCCTTGTACCATCAAACCTTCCCACATTGACAAACTCAATTCTTCCAGCTGCGCCTCTTTGCCAGTTGATCAAATCATATGATGGAGCTACATCCCCATTTGCATCAAAATTCACCTCCTCTCCAGAAATAGTAAAGGAGACCTCCTGAATATAGTGCTGGAGCTTTGAAATTAAAATCAGGAAGAGAAAATGCAATTGTTTAACAATTCCTTACTTTCATCGATAAATATTAAATATTCTGAATAGAAGATCATAGTGTAATTACCAAATTATGAAAATGTAGGTATGTTTTTTGATTTTAGTTTGTGTTATTGACTAAATGTAAAGAATAAAAATGGCTATTTGAGAGGATAAAGAGGGAAATGATAATGATTGTTAACATTTCTCTGTATATGCATACTACATATTAAGGGGGAAAAAAGTCCAGAATCCTTAAGAAATTAAAATACTTGTATATTTTAAAATAATTTTTAAATGATTCCACAGCATTATGGGCTGACACTGTAATGGTATATTTACATCATTTCATAAATCAATGTGAAATAGTGTCGTTTTGTGCAGGTGCATTGCAGCATTATTGATCAATTAATGTGCTTTTCGAATTCTGAATTACAATGCCTAAGAATATTTGCAGAATATTTTGACACAGAAAGTTATGACATTGAAAATTCTAACTGTAATTTGCAATTATACATTTGTATGCATACAAATAGAGGGTTTTTTTGGACACTGGAGTATTTTGCCTTTCTTTGAAACTCATGATTGCCAATGCATTGTACCAGCCAGTGAATTCTGTCATGACCAATATGTCATATCTCACCAAATTGTCTTTAATGTCGGAACTGTCAAATCTTTCGAACTCCGTGCTGTTGTAATGAAGCAATCAAATTTACGCATTGGTTTCACAGGTTGAAATTACCTGTAGATTTATGTACCATTAGAAAATAACATCGAAGGCAATTATAAGGTTGATTCTGTTGCTGCACTCATTCAGTTATAGCCTTTATGAGTCACTAATAAAACAATAATGTTTAACTACTGCTTTAACTAAACATAGAGATGTTACCCGGCGCTTTCATGAATCACTCTGTAACTTATTATGCAAAATGAAAAAGTAACCTTTCTCAAGCAATTTGAGATACTGGAGGCAAACTGCAAAATGCTTCTGTTAATCTTGCATGACTTGATTTTTTATTGCTTATTTATTTAAGTTGTTTATGTGATCACCTGCCATGGTTGAATGTTTGTGGCATCAGCACATGAGGAGTTGTGGAAGGGCCCTTTCCCAGGCTTACAGCTGATGAGGTTGTGTAGAGAGTGAGCGATGGCGTACACGGCTTTGTACACGTTGTAGGAAATACGAGTGCTGGAGGTGTTCAGGTAGGCAGAGTGCTGCTCCTGCAGGGGCTCCAGCCCTGTACAGGGGGGCAGCTGGGAGGAGGACTGGGTGCTGCTGCTGGAGGGGTAGAGAGAGCAACCGTACAAAGCACCCCACATCTCGTGCACCAGGGGGTTACTGGGGTACCTCAATGGGTTTACACTCATCAGATAGTCTCTCAGACCTGGTACCTGCCCCTGCCGGATGGCAAACCCAATGGTACCTCCTAAAAAAGGGTAGAACTCAATGCCTGTGAATAGTGAGGCCATTACCCAGGCAACACTGGCAATCCACTGAATCCCTGTCATGTTCTGATTCCTGTACTCTTTCAAGAAGGGGGAGAGCTCCCCGTAAACAACAAACACCACAACAACCCTCGCAGAGGAGTGTTTCATAATGTTCAGGATTTCCTGTACTCTCTCCTGATTGTACACTTTGGGGATCATTTCAATGTACGCTAAACACACACCAGTGTTTTTTATTTCTCTCATCAATCCCTGTAGAGCGAATTTGCCATAATCATGGTCCTCAAGGACGACACCAACCCACGTCCAACCAAATTTCTGCAGGAGGCGTGCGATGGCTTTCACCTGGTAGTCGTCATTTGGAATAACTCTGAAAAATGTTGGGAATTCATTCTTGTTGCTGAGACAGGAACATGTTGAAGCAAAACTAATCTGAAAAACAAAGAATCCACATTTATTTTTTAATGTGAAGTACATAAACACAACAATCCAAGTTGGTCTTTATAAATAATTGTTAGGCACTATAAGTATGTTACTAGAATAAATGAATGTCACTCACTGATTTTGTAGTTCCAAATAAATGTTGTTCTGTATAAGTATGTCTGACAAATTAATCCGTCACTTAAATTGATTTGCTATTTATTTTACTACATTACAATGTAATACATTTATACATTTGAATTATTTTAATAAAATGATTAAATTCAGGCTTATCCTGTAAAAGCATATGCTTCCAAAAATTTTATCAACAATATATTTCCAGTGAATTTAACTTTTTCTGTCAAATGTGATCAAAACCCAACACACCTAATCTTCTGGTCAAATTCTAGTGATTACAACTAAAATACAGAAAAGTGGTGGTTGAAGTATGACCCATTTATGGGAATAATTCTCTTCAACAATTTGGAAAAATGTGGTATTATATGATAGCTACAATGTGAAAAATAATCAACAGCCGGACTTTTGGGATATAACACTGCTTTTCACAGTATTAATTATTTTAAATGCAGTACAATGTACACAACTGTGTACAGATGACATATAATAGAGATAGTTGACACTATATTCTGTTATTATCTAGACTACTTATCATTGTATACTAGTCTCACACTTGTAAATGTAAGGAAAATAGACATATCTATTAATAATAAAAAAATGGAAAAATATAACTTCATGAACAGTGTCTCAGCTGACTTGAACAGTACTTAATCTTTACAGAACCATGGATTTAATCCAGAAGTATATCTATTATGTTTATTCCAAATTACTTCTATTAATTCATTGTAGTCTGATAGGAAATACATACCATTGGAATTCTGAAGGGCTGCAGAGTTCTGGAGAGAACAATAGACTGTGCAGACCCAGATTCTCCAACCACAGCCAAAGGATGAGATATGGCAGAACACACAGTGCTGGAGGATGTCCTTGGTCCGTTCAGAACTGCCAGAACTGCTGCCTGCGCTGTCACAGGGGTTGTGCAGGAGTCATGTATCTTGTATCCCAGAGTAAAGTTGGGCAGCAGGTTCTCACTCTGGTTGATCTCCTCAACAGCCAGTCTCATGGTCTGGGCCCAGCGGAAAGACTTGGAGTCAAATCTATGCAAAAACCAACAGCAGAATGTGATGTTTGTTGGAAAACTATTTTTTGGAAAAGAAAACTGTTTTCCATGCACATCAGAGTAACTATGATCTCACCCCCAACATTGTGGAGCAGCTGGTTTGTAAGTAAAGTACTGGTCTGGTGGCTCAACACTGTAATGCATGGGGAAAATCCCTCCGATGATGAAGTCTCCATCGGCCTGGAAATCTGGATCAAAATTGCCCAGCAGGGAACAAACTGGGGCAGGGATCGGGCTGACAGGAGTGACAGCAGAGAAGTGATCAAATAAAGCCCACATCGCCACCAACAGAGGAGTCATCTTCACCCGGGCTGATCCCGCACACTGCGGAGATGAGTCAGAAACAGTATTTTATTCACCAACCACCTCTGTGCATCTCATTATTCTCTGTATCTCATTAGACTCCACCATTAGCAGGAAAGCATGTGACATCACAACTCTGCATTCCCCAAAGATAAAGTTGAGGCACAGAGCTCTTGGGAAATTATACACACTAGTGAATTTTCATTTGGTAACGTCTTCATGATCTTTCTTCAACAATGTGCTTCAAATTTAGACAAACAATAGCTTTTAGTGACATTGAGGTTTGCTGTAGCTGCTTGGCAATTGCATTGTGGAAATGTATAATAGTGTGTGCTTGTAATCTTCTGTCATAGTCAGTTAATCATATTAAGTTAAGTTAATCATTGCCATACTTTCTCAGAAGCAGTGGAATCTGGGGGGTACACTGCACTCCACCTCCTGTACATGCTTTTTGTCTGAAATCTCAGAGTCAACCAGTTATGGAGGCAAACAGTGAAGGGAGGGGAAACAAACTCACTGACTGAGATGAGCCCTATGTTTTTTATTTTAAATTTGTTTCAGATTTTTTTCTAGTTTTTCTCCCAATTGTACCCCTATAGCTCTTCAATTCCCTGTGTAGCAACCACTACACAACTCTGTCAGCCGGTGGTAGGAGAGAGGGTGCCACGTCCTTTTCAGGGCACGACTCCTTGAGCTCATGACCTTGATTCCAACTCGCCCGGGGCCGCTTTGTGCGTAACGATTCTCTCCTGCCAAATCCCTCTCCCCAACCTAGTAGTAGCCGCCCAATAGTTGCTCTGTCAAGAGCACTGGCTATACTCAGATCTGGCAGGACCTGGGCGTGAACCCCAGATCCTCGTGTGCAACTGCACCAACTTAAGATTGGTGATTTTACCGCTTCGCCACTGCGGCTTCCTCCCTGAGCCCTATGTTTTCTTGTCTTCTAATTATATACTTGGAATAGCTCAGTCATATTTTTTGAACTATTGTTTATCATAACTACAACCTTCTCATAACTACAACCGCCTCCTCCATCTATTTGCTCTGGTTCTCAGGCACCGCTTATGTTCAGTTCACCCCACCAGTAGAGCTTACACATTGAAAAGGAGGAGTACTCTTTTGAGTACTCGAGAGACTCTGCTCTGCCCCCAAGTTATATACTGTCTGTGCTGCACAGTCCATCTGTCCGTCAAACTTTGACAGATATTTCTGGAAAAGTAATGGCTGGATTACCATGAAAATTGTTGTGTGCATTCATGTTCCCAAGAGGAAAAAATCTATTAATTTTGGTGCTCTCATGACCCTTCTTCTAGTGCCACCATTAGGCCAAACTTTCAATTTGTGATATCTCAAAAAATAATGGTCAGATATTCATTTTTGCTACGCATATTCAGGTTCACAAGAGGAAGAATTATACTGATTTTGGTGATCCTGAGACGTTTGCTCTAGATTCACTATCAGACCAAACATATCTCGATAATAACCAGATTGCCAAGATATTTGCTGTGCACAATATGAGGGGATATTGCTGTGGGAGAGGTCTGCACTCTACTGAGTGTATTCCTTTGCAGTTTTGTCAGTTCTGCTCATATAACAGAGAGTTTTTGTTAGTTTGGAAACAGTTGCACTTTTATGATTTTTATTATTTTTGGAATGAAAGGCTTTAGTACAAAATTATGTCAAATTACATTACATTATAGGCATTTAGCAGACACTCTTATCCAGAGTGACTTACACAAATTTTTTGCATTTTTTAAAAACATATTATCCATTTATATAGCTGGATATATACTGAAGCGATTCAGGTTAAGTACCTTGCTCAATTAACCTTATTAGAATACGTGGCATGATGGCATGATCGACTCAAATGGCAGTACATTTTAGACCAAAATCTGGCTGCCTCTGCTAAAACTGGGTTGTAGTTAAATCTTCCTGTAGGACAATGATCCAAAGCATACCACATCATGTAAACAACATCATTGACTACAGAATCAAGGTTTTACAATGGCTCTCTCAGTCCCGTGACCTGAACCTATGAGGGATCTCTGTTAGAAACAGAGATGGGAATGTTGGAGATCCAAATGCAAGTAGTTGGGCAATCTTAAAGTGTTCTTAAGAACACCACTAAAAACTGACAATAATCCGTAGTGGAGAAACAACTAAAAATGAAAGAACAACAAACCTCGCAATATAAACGAGGAGCTCGCTAAACGAGCCAAACAAAGGAATAAGCAATAACGCCTATCCAACTCCCGTATGTGGAGCGAAACAACAAAAAACAGCGAACTGAAAAGACCCCAAAAACTTTGGGTGAGACACTCATAGGTAGAGTAGAGAAACAAAAGAAAACGAAACCTCTGCTCTGAAATAAGAGCGTATAACTAGAACTGCTTTCTTTCTAAGGTTGTACTGCTAACAAGTCCCGCGTTGCTAATCAAAGCGGTCGATAGCAATACAACTTCCTATACCATTTTTTACCGGCTCGAATGTCATGTGAAATAACATGGAAGCAACGAGAGAGGCCGGAAGCGGGGTATAAATAGTAAGCGGAAATAACTGCCAGGTGAACTCACTAATGACAAGGTGAAAGCAAAACCCGTGACGGAACACAGGAAAATCTGATAGATTACCGGTAAACGATAAAAACGAATAAAGCGACGTGGAGATAAGGGAAGAAAGGTCAGATCCATGACAGGACCCCCCCTCTAAGGAACGGCACCGGACGCTTCCACAACCTTATCTCTGCGGAAGTCGGTGATTAACTAAGGGTCCAGGATGTTTCTCGATGGAACCCAGCAACGTTCCTCCGGACCATAACCCTCCCAGTCAACAAGGAACTGCCACCCTCTACCTACACGTCTCTCGGCCACAATGCGGCGAATGGTATAAACCGGACCCCCTTCTATGAGTCGGGGAGGCGGAGGTGGTCTCTCAACCGGAGCGAGGGGGCTTACGAGTACCGGTTTCAGACGGGAGACGTGAAACGTGGGGTGTATGCGCATTGAGCGCGGCAGTTGCAGTCAAAATGTGACTGGGTTGATTTTTTAAATCATTTTGAAGGGACCCACAAAACGAGGGGCGAGTTTGCGGGACTCGACCCGCAACGGAAGGTCCCGAGTAGTAAGCCAAACCCGTTGTCCCACTCTATAGGATGGTGCAGCTCGACGATGCCTATCAGCCGCAACTTTTTGTTTAGCCGAAGCCCGTATAAGAGACGACCGCACTTGTCTCCAAACCGACCGACACCGCCGAACGAAAGATCCTACGGAGGGCACCTCCACCTCCTTCTCAAGCTCAGGAAAAAGAGATGGTTGGTAACCCAGCTGAGCCTCGAAGGGGGAGAGGCCGGTGGAGGCATTACGCAGCGTGTTATGAGCGTACTCCGCCCAGGCGAGGTGACGGCTCCAGGAGGTAGGCTTAGATGCGGCAAGGCAGCGAAGAGTATTCTCTAGAGTCTGATTAGTACGCTCTGTCTGGCCGTTAGTCTCCGGGTGAAACCCGGAAGATAAACTAACCGAAGCCCCCAGCAGAGAGCAAAACGCCCGCCAAAACTTGGCGGCGAACTGAGGACCGCAATCGGACACCACATCCGACGGAAGACCATGCGGGCGAAACACATGGTCAATCATAAGTTACGCTGTCTCAGGTGCCAAGGGCAGCTTGGACAGCGCAATAAAATGGGCCGCTTTGGAAAAACGGTCGACCACCACTAAAATGGTAGAATTGCCTGAAGATAACGGCAACCCCGTGATGAAGTCCAGGGAAATATGACTCCAGGGACGTGTGGGAATAGGTAGAGGGCGAAGAAAACCCGAGGGAGGAAGGTGAGAGGCCTTGCTGCGAGCGCAAACCGGACAAGCCGCGACAAATGAGCGTACGTCTCTCTCCAGACTAGGCCACCAGAAACGCCGGGATAAAAAGTCCCTAGTTCGATGAACCCCTGGGTGACCGGTGAGTTGGGAGGCGTGGCCCCATTGGAGGACCCGCGACCTAAGACGAGGAGGCACGAAAAGACAGTTGGCCGGTGCCCCACCTGGACCTGGGTCCGAGCGCAAGGCTCTCTGCACCGCTGCCTCAACCTCCCAAATAACCGGGGCAACAATGAGGTCAGTGGCGATAATAGGCTCGGGAACTGAGTCTGTCTCAGAACGGTCGTAAATCCGCGAGAGAGCGTCAGGTTTGATGTTTTTAGACCCGGGGCGATACGTGATAATAAAATTAAATCTTAGAAAGAACAGCGCCCACCTAGCTTGCCGTGAGTTACGCCTCTTAGCCAGCTGAACGTACTCAAGATTCTTATGGTCTGTCCAGACCGTAAATGGATGTTCCGCTCCTTCAAGCCAATGGCGCCATTCCTCCAAAGCCAACTTGACCGCAAGCAATTCTCGATCCCCTACGTCATAATTCCTCTCTGCCGATGTTAGGGCGCGAGAGAAATAAGCGCAGGGGTGCATCTTGTGGTCAAGTGGCGAACATTGGGAAAGAATGGCTCCGGCGCCTAGCTCAGAGGCGTCCACCTCTACCACAAAGGGAAGGGAGGGGTTGGGTGTAACCAGGATGGGTTCGGAAGTGAACCTTCTCTTTAATTCAGAGAATGCTGACCCTGCCTTAGAATTCCATTGGAACTGGCTACAGAGGTTTTTCTTAGTGAGCGCAGTAATGGGCGCTGCTACCGCACTAAAATTCCGAATAAATCGCCGATAAAAATTTGCAAAACCTAAAAAACGTTGTACCTGTTTTATGGAAGACGGCGTGGGCTAGTTCTTTACAGCGGAAACCTTTTCCAGATCCATCTGTACCTTACCCTCTTTAATAATGAAACCCAAAAATGAAACAGAGCCAGTGTGAAAAACGCACTTCTCTGCCTTTACAAATAATTGGGCTTTGAGAAGTGCAGCAAGAACCTGTGTGGTAAAATCGGACGAAAATATTAAAATATCGTCAAGATACACGAAGACAAATTTTTCCAGCATCTCCCTCAGCACATCGTTAATCAACGCCTGAAACACAGAGGGGGCGCTAGTGAGCCCGAACGGCGTGACGCGATATTCGTAGTGACCGCTGTGCGTGTTAAAAGCGGTCTTCCATTCGTCGCCTTCGCGAATACGAACGAGGTTATAGGCGTTACGTAGGTCCAGTTTAGTAAAAACAGACGCCCCCTGAAGGCGCTCGAAAGCGAAGTTCATAAGAGGAAGGGGGTACCTGTTCTTCACCGTTATGTCATTTAAGGGCCTGTAATCAATACAGGGTCTGAGACCTCCGTCTTTCTTTTTAACAAAAAAAAAACCCGCCCCTGCAGGCGAGATGGAAGGTCTAATAAACCCATTAACCAGAGCCTCCTCAATATATTTATGCATGGCTGCGCTCTCAGGGATGGATAACGAATAAAGAGACCCTCTAGAGGGGGTAGTGCCTGGGTATAGCTCTATAGCGCAGTCATATGGTCTATGAGGTGGTAGTGAAGTGGAACGTTGTTTGCTAAATGTCTCCGCCAGATCGGCGTACTGTTTAGGAACATTAGCGGGCAGCTTGAATTCGAGTGCCCCTCCCACTTCAACACCCTCAGTGTCCGAGACAGAATTAATTTCCCAATCAATATCTGACTCGGACGTCAACTCCTGCCACGCAGGAGGTCGTTCCGCAGAGTAATCCCAGTCTAAACTTTCCTCTCCATTCTCGGAGGGAACATGAGAGGACTGCTGGTTACTAGCGTAATTATCCTCACTCTCTGAGTCAGACTGTGCATAATCCTCACCCCCTTCTCTCAACAAAAAATGACTGGCGACATAACAGTGACGTTTGCATCTGGGACTCCATTTCTGAATAACGGGACCCGCCCCCCCCCCCCAATTAATGTGTGGGTTATGGCGAGTGAGCCAGGAATGACCCAAAACCAGCGGATAAACTGGGGACTCCACTAAAAAAAACTGAATCTCCTCCGTATGTTTACGAAACGGAACGCGCATGCGTATAGCGGCGGTAACCCGGGAGATAGTGCCAGTGCCTAGGGGCCGGCCATCTAAAGCCGTAACCAGGCGAGGTAGTGAAAGAGGGTGGGTGGGAATTTTGTGGGATTTAACCCAGTTGGAATCAACGAGGCACTCAACTGCCCCGGAATCAATGAACCCATTGCAGGAAATCTGGCGGTCGTTCCAGCGCAAATAGACCGACAGGAAGGTCCGAGGGTAATTTAATTCTAGTCCCGCTATGCGAATAACATGGAAGCAACGAGAGAGGCCGGAAGCGGGGTATAAATAGTAAGCGGAAATAACTGCCAGGTGAACTCACTAATGACAAGGTGAAAGCAAAACCCATGACGGAACACAGGAAAATCCGATAGATTACCGGTAAACGATAAAAACGAATAAAGCGACGTGGAGATAAGGGAAGAAAGGTCAGATCCATGACAGAACCCTGTTGAGTGAGCTGAAGAGGAGAGTCAAGTGAAAACCAAGGACAAGGAGGATATTCTTTCTCTGATCAATGGTATCACTAAGAAACTATATTATCTTCTAATTTTTCTGAGCATAGAAGACATTAGATATACGATAAAATGAATTTAATCCTGCAGGTTTTGTTTGTATTAATTGAGGTTGCCAATAGTTCTGGTAGGCAATGTACATATATATATATATATACATAAAAATATATATATATGGCAAGCCAAACAGGAAATATATATTGAACTTTGATATATAGAATGAACATTGATATATATGGAATGAACGTTGATATATATAGAATGAACATTGATATATATGGAATGAACTTTGATATATAGAATGAACATTGATATATATATGGAATGAACTTTGATATCTATACAATGAACTTTGATATATATACAATGAATCAGATCAGGGCATCTCATTTGGTTTTTATTGAGACATAATCCATGTAATTCAACTGATTTGTAATTGATTTGGGACTGAACATTATATTATTATCTGAATTTTGAGGTCAATATAACCAGAGACAGAAAAATTTAGCAATCTATCAGATTGTAATACAGGCAAATGTTTGCTCCGCTTCTTATGAGTCTTCATGAGGTTTCTCGGTGTGTGCACTGCAGCCAGTGCTGTTTACAAATTTAGCTTGTGACTTCGGCTGGAGGGCTGCTTTGTGGTGACCACTTGTTCGGTCACCTTTAGATATTTATGTAAATACTTGCAGATGCATGTTGTAGACCGGGGATGTGGGGCAAACCACATTAAGACCAAAATAATCAGAATAAAAATCCCTGTATTAAAATCACTACATTTGACTGTCTCACTGGTTATATTGACCTCAAGATTCTGATGAAAATATAATAATATAATTTTCAGTCGCAATTAAATTTGAAAAAAACATTTGAATTACACTGATTATGTCTCAATACTCAATGGGATGCCCAAATACATGCCTGATCTGATTTATTGTATATATCAAAGTTTATTTTACAGATAAAAGTCCATTATATATATATATATAAAAGTAAATTTTATATATATCTATATAGAAGTTCGTTTTATATATATTAACGTTCGTTTTATATATATAAAGGTTTGTTTTATATATATAAAGGTTCGTTTTATATATATGAAAGTTAATTTTATATATATACAAGTTCATTATATATATAAAAGTTGCATTCAATATAACTTCTTTCAATATTCAAAACTGTGTTTCCTGTTCACAATAACTTCCGTTTCCTGTTATTGCTAGTTGAATTAGCAAACTGCAATGTTACGGCTCGAATGTTATGAGAAATAACATGGAATCAATGAGAAATGGAGGAAGCGGGGTATAAGTAGTGAGCGGATATGCAGGACAGGTGAACTCACTAATTACCAAGATGAAAGCAAAACCCGTAGTGGAACACAGAAAAATCCGATGGATTACCGGTAGAAGCAAAAAAGGAATAAAAAACGCAGAGATAAGAAAAGAGAGGCATGATCCATGACATATACAAGTTCATTATATATATATAAAAGTTTCATTCAATATAACTTCATTCAATATACAAAACTTAATTCAATATTCAAAACTTCATTCAATATAGTAAACTGTGTTTCCTGTTCCTATTCACAATAACTTCCTTTTCCTGTTATTGCTAGTTGAATTAGCAAACTGCAACAGATTTTTAGAAGCAAAGCAATGGCTGCTGAAATCCGAGGGTCAGGTTACCTTGGAAGACCAGGCAACACGTGAATTTACCCATTTAGAAATTGAGATGTTGCTGGCAATAAAGTCTTTATCTCTTAATATGAACGGATCAGAAAAGAAGGAAGTTGGTGAAGATGGCCTGACAGCGATGACCACGTCAAAGCATGAAACAATCAAGCTCAAGCTAGTTTTAACGTTAGTGCTAAATTAAACACTGAAATGTGTACACGCTTATTTCAGTCAGTGCAGGAGATCATGATAGCTAAATACTAAGGTCAGGGCCGAAACACACCTCACGGAAATACAAGAACGTGGACGCTTAGAGCTACGCAAACCGTTTTTTTCCGTGGACGCTATAGCAGGCTACAACAGTACACTACTTTCTTGTTCGATCTGTGCTTTCCTCTAGTTTGTCTTTCTCAAATGTCAGTGAAAAAGGAAAAACGGTTTGCGTAGCTCGAAGCGTCCAGGTTCGCGTATTTCCGTGAGGAAAATATTGGCTCTTTTAACTTCACTCCATCTTCCAGATTTGGGAGGGTTTACTGAAGTTTTACAAGGTGCAGTTATCCAGCTCAGTAATCCTGCTTCGTAGTATAACCCCGCCCCCACCCCAGTCTACAACATGCAACAGCAAATGTGTCAATAAATATCTAAAAGCATCTGAACAAGTTTTCTGGTCCCCTCAGCCCTCCAGCCGAGGTCACAAGCTAAATTTGTAAACAGCACTGACTGAGAAACAGCACACACACCGAGAAACCTCATGAAGACCCATAAGAAGCGGAGCACAAATTTTCCTGAATTACAATCTGATAGATTGCTACATTTTTCTGTCTCACTGGTTATATTGACCTCAAAATTCAGATAAAAATATAATATCATGTTCAGTCCCAAATCAATAAAAAATCAGTTGAATTACATGGATTATGTCTGTCGTGGAAATTCCCGATTTACCCACAGTGCAGCAAAGTCTGTCCTTGACAGAGTCACAACAAAAGCCGTGTTAACACTAGACAATAATACGTTTATGTGCAGATAAACCAATGAGAGAGTGCTCGTAAAAGCTCTCTCTAGCATATAGCAGAAACTGTCAACCCTTTATACATTTCTTTACAGATCAGGTCATAAGGGGTGGATTTCATAGACAGGGAAGAAATACAGATAGGTCAAAGGGAAAGATAGAGGTATTTCTCTTTACTCCTAAGCAAGGGCCCCTCCTTTACATTCAGACAGCTCAGAAGAAAGATAGCTCTTTCTCAGACAAGAAACATAAACATTTCAATTCACTACAATGTGACCTTCGATAGATATAACACAGACACAGATGGTACAGTGTGATCCAGCTCATGGGCAGCCTGCAGGCCCCTGTTCTCCTACCATGCCCTTTACTGTTAGACTAAGAACTAGAAGCAAGGTATAAGAAAAGCTGACTGTTAAGTCTCTATATTAATATCTAAATATAAGTAAACATTTATCAACGAAACAGAAAACATAAAATTACTATCACATGTCTCCATAAAAAACAAATGAGATGCCCTGATCTGATGCCTGATCTGATTCATTGTATATATATCAATGTTCATTGTATAGATATCAAAGTTCATTCCATACAGATGAACCTCGATCCAACGGACACCGATGCAACGGATTCCGGATCCAACGGACACAATCCGCTAGAGTGAATATCTGGTCCGAACGTTTAAAACTCCCGGGTGAAGCGAACCGAGACCGCTATTTGAGTAAGCGTCCGCTTGGCGGCGCGCACATGTTGTTTACAAGCGTACAAGCGTCGGTTTGCCTGGTTGTTGTGCGCTACATATCTCTTGTTATAGTGATATTTTGCAGTGTCGCATTATTCGCTGCAACGGACAAACGGCTTTAACGGACAACTGCTCCCCCCTATTAGTCCGTTGGATTGAGGTTCATCTATGATATATATCAAAGTTCATTCCATATATATCAATGTTCATTCCATATATATAAATGTTCATTCCATATATATCAATGTTCATTCCATATATATAAATGTTCATTCCATATATATCAATGTTCATTCAGTATTCAAAACTTCATTCAATATAGTTAACTGTGTTTCCTGTTCCTGTTCACAATAACTTCCGTTTCCTGTTATTGCTAGTTGAATTAGCAAACGGCAATAGATTTTTAGAAGCAAAGCAATGGCTGCTGAAGTCCGAGGGTCAGGTTACCTTGGAAGACCAGGCAACACGTCAATTTACCCATTTAGAAATTAAGCTGTTGGTGGCAATAAAGTCTTTATCTTTTAATATGAACGGATCAGAAAAGAAGGAAGTTGGTGAATATGGCCTGACAGCGATGACCACGTCGAAGCATGAAACAATCAAGCTCAAGCTAGTTAACATTAGTGCTACATTTTAACATTAGTGCTAAATTAAACACTCAAATGTGTTCACGCTTACAGTCAGTGCAGGAGATCATGATAGCTAAATACTAAGGTCAGGGTCGAAACACACCTCACGGAAATACAAGAACGTGAACGCTTCGAGCTACGCAAATCGTTTTGTTTTTTCCACTGACATTTGTGAAAGGCAAAACCGAGCGTTGCAGCGAAAGATGCTATAGCAGGCTACAACAGTACACTACTTTCTTGTTCGATCTGTGCTTTCCTCTGGTTTGTCTTTCTCAAATGTCAGTGGAAAAGTAAAAACGGTTTGCGTAGCTCGAAGCGTCCAGGTTCGCGTATTTCCGTGATCTCCTGCACTGACTGAAATAAGCGTGTACACATTTGAGTGTTTAATTTAGCACTAATGTTAACTAGCTTGAGCTTGATTGTTTCATGCTTCTACGTGGTTATCGCTGTCAGGCCATCTTCACCAACTTCCTTCTTTTCTGATCCGTTCATATTAAAAGATAAATACTTTATTGCCACCAACAGCTTAATTTCTAAATGGGTAAATTGACATGTTGCCTGGTCTTCCAAGGTAACCTGACCCTCGGACTTCAGCAGCCATTGCTTTGCTTCTAAAAATCTATTGCCGTTTGCTAATTCAACTAGCAATAACAGGAAACGGAAGTTATTGTGAACAGGAACAGGAAACACAGTTAACTATATTGAATTAAGTTTTGAATATTGAATGAACATTGATATATATGGAATGAACATTTATATATATGGAATGAACATTGATATATATGGAATGAACATTTATATATATGGAATGAACATTGATATATATGGAATGAACATTGATATATATGGAATGAACTTTGATATATATGGAATGAACATTTATATATACAATGAACATTGATATATATGGAATGAACTTTGATATATATGGAATGAACATTTATATATATGGAATGAACATTGAACATTTATATATATGGAATGAACATTTATATATATGGAATGAACATTTATATATATGGAATGAACATTGATATATATGGAATGAACATTTATATATATGGAATGAACATTGATATATATGGAATGAACTTTGATATATATGGAATGAACATTTATATATACAATGAACATTGATATATATGGAATGAACATTGATATATATGGAATGAACTTTGATATATATGGAATGAACATTTATATATATGGAATGAACATGTATATATATGGAATGAACATTTATATATATGGAATGAACATTGATATATATGGAATGAACATTTATATATATACAATGAACATTGATATATATGGAATGAACATTTATATATATACAATGAACATTGATATATATGGAATGAACATTTATATATATACAATGAACATTGTATATATATAAATGTTCATTCCATATATATCAATGTTCATTCCATATATATCAATGTTCATTGTATATATATAAATGTTCATTCCATATATATCAATGTTCATTCCATATATATAAATGTTCATTCCATATATATCAATGTTCATTCCATATATATCAATGTTCATTGTATATATATAAATGTTCATTCCATATATATCAATGTTCATTCCATATATATCAATGTTCATTCCATATATATAAATGTTCATTCCATATATATAAATGTTCATTCCATATATATCAATGTTCATTCCATATATATCAATGTTCAATATATATTTCCTGTTTGGCTTGCCATATATATATATATATATATATATATATATATATATATATATATATATATATATATAGGCTATTACTGTCATGGATTCCATCTCCTCTCTCATTTTCTACGGCTTTCCTTTTTCAGTCTGTCGAATTCTTCCATATTCCGCTGTGGAGTTTAGTTTATACCCGCTAATCATTTGTTTCACCTGGCTCAGGTATTTAAGCACTTGAGTTTCGCTTCCTGGCACTTCGTTATCATTTCGTGCCTTCACAAAGTCAGGGTAAGTTGGTTTTGGTCTCTGCTGTTTTAAAGTAGATTATTTCTTTGGTTTCGCAGTTGAGACATTATTTGGCCTGGAAGCCTAGGGAATTAGTTTTTCTTTTCCCTTATTTATTTTACCTCTCCTTTGCTCCCACTCTCGTTTCTGAGGGTGTGAGTTTTATTTCATTTATTTCACCAATTATCGGGCGTTATAGTCAAGTTCCGAAGGTGCATTGTTTTTTGTCCTTCTCTTGATATTTATTTAGCGTTCGCTATTCTGAGTCTTTTCTCTGCCCGTGTTTACGTGGCTAGCCCGTTTTATAGGGGTGTGTTATTGTTTTGGTTATTGCCAGGGACTGTCTATCCTTTTTTTCCTTTGTCGCGTTTGGCTCATCGTTATTCTGTACAAACCCTCACAGTATAACAAAGCCAGTATGGATGAATCAGCGACTGCTCCTCTAGATCAATTGAGAGGTAGCCCCTCTGAGGAGGGTATTGCTGCACTTCAAACACAACAGCATGTGCTTACCCGTCAAGTAGATCGGTTGACGACTCAGTTGCGAGTTCAGGAGGGCTGGTTCCGGGAGTTGGCGAAGAGTATGCGTCTCATTACTGTATCACACCAAGCACCTCCATCTGCTGCCCAGGCCATCCCTTCTCCAGGCACACTCTTAATCAGTGTCCCAGGCTTAAGGGAATAGGTTTGTCTCGTTATAGGAACCGGGGCCTCTAGCGAGACATAACAAAATTACACCTCGGACCCTACTTCCAGTTAAAATAATATGGCAACAGCGCTCCCTCCTGGTCGATGCCTTTATTGACTCAGGGGTGGTCGAGTCGATAAAGAGATTGATGCCCAGTGGGCCAGAAAGAGCCGTCACCTCACTCAGACCCAGAGAATAACCGCATTTGACGGTCGCCCATTGGGCACAGGTTTCATTAAAAAGGTCATTGCCTCCCTCACGATGAATTTCCCTTACAAGGATCATACTGAGAGTATTCAGTTCTTTTTAGTTAATTCTCCCTTTTACCCCATAGTACTGGTTCACACGTGGGTGGTCCAACATAACCCTCATATTAAATGGGGGAGGGGCAAATCCAGCATCCTTCAGTGAGGTTCCCAATGTACGGTCCAGGGTCATGTGTTTCCGACCGGCGCGTCGGGAGGTCACCAAGGAGGGTCTGACTCCAGCTCCGACTCAGAGACTGAGGAGGCTTCCCACTGATTAATTCTGATCAAGTCTTTAGGGGGCAGCCATCTTTTCCAAACTCAACCTCCGCAACGCCTATAACTTGGTACGCATGCGTGAGGGCGATGAGTGGAAAACCGCTTTTAACACCCATAGCGGGCACTATGAGTACCGGATCATGCCGTTCAGGCTCAGTAGCGCCCCCTCTGTTTTTCAGGCGTTAGTTAACAACGTACTGTGGGACTGGAGCGTTTCGTAATCGTCTACTTAGATTCGCTACTCGTATTCGCTCATTTTTATATGCGATTTATTCACAATTTTAGTGCATTCACTGCGCCCATTACCGCTCTCACCAAGAACACGTAAGCGATTCCGTTTCAGTGGAGTCCCAAAGCTGATACTGCCTTGATCGAGCTTAAGAGGAGGTTCAGTTCTGAACCCATCCTCATAACTCCCAATCCCTCCCAATTCCAATCCCCCTGTGGAGGTGGACGTCTCTAAAGTAGGAGTAGGTGCCATTTTATCACAGCACTCCCCCATTGATCATAAATTGCACCTGTGTACTCTCGTGCCCTTAATCCGGCCGAGATAAACTACAATGTGGGGGACCGGGAGCTCCTGGCTGTTAAGTTGACACTGGAGGACTGGTGTCACTGGTTGGAGGGAGCCGAGAACTCCTTCACTGTGTGGACTGACCTCAAAAATTTGGAGTACGTTCAACAGACTAAAAGGCGCAATTCTCGGTAGGCCCGCTGGGAATTTTTTTTCACCCGGTTAAACTTTCTGTTGACTTACCGCCCTGGGTCAAAAAACGTTAAACCTTTCACACACTTTCGACCTGTCCGACAGTTCCGCTGCACCTGAGCCCATTATCCCAGCTGTCCAGATCTTGGCGCCTGGGGGGGGGGGTCCTAGGAGGTCCTAAGTACTTAAGTAGGGTCATGCCTCTCAGTTTGTGGCTCATGCACCAAAACTGACTCACTGCACCAAATATTTTATCTCCAGACGTTTCTGGTGGCCTGAGTTGGAGAAGGAAATGCGCAAATTTGTTGCCTCCTGCGCTCGTAACAAGCACTCGAAACTTCCACCCTCTGGATTATTGCGTCCGTTACCTGTGCCCAACCGACCTTGGAGCTATATCGCTTTATATTTTATTACCGGTTTGCCTATGTCTCAGGATAACACAGCCATTCTGGTTATAGTCGATAGGTTTTCCAAGGCGGCGCACTTCCTGGCTTTAACCAGGTTGCCATCTGCGCTGAAGACTGCTCAGCTGGTGGTCGAGCACGTTTTTCAAATTCACGGGCTGCCCCAGGACATGTTGTCGAACCACGGCCCCAAATTTTTGCGCGCAATTTGGCGCATCCATTAGTCTCTCTGCTGGATGATGAATGCCAAAATACAAGTAAAATTGCCAATACAGGTTACTCGCAAATTCAGTCTGCGCACGTTAAAGGAATGATGCCCAATGTGTAGAGCAAGCCTTGATTTTAATAAACGTGTATCTTACAATACCTCCCAACTTCCTTGTGTCTCTCATTCAAGTAGCTTATACTATTAACTCCATACAAATGCATTGCATAAATAGCCAGCATTGGACTGCATAACTAAACGCAGCTTGCATTTCAAATAGTCAAATTGAAATAAAATAAATATTAAGCACATATCGAATGTAGTGTTAGTTCAGGCAGGTTACGAAAGTGAAACCTGGCCATGGGTGAATCAGCTGACAGCTCAGCTAAGTAGTTACGATCCACCTATCACAGTCCATTTACATAACAAGGCGGTCTATTTAACCGCCTCGTCCTAACATGGTGGTTCCTATGCCCGCACGCCCGCTGTACTTTGCCAGTAAAAGAAAAAAACAGCTCCATCCTCTCAGTTCCCCTATTGTGCACAGTCACTTAGCCTATATCGCTCCTGCATGTGTTATGTTCTGAGTTTGTTTTGTATTTCTGTCATGTTTAGTATTGTCAGTTTCTGAAGCATAAATTTTTCCATGTTTTCCGCAGCCTTGCGTTCTGTGCTGTCTCTCGCTTCCTCTCAGAGTTTTACTTTCGTTCCTGCACGCTTCATTCGTATTACCCTGCACTACTAATTCTTATATAGGACCTGCATGATTACTAACTGGCTAAACACGGGTGTGGTTAACTAATCTACTAACGTCAGGGTTTAATAGAATTATTACTAACACAATCTAACAATCTAGATCTCATCACGTTTCCACAGCTGTTTAATGTTTCCTTACGTATCCAGTCATTGTCTTGTTAACTAACTACTAACGTCAGGGCTAGGATAGGATAACTACTAATGATTTACTAATCGCCTTGTTACGTGTCTCAGTTCTCTCAAGCTAAGTGTTTGCACCTGTCTACACATGCATTTAAACCAGTAGTCTTTGTCCCTCGTCGCGAGTTCGTCTTACAAGAATTATTATAGCCTTGTCTCTCTGCCTGTCGTGTTCTAGTATCCCAGTTATCTGTATCTTCCGAGTTTTTGTTTTGTTTGTTCCAAGTTTTTGTTTTGTGTGTTAGTCGAGTTTTCGTTTAGTGTCTTATTGATCTCCCGGTTTTGACCTCAGCCTGTGTTCTCGCGACCCTGCTTTTGAATCTTGTTTTCGTACCTCTGCCGTGCCTTCCCGTTACTCACCCTTGCCTGTTTTTGACATCTCTTTGGTTTTGGAACTGTACTTTTGCCATTATTAAACTTCGGTTTTCTTTACCCCTGCCTGCTTTTGGGTCCCTGTCCACCGATCGTAACAGCATGGCTCACTAACATTTTCAAGTGCCTACTGATTTCTTTTTCTCTCTTCTTCCAGCTTCGGCAACTGCCGGGAGCGGTAGCTATAGATCAACGAGCATCGTTCTCCAGAAGCAGCTGGTCAGCTCCAGCTCCACGCCTGTCTCCAGCTGATGATACCACCTGCTGGCCTTCAATCCGTCTCCCATCCCCGGCTCATTATAACTTCTGGGTAGGGATGCAAATTTTAAGGAATTTCCTGAATCGATAGTTGTTAACCTTAACAAACAATCGTTGATTAATTGATAACATAAAAGCTAAATATAGCTTATGATAGACAAAATACAAAATGCATGTTATATTCCTCAATCAAAGATTTATTGTAACATTTGAGAAACAGGCATTATTGTAGCATAACAAAAATAGAATATGAAGGCGTGTATAGGCTACTTTAACAGAAAAGAAATTGCGCTCCGTCTCATCTGTTGCAAACGAAACCGTTGCTCCGCTAGGCACTTGCAGCATGAACATAATCGCTCTTGAAATTGAAAGGCGACAGTTAAACTAGTAGACCTAGCCTAGAACAGTCAACTTAAAACATAGGCTATTATGTTTTGAATAGGCTCCTCATATACATACTAGATAGACCTACGTATTTTTATTCAAGAACATTTAAGCATATCTACGTGGTCGGGAGTGAGTCGTGTGCGCAGCCTGTTTAATAGCTCTCGAAATCCCTCACCGTCAACGGTGCTTATTGCCATCATGTCCTTTTCAACCATGTTGCATACCCTCTGAGTAATAGCCTACTCTCCGCTCGTCTATCGTCACACACCCTCTGGCAACACTGAGGTGATGGTAGGTTGCGATCCACTTTGCCCTGGCAGCATGGTTGGATGTACGCTTTTCAGGTGGTAGGCTACATTAACGAAGTAGTTATACTTCAAAACAGCACCACAGGTCTTGCAATGTATTGCAAACCACAGGCGCTTTCGCGTGGAGACCTTAAATCACGATTACATTTCATACAAAAACTCCCATTGAAACAAGACCGCAGATTGTTCAGTTAATCGTTTAATTTGAAATCTTATCGATTAAATTCTTATTAGCAATTAATTGATAGTTAATTAATTGTTAACATCCCTACTTCTGGGATATCAATCTGTCCAGTTAGGAAGCATAAACGATTGTGAATCAATTTCACCTGCTTTGGTGCAAATGAAAGTGACAACAGATGGACAGGAGAGGCAACAGCAAGACAACCCCCAACAAGTAAATGGTTTTGCAGGTGGTGGTCACAGACCATTTCTCTCTCCTTATCCTTCCTGACTGATATTTCTCTAATTTTGAATTTTGCTAGTGCCCTTGTCACTACTGGTAGCATGAGGCGGTACCTGCAGCCATTTCAGGTTGCACAGGTAGTCCAGCTCCTCCAAGATGGCACATCCATACGTGCCGTCGCAAGAAGGTTTACTGTGTCTCCCAGCACAGTCTCAAGAGCATGGAGGAGATACCGGGAGACGGGCCATTACACGAGGAGAGCTGGACAGGGCCGTATAAGGGCAACAACCCAGCGGCAGGACCGGTATCTGCTCTTTTGTGCAAGGAGGAACAGGAGGAGCACTGCCAAAGCCCTACAAAATTACCTCCAGCGGGCTACTTGTGTGCATGTTTCTGACCAAACTGTCAGAAACAAACTCCATGAGGGTGGCATGAGGGCCCAACATCCTGTAGTGGGACCTGCGGGAGGGCTTTTTGAAAAGAACCATAATGGCAAACCTAAAATGTATTGTTTAAGAATGTTAATAAAAGCTTTTACTTAAACAACAGCGGTCTTGATTGAACTTTGTTATGCGCTTTCATAACACCAAAATAGCGTAATGCGCCACCGTTTGAGTTAAAAAATGGTCTGTGTTGGTTAAATGCAAACACAGTATTTAACACCAACATATTTTGGTTGCGCGAGAAGAAACTAGAAATTCCACTTTTGCCCAGGCGCGTTTGCACTTGCATTGTCCCCAAAATAGGGCCCTGGGATTGCAATAATAATCTAGTTTCCAGTTCTAACCCAGCATTCATACAGTGAGCAACTCGGTTGATGGGTCACTCAAGTAAGGTTCACTGTGGGGGCAAGAACTTCCCTTTGTGTCCTCTTAGTGAACTCGGGCAGCTGAAGCTTTTTAATGAAAAACAAAGGCAATAGGCAATTTATCAAGGATGTATACATACCATAGCCTATCCTTTAAGTTTTTATAGATATGTTATGACACTGATAATTATTGTTTGTTGCTGCTAGTGCTGCTAACCGCATTTGGCCTAGCTAAGTTTCATCGGCTATGTGAACATTATGTTAATGAAATTATATTAAACTGCCAATTAGATTGTTTCCCTCCTTTATTGCGAACATTTTGGAGGGCATTATTAACAATAATAACCATTTTGGGAAATGTTCTGAATGAGAACGCTGCCAGCTGTTGCTGTACTTTATTTATGCCAGAGGAAGCGCCAGAGGCTCTGGGTTCATTGCTGAGTACAGGAGCTCTGCCTGGATGGTCATTTCTTCCAGCATTACTTCAGGTTGGATTGTGACCAGTTTGTCCAGCCGCTGGCAAGAGTGGGAAATACCAGGAAGCCATCCCAGCGGCTGAATGGTTTGCCATTTGTCTCCGGTGAGCAGGGGCGTGTCTAGAACATTTTGAATGGGGGGGCCAGGCTGGGGCACAGACCCAGAGGAGGGGGGCCAGCCATCAAGGCTTACCTTTTTTTTTTTTTGCCGCGTACAGCAGACACACGTGTATTTATCCGACCAAACCTTAGCCCTAGCCTTAACCCTAGCCTAACCTTTTTTTTTATACCTGCCCCAGATTCTAGGTAATCATATACAGTGCTTTCGTATGAACACTCTTTCAAATTTTGCTGTTTGACAGCTCAAATTAAGATATGTTACTCATCTACACAAAGTGCTCTATAATGTCAAAGTGGAGTAAAATGTTTTGATTATTTCACTATTGGATACACCAGAGCTTATTTTTAAGCCTTTACAGCAATGGGTGTATTTTTTTCTCTACTTTGACATTATTAAAATAAACTTGTCGTAGTCTATACAGTGCAGCAACTCATGAAGAGTTCTCTCCAAAAGTAAATACATGTTCCAGCCATGGGGAGTTCCAGATAGTGCAGTTAACGGTTATCCATCAAACGTAACTCCGTACCTCCTGCTTCAATCCTCAGGCCAGTAAGAGTAAGATCGACAACGCAGTAGCTATCAAACCTAACGTTATATCTTATACGCAAAAGGCAGTGAAATATCACCGGCCAGTTAACTATGGTTAACGATACGAAAACAACTCAAGTAAATATCTTTGAGGCTACAAGATAACCATCACGTTAGCAAGCCAACAAGACGCCGTAGGCTGCACTTCATTTAACTTACCGCATTTGGAGGGACATAAATATCAGTAGGGCTTGGTAACGTTTCCGCATTCCTTTGGCTGGCATACCCTAATTCAACCTGGGCATAGTGTAACTGTTAACGTTAATCCGCGGATGCTCTTGCACCCAGAGAAAGCACACTTGCGACCCATCAGTCATTGCTTGTAAATTGAATTGCTTACTTTTGAGTTTTATGAAATAAACGTTCGACTGGCAAGTTACGACATAACATTAGCTACCAAAGTGTATAACGTTAACGTCAGCTGTCCAGCTAGTGGGCTGCTAAATTATTAAATAAAACGTAACTTGTTAACTTAGCAAAACATTTAACGACAAATAACGTTACCTTTCAGAATGGTTGAAAATGCTTACCTGTAAAGACGGAAGGTAGGACTTAAATGTTGGTTTTAATGGTTTTACGGAAAACATCACAAGCAGAAGTGGCTGGCTAGCAAGCTTGCCAACTCGCCAGCTCACAATTACTAGCTAACTTAACTCAACAGGTGTCGACGTTAGTGAACTTAGGTTAAACAATCAACTCGCCAGCTCGCATTAGCTAAACTATTGACTTTAACTTACATGACTGAAAACGTTATAGCAATTCAGTGTTTCTTCCTTGTCTGCAGAGGAAAGTTCTTGTATTTTATTACTCACATTAACGTTACTCTTATTGTCCATTTAGACAGTGAGCAAAGAAGCCTGCTTGTTACTTAGCTAGCCAGCTATCACTACATGACGAGTTATCTCTGCTTGCTATGCTACGAGCAGATATTCCAGATAACATAACGTTAAGCTAGCGGTAACATTTTGTTAGCACGCTATCGTTGGAGATCACAATGGTGAACGAAGTTGCGTTCAACTTTCTCCATCTCTCGCTTCTGATGGTCCCGAATGAAGTGACAACAGATACGTTTTTATCTCTTTACAGATCAGCTATCTATGCCATACAGCATTCAACTTAGCCAGCTAGACTAGATGACTAGATAGTTAACGTATAACGTTATGACTCTAATAGAAGACATCATAACTACCGTATAGGCCAACTATGATAAATCAATCTGAAGCTGTTTACAGCTAGAGAAAGCAGGTAGAAAGATACCAAGTTCGCTAACAAAACAGCTATAAAACCCCTGACACTTCGCGTTAAAGTTACGCGGCATAATGAGCAATGAATGCGGCAGCGAATGCCACTGGTCCGGCAGGCAAGATAGGCTAACGTTAGCTAACTCGCAGGCACGAAGCTTGTTTATGCACAACCACGATTTTCTACAACAAAAATATGTTTATGATGTACATATAGACTAATATATATATTTCATACGTAGCCTACAGCCTCCAACTTAGCCAGCTAACGTTAACGTTACACCAAGTACGTTAACGTTAACCATGCAGACAGTTAACGTTATACTTAACGTTATGACTCGTAACATATCTAGAAGACAGCATAACTATCGTAACGTTATACCATGGTAAATAAATCTGAATTAAAACACCTACATGAATCACTAACGCCACGCTTATTCAGGAACGTCTGCCTAAATTAAATTGCACATACATTTTTTTAACCGTGTCTGCAGCACCACAGACCACAGTTAAGTAGCGCTTATGAGTTGAGTGCGCGTTCGCGCTTTAAAAACTATTTTGGGAAACGCGTGTTGACGCAACAATAGGCCTGTGGGCTGACGCAATTTATGTCCATTCCCATTGGGCTACAGAGGCTTCTTTCATCGATACTGACAAGACAATGGCCTATCATATTCCGGTTCTGGTAGGGGGGGCACCAGGGGTGGCCAATCAGATTCCAGTGGGGGCCAGTGCCACCCCTGGCCCCCTACTGGCCCCGCCCCTGCCGGTGAGTATGCATGTTTTTCTGATTACCTGGCTTTTTGACATTGGACTGGAAATAAACGTTCTCTTTCGCCTACATCATGGTCTGCGTTGGGGTCTCTGAACAGTCCCTGACATCCTCCGGTTTAAGGCTATTCTATTTCAATTCTTCTCTTTGTAAATAATTGACTTTGCTGTCATTCTCCAGAGCGACTTATAATGCAAAGACCAGGCATCAAAGTGCTGTCATTCCCTTGATGGGTAGAGTCCCACGACAGACAGCAAGTGCAACAACTTGATTGATTTGAAGACTGGATTGTAATAGCAAATTAAAGATTAAACTGTTATATGAGATACACATAAAATGTCTTCCTCCAGCTCATTTCTGTGCAAGTCTGACTTGACTAAGGTGTGATATGCTTGGATGCAAATGTAAAAATGTTTGGAATTACAGCCTTCATGTTAATATCATTGAAGCCGACTTATTTTATTTCTGTTCATGTCATTACTTGTTTTTGACTTCTCTGAACAAATGAATTATGTTTTACTTTTTGTTTGCTGAATGCATTCAGTTCATTTGATAAAATGAAAAATGTATACAAGAAATGAATTAATTAAAAAATGTTTATCTAGTAACAACTCTTCCCATTAGATGCTGTTTTGTGTTTTTCTCAGGTTTCAGTAAAATGATGTAACATTTTGGAGCAAATAGACACAGCAGTAGCCCAAAACTAGATGCTAGAATTGCAAAAATCTCCACAGCAACAGTGAACTTTCCAGGTGAGCTGACATAAGCTGGTATAAAGGCCAGCCACACTGCACAAAAGATCAACATACTGAAGGTGATGTATTTGGCCTCGTTAAAATTGCCTGGCAGCTTCCTGGCCAGAAAAGCCAGAATAAAACACAGAGCAGCCAGGAGCCCAATGTATCCCAGAACACACCAGAATGCCTGTTCAGAACCTACACTACACTCCAGGATTATTCTGGACCGGTTGTACTGGGTGTTTTTATTTGGGAATGGAGGAGCAGTGATCAGCCACACTGCACAGATTATCACTTGTATAAAGGTGCAGGCAGAGATGATAAATCTCTGCTGTTTGGGTCCCAGCCATTTCATGATGTTGTTTCCAGGCCTAGCGGCTGTAAAGGCAGCCAGCACCACCAGAGTCTTCCCCAGGATACAGGAGATGCAGAGTGAGAAAGTGATGCTGAAGGCAGTATGGCGCAGCATGCAGGACCATGATGTAGGCTCTCCGATGAACACCAGCGCACACAGGAAGCACAGAGTCAGAGAGAGCAGGATGAAGAAGCTCAGCTCTGAGTTGTTGACTTTGACAATCGGAGTGTTTCTGTGGTAGAGGAATACTGCCAGAACAGTGACGGTGAGGCAGGCTCCCACTACAGCTATCACAGTCAGGGTCAGTCCCATTGCATCATGGGAGAGGTACTCAATCACTTTGGGTATGCATTCAGTTCTGGCTGCATTGGACCAGTAATCCTCAGGACAAGATGTGCAATCTATTGAATCTGAATAAAGACAGTATAATAGTTATTATAAAAAAAGGACTGGAGAGATATATGTGACAGGTGCTGGTAAAACTGCACAAGTAGCACAGGGTCATTTTTCAGTTTTTTATAGTTTACGAAAGTACAAATCCTGAGCTTTCAAATGATGTTTTCAAATCATACACTGCAATATGCAAATATTTGAGATATGTTTCTTTGACTGTTGGTACACCTTAAAACAATTTATTGAGAAAACGGCTCTCAAAGATTTGCAAAGATTCACACCTCAGGCTGGCAAACTTAATGGGCGTGCCATGAACAGTGGCTGGCCAACCCCTGGACTATCCAGCTAACTGAGTAGGCTAATCCTGCTATGTGAAATACCCCCCACACCCTTGTAGCCAAGCTAGCTGATTATTTGGATATGCGGTTAACTAGATAGCTGTTAACTTAGTCAGCAAATGCTTGGTTTGCATTACACAAAGATAGACTGATGCTATATCACAAACATGCTTGCAAATGATACATTGTTTGGACACATGGCTAGCTAGATGGTTAGCTTAGTCAGCAAAGGTTTTGTTCATGCTAAACAAAGGCTGTGCCGGAATCAACGCCGTTCTAGAGCCTACTATTGAGTATGCTAGCTAAGTAGCCTACACTGGATGAGAAAATTGTTAAATAGGTGAAATGTTCTCTACATGTAGTGTATTTTAAATCCCTGGATGCTATACTTATTTCCAGGTTTTCAATAATATTGAGGATATTTTTCGCATCACGTTATGTCAGTAGGAAGCAACATTAATGTTACCCTACACGATGGTAATAGTACGTAGGACGCAATAGAACGGGCTCTGTTTCGGAAACATTTCTCGACTAACAGCCAGATAAGTTAGGCTAACATAAAGATAGATAGATGGCAAGAACTATAACTTACTCGATTACAAAACAGAAGATTTTATGGCAAACAACAGTAGCCTTCTATTGTGCATTCTCAGTTGGTGCTTTGTTTGCTCGAAATCTTGAACGGTTGAGTACGTCATTTCGGAACCATTAGGCTAATACATATCAATAGCCTAGTTCCTGAAATAAGCATGTCTCCATTGTCTGCTGATAGCCTAATGATGCCGTCCGTGTTCATTCTCGTTGTATTTTAAAAGCGTTTAGTTTTTGACTACAACAGTCCCAGGGTTGTGAATTCTCCTTTTACCTCTATTGGAATTTGCAGTCAATTTAAATCTTTTTCTTGATAGTGGTCCTCTGACACCATATCAATTGATCTTAAAACCTGTACCTACATCTACCCTCCTCTACAATACTGGAGCCAATGGAAACTAGAAAGGTGTTAATGGACAGCTGATTAGTCTGTCCCCTCATTCTGAAGGCCACCCCCGGCAAACATGATTTTAACAAGCATATTTGTATTACTTATTACAGGTATTTACAGATCTGAAATACATTGTATATTATATTAAGTGACTTCTTAAACACTTTAACCTTTGTTATATTGGAGAAAAAAAAATCTATATTTTTTTGTTTTCTGTAATGTTTTGCGCCATACTGTGAATTGCAGAAGTGCGACTTGCGGACCGTTTTACCAGCATATTTTGGGGTATATTAAGTCTCACCATTATGTGTTTATGGCTCAGAAGAGACCGTTTTTTAAGATACCAAACTGTTGTGCATCAGTCATATCACTTTTTTGCATTGCTGTCTGTATCTCGGTATAACAAGAACCTTTTCTTTGAATTGAGTTATGCCCAGCCCTGAGGCTATTATCCTGCTTAGACAATGGCTTACCAATAAAAATCATAATTGTAATCAAAACATGCACTTCAAAATATGGAGATTTATTGCAATGGAAACATTACTTTAAGTATTCCAGCAAATATCCCAAACCCTATACCACTTAGCCACAAATGCATCTTTTTAACACCTCTCTCAACCGGGTTAGATAGCAAGCAAGCTTTATGCTAGGTTCACTGTCACTCACGTTTGAAAAAATTCAGTTTGGTTTTATGTCAAAATGGTCTCACAGAGTATCTTGTTATGATGAAAATAATTTCTCGTTCCAATGATAAATTTAACTTGTTACAATGACAACTGTGTCATTATAAGGAGAAACGAGAAAAGTTCCAAGACGTTGCTGTTTGAAGACATTGAGGAAATATGTTTCATGCAGAAAGATTACATTACAGGCATTTAGCAGACGCTCTTATCCAGAGCGACTTACACAGCAATTTGCATTTATACGTACATAGTATCCATAATAACTCAAATGCATAACTGCAATATACGGCAGTGCATCGCTGCCACAGTGAGAAAATAATTTAACGCTTAATTTAATGAAATGGGAGCAGAACTAATTTGTATGTAAATCATTATCAAATTAGGCCATATTTTGGCATTCATCAGCATTTTCATATCTGAGATTTGATCAGACGTACTAACACATTTTACACCTGCTCAAGACCACGCGTACCGCATCGGTAAATTCAGAATGCTGCTAAATGTAGCTTCTGAGTGATAATTAGAATATTAATTTATTTTTATTTTCTGTTAAATTCACATGACAAAATGTAGCTTCTGAAATACACAATGCAAACGTAGCTAATAAATTACGATTGCAAAAAGCAAACACATTAGATGATGCCTATTAATCAATTGTAGGCTATGAACTTGTTTAATTATTCTCATAAGTGTAATGAATGCTCCCAGAACTATTTTTATAAATTGGTAGAAATTAATATGACGTTAAATATGCTATTTAAAACACAAATTTGAGCAATGAACAAAATTTTCTTTAAATTGCCTACAGATCTGTAGCCAGCGTTTCAATGGCTGACCTTGTGCTGTTGGAGGAGTTGGCTGCTTAGAAGAGAAACGAACGCATCTTTAAGATCGCGCAAAAGCTATTTGTTGGCTGAGAGTGATATATTGCTGGTCAGTCGTTTTCGGGTTTTTATGAAATTGACAACCTGCCTAGCAATGTTATTGGTGCCGTAACTGTAGACTAGCCTACTGCACAAACGTAGCCTCAAGGCTCCATCCGAAGATACGTTTGAAAAATATGAATATGAAACATCTGCGCAGCTCATGTCTGGATCATAGATGGGTGGGACCCACAGCAGCTTCGGTTGGCTGGCTTTAGTGGGGTTGCATCCCAATACTCACACTTGAGCACTTGCGCACTTCAAATGTGGGTGCCCGACTCTGGTCTCCCCTAAGCATCGGTGCTTTATGGGCTGCAGCCTGATAAAATATGTAGCCTACTCGGCAGCAGAAAGATTTTTCAGGCTTGCTGGTAACATTAGCTATAATTATATCAAATAACAAATACGGGACCTGCAGTAGCCTACAGTTAACATACAATTATTACACTTAAATCGGCACTGGGTTTTCCCAAATAGCTCTGCTGTTCTAGCTAGCTATGCAGCATATTAAATGGTTATAATGTGTCCTCCAGCATTTCTTTTATTTATTTTAATCTCAACATGCCATATGACTTCAGCTCGACAGAAGTAGGCCTACAGATCTTTGGTAAAAAGAGGAGTGTTGAGTTTTCTATATAGTTCGGTGGTTGAGAGTCATTCATAAAAACCTACTGAGCAGGTGACATGACACGACGTTGCACGGACGAGCAAATTATATAAATTTAAACGGGTTCGTCATTCTTGGTTCTCCTGTTAACTTCCAGTGGACATCCACATTAGACAGTGGATCTGCCTATCTTGACCAAAACCATAGCTCAACTAACTACGTATTCTACCTCACCCTAATTCACAATTAAAAAGTGATCTAAACAACGTACGGAGGCGATTTGTAAACTTTTAACCTGGTTATTCGAGGGACGTCCCACACACAACAAGCCCGATGTCACCAAAGTTCCACAGACGACTAATGCACAAGATTTTTGTCAGTGGGTTTATAAATAAAAAAATGGCATATAGCAGCGACAGGAAACATGGCGTGTATGTAAAGTGTATGTAACCACAGCAACCGAATGTCATGCAAGGGTGTCCCATTTCTTAGCTATGCGCCCTTACGCACTTGCGCACCGCACAGTGCACTTGCACCCCCTGGTCCAACCTTGGAAATACGTCACCAAAGTGCAGACTTGAAGGAAGTGGTTAGACTGTAGGGTGAGTACTGGGACGCAGCCCGGCTTATTGGTGTAGCTACGCCAAATTGCTACGTCAAATGTACGGTGTCAGACAGTAAGTAAGCCTACCTCTTTCCATCACTAGGGGATCAGGAATTCAGACCACCTCTCGCACGCACAGAACACCAACAAAATTAATACATTAATTATTTAATTTTTAAGCTGCGAGAAAGACCGCAGCCTAGCGCTCGTCCGATGCAGATAGGCTTGCACTTTAGCGGCTCGTGTAATGGGAGATTCCGCATGTCCTGCATGTTATATCCTCTTTTTACTTTACCATGTAGGCTACTTTACTATTTACTTTATGACACCGGAACAGACAATACTAAACTATTTATGTTCCTTGACTGCACATCTGCTAATAAAACTTTTATTTTAGTGTCGGAATAATTTTTTATTTTGCTTTATCTGGGCCATTTTCACATTGTGAAAGGAGCTTTAAATGGAAGGGACAACCTCCATATACAGCAATTAATGGGAATCAGCCTTTTCCACACGGTTTGATGAATATCCAGCATAATTTTTTCATACCAACACATTTCGTACATAAATGTACGCGCATATTTAAGAACGCTTCACAAATGAGGCCCAGTGTCTCATTATAATGACAATTTTATTATCTTTTCTTGTGATAACTAGATCCCTTTATATCAAGAGAAAAGGAACATTTTTTAATGAGAAAAGTTTCAACAAGATACATTGGTACGTTATTATACCAAGAAAAAGATCTAGCCATCTTGGAGGACTTCTTGCACTTATTTGTATCTGATAATATGAGATGGTTTTCCTTTTTAATGTACTGATACTTTATGATTTCTTATAATAATAGCACCTTTCTCAATGCTCAAAGCACTTTAGAATGATGAGGGGGAAACTCGCCTCAACCACCACCATGTGTAGCACCCACCTGAGTGATGCAACAGCAGCCATTGTGCTGGGGTGGAGAGGGAGAGAATAATTTTATCCAATTAATCTGGGGGATAATTAGGTGGCAGATTGAAAGAGCCTGGGTTGGGAGTTTAGCCAGGCTCCAGGGAAACCTCTACTCTTTATGATAAGCGTCATGGGATCTTTTAGAATGATGAGGGGGAAACTCGCCTCAACCACCACCATGTGTAGCACACACCTGAGTGATGCAACAGCAGCCATTGTGCACACCACACATCAGCTGGGGTGGAGAGGGAGAGAATAATTTTAGCCAATTAATCTGGGGGATAATTAGGTGGCAGATTGAAAGAGCCTGGGTTGGGAGTTTAGCCAGGACACCAGGGAAACCTCCACTTTTTACGATAAGCGTCATGGGAAGAAATTAACAATGTAGTGAGATATTGTATACCTTGTAACTGCAATTATGGCTGTACAACAGAAATAGCATTTTTGGAATATTGAATTCTGTTAGTTATTGTTAATAAGCTTGAGTGATAAGATAACAATTATTTTTTTAAGGGATTCATCTTGGTGTATACATTGAATGATCTTTTAAAAGATTTTGGTCAGACTACAAACTTTGTAATGTCACACTAAAAGACAATCACTTAAATGTTTAAAAAGATATACCACAGTGTAGTAGATAAAATAATTGCAGTGAGCAAGTACATGTACGTTCAACAAAATTCTTTTGTCTGCTAATATGAAAAATTCTAATGAGCTTATGAGATACGACTACTGTACCCACTAGCAGTCTGTGTGTTCATGTGATGTGAAGAGCACTCACCTGTCTTATTACTAATCTTCCCGCTGTCACATGGTACACAATCAAAGCAGCACAGAGGCTCCCCACGACGGACAGCCTTCCTGCTTCCTGGAGCACAGCTCTCACTGCACACAGACACCAACACCTGCATGAGAGAGAACACAGCCAGATGTAACTACACAAACATTTATCTGTAAACGAGACTCATAGAACTCTGTATCTCTCTATGAGACTCTCAATGCACCACACTTCTAGCTGCCCATTTCCATGGCCCAAGAGGCCTGGTGTCACTGCAAAGACATTTACCTGTCTGTGAGTACTTAATACACAGGCTAAAACACTGACATAGACTGTGTATATAAAATTAACATGCATAGAAAATGCTGAAATATACGACACAATTTATGGCAGTGCATAATAACTTTTTTTTGTCATTGTAGTAATTGAATACATTTCAGTGACAGACTGCAGGTTTGAGTTCCAGCTTTGAAAGATTTGGTCCTTGTTGACTACCTGCTGATCAATGTTGAGTTGATGCTTTCACTTCAGATTTGCACTTACCTCCACTTTACCCTACAGAACTTCAACAGAGGGCATCGCATGTACTGAAATACACACTGTGTGCAGCTTGCCTCTCTCTGGTGGCCCGTCCACACAATTGCCTCCTCCTGGATGAATAGCTCCTTCCCAGCATCCTTTGCACCATCAAACCTTCCCACATTGACAAACTCAATATTTCCAGCTGCGCCTCTTTGCCAGTTGATCACATCATATGATGGAGCTACATCCCCATTTGCATCAAAATTCACCTCCTCTCCAGAAATAGTAAAGGAGACCTCCTGAATATAGTGCTGGAGCTTTGAAATGAAAATAAGAAAGAGAAAATGTTATTGTTTTTCAATTCCTTTCATCGATAAATTAAAATATTCCAGATCATAGTGTAATTGCCAAATAATGCAAATGTAGGCATGATTTTTTATTTTAGTTTGGGTTACTGACTTTAAATGTAAAGAATAAAAATGGTTATTGAAGAGGATAAAGAGGGAAATGATAATGATAGTTAGTTTAGACTTTTAACATTTATCTGTATATTAAGGTATTAAGGAACAAAAGTCCAGAATTCCTCATTAAAATACTTTAGTATATTTGAAAATAATTTTAAAATGATTCCACAGCACTATAGGCTGACACTGTAGTAGTATGTTTACATAATTTTATAAATCAATGTGAAATAGTGTAGTTCTGTGCAGGTGGCTTGGAGTGTTCTTGATAAATTTGTGTGCTTTTTAAATTCTGAATCACAATGCTTAGGAATATTTGCAGAATGTTTTGACACAGAAAGTTATGACATTGTAAATTCTAACTGTAATTTGCAATTACATTTGTATGCATACAAATGGAGTGTTTTTTTGTAAATTTATGTACCATTAGGAAAACATCGAAGGCAATTATAAGATTGATTCTGTTTCTGCATTTGAGTCACAAATAAAACAATAATTTTAAACTGCTGCTTTAGCTAAACATACAGATGTTACCCGTAGCTTTTATTAATCACTCTGTAACTTATTAAGCAAAATGAGAATGTAACCTTTCTCAAACAATTTGAATGTATGTTACATTTCATGAACTGAGATATAGGATGAAAACGCTAAATGCTTCTGTTAATCTTGCATACATTACTTGATTTTGTATTGTTTATTTATTTAAGCTTTTCATGTGATCACCTGCCATGGTTGAATGTTTGTGGCATCAGCACATGAGGAGTTGTGGAAGGGCCCTTTCCCAGGCTTACAGCTGATGAGGTTGTGCAGGGAGTGAGCGATAGCGTACACGGCTTTGTACACGTTGTAGCAACCACGAGTGCTGGAGGTGTTAAGGTAGGCAGAGTGCTGCTCCTGCAGGGGCTCCAGCCCTGTACAGCGGGGCAGCTGGGAGGAAGCCTGGGTGCTGCTGCTGGAGGGGTAGAGAGAGCAACCGTACAAAGCACCCCACAGCTCGTGCACCAGGGGGTTACTGGTGTACCCCAATGGGTTTACGCTCAACAGATAGTCTCTAAGACCTGCAACCTCTCCCTGCCGGACGGCAAACCCAATTGTACCTCCTAGTAATGGGTAGAACTCACTGCCTGTGAATAGTGAGGCTGTTACCCAGGCTTCACTGGCAATCCACTGGATCCCTGTGATATTCTGATCCATGTAGTCTTTCAATAAGAGGGAGAGCTCCCCCTCAACAGCAAACACCACAACAACCCTCGCAGAGGAGTGTTTCATAATGTCAAGAATGTCCTGTATTCTCTCTCGATTGTACACCTTGGGCATCAATTCATGGTACGCTAAACACACACCAGTGTTTCTTATTTCCCTCATCAATCCCTGTAGAGCGAATTTGCCATAATCATGGTCCTCAAGGACGACACCAACCCACGTCCAACCAAATTTCTGCAGGAGGCGAGCGATGGCTTTCACCTGATAGTCATCATTTGGAACAACTCTGAAAAATGTTGGGAATTCATTCTTGTTGCTGAGACAGGAACATGTAGAAAAATAACTAATCTGAAAAACAAAAAATCCACCTTCTTTTTTAACGAGAGTTACATAAACACGAGACAATCCAAGTTGGTTTTTATAAATAATTGTTTAAAAAGGTACTATCTGAAAAATAAATGAATGTCACTCATTTTGTCGTTCCAAATGAATGTTAAGTATGTCTGACAAATTAATCTGTCACTTAAATTTGTTGCTTATTTATTTTACTACATTTTAATTATTTTCTAAAATGAATCAGCATTTTTGTATTATCAATGATATATATAGCTGAAAATGAAGTCAGAACCAGATAAAAAGTACCTAATCTTTACAGAACCATGGATTTAATCCAAAAATATATCGACTATGTTTATTCCAAATTACCTCTATTAATTCATTTTAGTCTCATAGGAAATACATACCATTGGAATTCTGAAGGGCTGTAGAGTTCTGGAGAGAACAATAGACTGTGCAGACCCAGATTCTCCAACCACAGCCAAAGGATGAGATATGGCAGAACACACAGTGCTGGAGGATGTCCTTGGTCCATTCAGAACTGCCAGAACTGCTGCCTGCGCTGTCACAGGGGTTGTGCAGGAGTCATGGATCTTGTATCCCAGAGTGAAGTTGGGCAGCAGGTTCTCACTCTGGTTGATCTCTTCAACAGCCAGCCTCATGGTCTGGGCCCAGCGGAAAGCTCTGGGATCAAATCTGTGCAAAGACCAACAGCAAAATGTGATGTTTGTTGAAAGAATCTTGGAAAAGTAAACAATTTTCCATGCACATCAGAGTAACCATGACCTCACCCCCAACATTGTGGAGCAGCTGGTTTGTAAGTGAAGTTCTGGTCTGGGGGCTCAACCCTGTAATGCATGGAGAAAATCCCTCCGATGATGAAGTCTCCATCAGCCTGGAAATCGGGATCAAAAGTGCCCAGCAGGGAACAGGCTGGGGCAGGGATCGGGCTGACAGGAGTGACAGCAGAAAAGTGACAAAATAAAGACCACATCGCCACCAACAGAGGAGTCATCTTCACCCGGGCTGATCCCGCACACTGCGGTGATGTGTCATAAGCAGTATTTTATTCACCAACCACCCTCTGTGCATCTCATTATTCTCTGTTTCTCATTGGACAGGAAAGCATGTGACATCACAACTCTACATTCCCCAAAGACAAAGTTGAGGCACTGAGCTCTTGGGAAATTATACACACTAGTGAATTTTCATTTGGTAACTTCTCCATGATTTTTCTTCAACAATGTGCTTAAATTTTAGGCAAACAATAGCTTTTTACAAAGAGGCAGAGTTAGGTTTTAGTGACATTGAGGCTTGCTGTAGCTGCTTTGCAATTGCATTGTGGAAATGTATAATAGTGTGTGCTTGAAATCTTCTGTCATGGTCAGTTAAACATAGCCATACTTTCTCAGAAGCAGTGGAAGCTGGAGGGTACATTGAACTCCACCTCCTGTACATGCTGTTTGTCTGACATCACTGAGACAGCCAGTTATGGAGGCAAACAGTGAAGGGAGGGGTAAGAAACTCATTGACTGAGATGAGCCCTATTTTATTTATTTATTTATTTATTTATTTATTTATTTATTTATTTATTTCAGATTTCTTCCCGTTTTCTCCCAATTTGGTCTCCAATTGTACCCCTTTTGCTACTCATTTCCCTGTGTAGCAACCACTTGAGAATTTGCTGGTACACAATCCTGTCAGCCGGTGGTAGAAAGGAGGGCGCCACGTAAATGTATGAACATTTAACTAAATGCATGAAACATTTAGTTAAATATTTAATTAAATGTATAAATAATTTGGCTAAATGTACAAAACATTTACTAAATGTATGAAACATTTGGCTAAATATTTACTAAATATATAAAACATTGAGCTAAATATTTAAATAAATGTATGAAACATTTACTAAATGTATAAAACATGTTTCATACATTTAGCTAAATGTTTTATACATTTAGTTAAAGGAGCTATATGTAACACATTTACTGTACTAAATTATAAAATGACCATGATATGTCATCAGAGATTAAAGAAACATGTTGAAATACTGGCTTCTCCGACAACAATGCTACAGCCAGGAACGTTTCATACATTTAGCTAAATGTTTTGTACATTTAGTTAAATATTTAGCTAAATGCTTCATACATTTAGTAAATGTTTTATACATTTACCTAAATGTTTCATACATTTACCTAAATGTTTCATACATTTAGTTAAATATTGAGCTAAATGTTTTATACATGTAGTAAATGTTTCATAATTTTAGCTAAATGTTTTATACATTAAACTACATATTTAGCTAAATGTTTCATTGGGAGTGTGCCTATGTCCTTGGCCTCTTCTACCTCTTCCTCTGTTTTGCCTCCCTACCCTTCCACCACGCAGCCTTACTCCTCTTCTTCTTTCCGGCTGTTGACCCTGTTAATTTTCTTGTTGTTCTTCCATTGTCAGAAATTGTAACTGTGTTGTGCTCTGTCTATATATGCTTGCCAATTGAAGGTTCATGAGATGCACCTCTAAGCTATTTTAGAGAACTGGTTGCTCATTGGTTGATCTAACGCTCAAGTCTAGATTCACCTAAGAGCAATTCATCAATTCAGGACACATTTCCAAAAAAGTCTAATAGAAATATGTACAGGTGCAGCTCAAAAAATTAGAATATCGTGAAAAAGTTCAATATTTTTTGTCACTCATGTCAGAAAGTGAAACTCATATATTATATAGATTCATTACACATAGAGTGAAATATTTCAAGCCTTTATTTCTTGTAATTTTGATGATTATGGCTTACAGCTAATGAAAACCCAAACTCTGTGTCTCAGAAAATTAGAATATTACATAAGATCAATAAAAAAGGATATTTTAAACAGAAATGTCAGCCTTCTGAAAAGTATGTTCATTTCTATGCACTCAATACTTGGTTGGGGCTCCTTTTGCATGAATTAATGCATCAATGCGGCGTGGCATGGAGGCGATCAGCCTGTGGAACTGCTGAGGTGTAATGGAAGCCCAGGTTGCTTTGATAGCGGCCTTCAGGTCGTCTGCATTGTTGGGTCTGGTGTCTCTCATCTTCCTCTTGACAATACCCCATAGATTCTCTATGGGGTTCAGGTCAGGCGAGTTTGCTGGCCAATCAAGCACAGTAATACCATGGTCATTGAAATCAGCATCTCCATAAAGCTTCTCAGCAGAAGGAAGCATGAAGTGCTATAAATTTTTCTGGTAGATGGCTGCGTTGACTGTGGACTTCAGAAAACACAGTGGACATGGCACAGCAAATCATCACTGACTGTGGAAACTTCACACTGGACTTCAAGCAACGTGGATTCTGTGCCTCTCCACTCTTCCTCCAGACTCTGGGACCTTGATTTCCAAATGAAATGCTAAATTTACTTTCATCTGAAAAGAGGACTTTGGACCACTGAGCAACAGTCCAGTTATTTTTCTCCTTAGCCCAGGTAAGACGCTTCTGACATTGTCTCTGATTCAGGAGTGGCTTGACACGAGGAATGCGACATTTGTAGCCCATGTCCTGGATTTTGGTCTGTGCGTGGTGGCTCTTGATGCACTGACTCCAGTCCACTCCTTGTGAAGCTCCCCCAAATTCTTGAATGGATTTTGCTTGACAATCCTCTCAAGGCTGCGGTTATCCCTGTTGCTTGTGCACCTTTTCCTACCACACTTTTTCCTTCCACTCAACTTTCTATGAATATGCTTGGATACAGCACTCTGTGAACAACCAGCTTCTTTAGCAATGACCTTTTGTGGCTTACCTTTCTTGTGGAGGGTGTCAATGATCTGTCAAGTCAGTAGTCTTCCCCATGATTGTGTAGCCTACTGAACCAGACTGAGAGACCATTTAAAGGCTCAGGAAACCTTTGCAGGTGTTTTGAGTTAATTAGCTGATTAAAGTGTGACACCATGATTTTCCAATATTTAACTTTTTCACAATATTCAAATTTTCTGAGACACTGAATTTGGGTTTTTATTAGCTGTAAGCTATCATCATCAAAATTACAAGAAATAAAGGCTTGAAATATTTCACTCTATGTGTAATGAATCTATATAATATATGAGTTTCACTTTCTGAAATGAGTGACAAAAAAATATAGAACTTTTTCACGATATTCAAATTTTTTGAGCTGCACCTGTATATAAAATATGATTGACAGATTATGACAACTGGTTCAACCATTTTGCATGTAATGACTTATGCAATGAACTAATGCCTGGATGTTTTGGGGGGTAAGAATGTTCAACAGAACTAGGATAATACATGAATAATTGTGCATGATCATTTGCATGAATGTGCCAAAGCATTTGCAATTTGTTCACAAGAATGAGATATTGCTTTTATGATGTGCACAACTGACTGGATGATGTGGAGGTTGAACAAGTAGTTTTTAGAATTTCTATTCTGATCTGAGAAATGTACCAAAGCGACTGAGAACAACTGTAAATGTGAGTAAAATCATAACGTTTTATGTCGCATTCGGCTCCCCATACAACTGCACCGACTCAAGGTCGGCGATTCCACTGCTGCGCCACAACGGCTCCCTCCCTGAGCCCTGTGTTTTGCTGTGTTCTAATTATTTACTTGGAATAGCTCAGTCATATTTTTAGAACAACTGTTTATCCCGATTTTTTTGTTTTTGTCTCTCAAAACCCCATATGCATTTGTAAGCTGGTCTCATAAATACAACCTCCTCATAACTACAACCGATATATCTGGAAAAGTAATGGCTGGATTACCATGACATTTGCTGTGTAAATTTATGTTCCCAAAAGGGCAAAATCTATTGATTTTGATGCTCTCATGACCTTTTTTCTAGCGCCACCATCAGGCCAAACCTTCTATTTGTGATTGATATATCTCAAAAACGAATGGTCCGATTTCCATGAAATTTGCTATGCATATTCAGGTTCCCAAGAAGTCTATTTATTTTGGTGATCCCATGACCTTTGCTCTAGCTTCACTATCAGACCAAACATATCTCGAAAAGTAATAACCAGATTGCAGAGATATTTGCTGTGCACAATAATGAGGGGAGATGGCTGTGTTTTGGCAGAGGTCTGCTACTGTTAGTTTGGAAACAGTTTACATGGTGCTAAATACTTGAAGTTGCACTTTTATGATTTTAAATTTTTTGGAATAAATTGGAAGATCACACCGCAAAAAAAAACTATTAAAATGTATCTTGAAAATTTCTTAAGAAAAAAAGGCTTTGGTACAAAATGATATCAAATAATGTATCAAAAAGGAAACAATGCAACAGTTAAGATGTTAAAGCCCTTTTCAAACTGAATTTGTTTTATCAGGGGTTGTGCGGTAGGGCTGTAAACATTGGCATGAAATAGATTTTGAATTTAGCCTTCTAAAATTGGTATTAATTTGAATATATTTTAATATCATTAGCAAAAATATGTATATTGCCAGATGCAAAAAAAGCCTCCAAAGGCCCTGGGAAACTACATGGCATCATCGACTTCATCATGACTTCATCGATTCAATATGGCTGCTTCTGCAAAAAGTGGGTCGTAGTTCCCGCAGAACAATGATCCAAACCATCCCACATAATGTACACAAAAATGGTTCACTGACCACAGAATCAAGGTTTTACAATGTCTATCTCAGTCCCCTGATCTGAACCCCATTAAAAACCTGAGGAATGAGCTGAAGACGAGAGTCAAGAGAGGTCAAGGAGGATATTTTTCCTCTGATCAATGGTATCACTAAGAAACTATATTATCTTCTAATTTTTCTGAGCAGAGAAGACGTTTGATCGGAGGAAGAATATCCTCCTTGTCCTTGGTTCTCTTTTGACTTATTGCAAAAGTATTGAAACAGATAAATCCTGAAAATGTAAAATACATCATAATGCCATGGTGTATATACACACCTGCTATTATGGTGGGAAATACATGCTTAATAGGTCATAAAATTGGAAAGAAGTAAACTATTTTTAAGTAAAGGCAGTATAATGAAACCAAATGGAGTGAAATACATAACATAAGAGACAATATTTGCTAACAGGAGAAGGAGAAGTCTGGATCAGATTGGAAGATGTATTCATTTTAACATGTAATTCAATAATCAAGTTAGTATATTAGTGAAAATTATAATAGCTATTACAGCAGATACATACCATTGGAAATCTGAATTGCAGCAGAGTTCTGGAGACAACAATAGACTGTGCAGAACCAGATTCTCCAACCACAGCCAAAAGTGGAGATGCTCCAGAACATACTTCACTTTGGGCTTCACCCGGTCCATTCAGAACCGCCAGAGCTGCCCGTTCAGCTGTTATGGGGGTGGCGCAAGAATCATAGAGCTTGTATTTCGGGAGGCAGTGTAGTATAATGGTTAAGGGACTTGTGACCAAAAGGTTGCAGGTTCGATTCCCAGGTAGGACACTGCCATTGTACCCTTGAGCAAGGTACTTAACCTGAATTGCTTCAGTATATATCCAGCTGTATAGGAATGGATAAATGTAATAAGACGTAAAAAGAAGTGTAAGTCGCTCTGGATAAGAGCGTCTGCTAAATGCCTGTAATGTAATGTAATGTTGTATCCCAGAGTGAAGTTGGGCAGCAGGTTCTTACTCTGGTTTATCTCCTGAACAGCCAGCCTCATGGTCTGGGCCCACCGGAAAGATCTGGGCTCAAATCTGTGAAAATCTTGTTGGAAAAGAGAACAGTTATCCACCATTACAAAAATTTCCCAGAACCCACCCCTGACATTCTGCAGGAACTGGGGGAAAATCCCTCCGACAATCTCCATCAGCTTGTAAATCTGGATCAAATTTTCCCTGCAGGGAACAGGCTGGGGCCGGTTATTGGGTTGGCAGGAGTAACAGCAGAGGAGGGGTAAAATAGGGACCACATCACCACCAACAGAGGAGTCATCTCACACTGAGGTGCAGAGTGTGGAGCGCTGTTTTATTCACCAACCTCCCCATTGTGCATCTCATTATGTTCTGTGTGTTACTGACCTTCAGAGACCACATGACGTCACCACTCTGTGTTCTCTATAGACAAGACTGAGGCACAGAGCTCTGGTTAATTCGTACGTACAACTTAATTTTACATAATGCCCATGTATTATTGCAAAGGTGCCCTTATACCCGAATTATCTATAAATGTTACAATACCTCACTGGGGCCCTATTTTTGCAGTAAGGCTGAAAGTTATGGGAAATGCTAGCATGAACTCAAGACGCTGTCAACTTCGTGACTCCAGGCATTAGCGTAACTGCTGCAGTTGTAAAAGAGACTGCTTCAATAAGAATAAATTAACTATGTGGTGGTGGTTTGTGTTCATTATTGCAGATCAGATCGGTCCATTTTCTTCTCTCTAAAAACAGTATCAGTATCATAGCCAACTGCTAATTTCATCATGGCCAAAGAGCAAAAGAAAGGCTCCGTTACGAGCATCTCTACGAACCATTATTTGTGATATCGAAAGATAGGTGAGACTAGTCCTGACCTAGCCCTATCCCACGCACAATTAAAACCAAGTTGCCGGCATGTTCTGGGCTCAATGGGCCTCATTCATGAAACATTCCGAAATTTGTACGTGCATTTACACACAAAACAAGTTTGTACAAAATATTTACGCCGGATTTACCAAAGCCGATTTGTTTGTATTAATGTGCGTATGTTCATACAATCCGATTCATCATAAATCACAGGTGTGTGCACCTTATTTTTCAATTAGCATAAATCCATGCCCATGAATTGTCCATTATCATGTGTGGAAGCAAAAAAGTGCATACAAAATCAAAATGGGCCAGAAAAGGCAGAAGTTTGTCTGATTAAGCTCCAAATGATACCCAATTGTAATAGAATTGGTCTAGGCCGGGCCGTGTCTAGGAGGGCACGGGGGGCAATGCCCCCCCAAATGCTCTGCCTGCCCACCCAAAGCCAAATCCAGAAAAAATAAAATTTGACAATATGAAGTCGGCGCTACAGTAGGCTATTAGAGCTACAGACGATTGGCCAATCATAAAAATGCCACATCAAAATAATATATTTCTCTAATAACTGATTGGTTTGTTTGGCCATATAAAACTTGCAGACGCAGCCAGAGAGAGAGGTCAGTTTCTTTTGATCAAGCTATGCTTTCACTAGCCTAATTTACTCAGTGAGTTGAGGATAGTGGCGAGAGTCTCCGTCTGGGGGTTCGATTTTAAATAGATTGATTACATGTTGCATCTAACCTTGTTGTTATAGCTGCGATTCAGCGAAACATTTGCAGCATTGCATTCACTGGCTGCATATGTGTGTGCGCGCCGGTGTGTTTTAGCTAGCCTTTACTGCTGCGCGTTTTCTATCACACTCACGGTGAAACGGCAGCCGTCAACCGAGGCAAGCCCCCCGGCCTCTGATAGAGAGCCCATATTTTCGGACAAACAATGTGTCCCTCACTAACTAACAACTGGAATTTTGTTTCCAGCATAAATGAGTCGGATATAAATACAATGTTTTTTTCGTCCCTGCCGTGCGGGATGTATTGTAATGTCTATATCATATCTATTGTGTCTATGTATTCCTTATTTTAATTAATTGTTAAACACTGCCATGAATTACTTTTTAAGTGTAGGTTCAAATTAATAACTTGTTGAAATAGGCTTATAATTGTTGGGGGATCTCTGTGTCAGAGACACAGATGGAATATTGGAAGTCCAGATGCGATAGCTGAGCAAACTGAAAATGTTCGAAAGAACACCACCGACGGACAATAATCCGTAGTGGAATAAAGGAAAATAACCGGTAACACTTTACAATAAGGGAACACACCTCATGCCTGAATTAATGCATGACTCATCATGATTTCATCATGATTTAATGCATGAATTAATGCATGATGTATCATGAACTCTGTGCGGTTCAATATTAATAAATGATCAAGGCATTATTAGTTCATGTGATTACTGTACACTTAATGTATCATCAATTAATGAACATTAACTCATAGTTAAGTCATACATTAAGTAACATGTCATCAAAGTAGCTGCAAACCAGTTAGGTAGACAAAAGCTTCTCAGACCATCAGTGGTGGATTTATCTATATCGGGGCCGCTAAAACTCAGAAAAAACGCAAAGCTGTTCGCTTAAAAAAAAATTCTGCCAGTGTGGCTTCTAAGCCCCATCTATCATTTACCTGTGAAAATGGTGACAGTAATATCAAATGCTTTATGTTATTTTAATTTATCTTAGAAAGTGCATAATTAGTATTTATAGTCTATATTTGCCAATATTCAGTCATTCAGACTATGCTTCTGGGCAAACCCTATAGTAGGCCCATCTCTAATGTGTCATAAAAAAATCACGTTTAATAGACGATGGTGATCTTTGTAAATAATATGGAGTCAATGTGTGTGGATTATGACAGCCATTCATGTTTTAGAGAATGAGTACTTTGTACTTATTTTTCAATTATATAGTTACCAGTACTCAAGGTTAATATATACGCTATTTGTTGGAAAAATTGGGTCAGGGTTGAGTGTGATACCCCAAAAATATCAAGTGGCAGTTCTGAGAGCACAAACAACCGTGTTAATGAGAGAGGTCAGAGAAGAATGGCCAGACACATTCAAGCTAACAGAAAGGCCAAAAAAATTATAATTAACAACAGTGGTGAGCAGAAGGGCATCACTGAATGCACATGTTGAACCCTGAAAGGGATGGGCTGCAGCATCAGAACATTAGATAGTACTAGGTTGGTATTCCTAATACAGTGGATACTGAGTGTAAATTGTAAGTTCACCATTTATCATTAAATTTCATCATTATTTCACACATGCAATCACCATTACTTCCTAAGTACTTGACTGACTTGTGTCCCTCTAAGTAAAGTCATGGCATGATACTAATTTGTAAATTATTACTTAATGTAGATTGATAGGAGGCAAGCATTTGTTAACCATGAGTTCATCATTACTTAATTATGAGTTCAATGAATTGTGACCCTTCAAGTAAAGTCACACACAATTCTTCATATAGTAATGATTACCCCATCATCACATCACTATTACTTAATAAATAGCTCAATGATTTCTGCACCCTTGAAAACATAATATTAAAATAAACCAGTCAAAAGTCATCCAAATAGAACATCAATGTTTTATTAATTCTACACGTGGAACACAATTTATTAAGACATTCAAAAGGACCTCAATCCCATTTCCTCTCAGTCGCCATATCTGATTTTTATAAATCCCCTTAGCCCTCTCTATATTTTGTGTATGTCCCACTGTTAGGATCAATAAAGCTCCTGCTGTGGTTAACAATGAAATGTGTGTATCCAGCAGTGGCAACGCCACTGATCACTTATTGTTGTGGTCCCCCGACGAACGTGTCTTCAAAATTTGGGAGCAGTCTTCACCAGTCTCAGAACTGGCCATTTCCTCTGATACCTCAAAATCCCAAAAACCCATTTCCGCCTCCTCCATGTTCTGCCATATCTCCCACGACCCTACTGTTAAAAGAAGATCATTTACAAATCAAAACTAGAATGGCACTCAGATAGACACCAAAAAAAGTGGGCAATACACTGAACTCTATGATATTGAACGGACTCAACTGCTTGCTTCTATTGCCGAAGTTACAGCAACCAATATGGCTTCCAGTGCACTGCACCTCTCAATTTCCGCTTGGGCTATAATTTAGAAACCCCTGCCTTTTTCTACCAAAACTAAAAGGTTAACAGTCATATATTAAAACTAGTTATATCCGCAATACATATAAGAATAATGATCAATGCGTGATTATTGTTGACACGATACAAAGATTGTTGTTGTTTTACTCATCGGAGATTACTCTGGTTGGTCTTCTTGAACACGTGATGATGACTAGCTGACAGAAATCAGTATGAAAAGGTTGAACTACATGTAGGTTTATTACGACATCACGTAAAGTAGTTGAATCTAATTCAGTTCAATATATATATAATATATATATATATATATGTCTGGTGGCAACTGAAGGATAACTAAGTTAGGCTACTGTACATGCTCCTCGCAAAATCAAATTATTTAAATAAGTCCAGTCCTGAGCTCACATGACAGGGTAACGTTAGATATACAAATTTTACTCCGAAAAGGACATTTCTAAGGGAATTATGCAATTTAACATTTGCCTAACTAGCTACTGTTACAGTTAGCAGCAATATGCAAATCCCTGTGTGTTCTAATACTAATGCCACTGAACTAGCCTAAATAAATTTGACATTGGCAAGCCAGCAAGCAAAATTGCAAGTGATAGTAGGCCTCATAGCAGCTAGCTTGCTAGCTATTTGTGTCTGAGATTGATTCGCTGCTACGTCGATTTTTTTGCAAACATAGCCAACATTGAACGCATTTACAATGAGCTAACTAGCTACATAAACTACTTACCGGAATTTAAGTAACATTCATTTAGTTTTTTCAGTTAGCTTAGCAACTAAAGTTACATAACGTATGCTTAGAATGACGCGCATCTGCCCGGCGCTAGCCGGTTTTAAAGTTGGTTTTCGTTGGATAGTCACAATCATAACGGGTTGTAAGTAGTAGTACTGGGCCATGACAACATAGCCATAATCTAAAAAGAAAAGGGAAACTTAATTTCGTCTGTCTGATAATGACCCGTTTCAGTGTAAAAACTCCCACTGACTTCCATTCATTCAAAGAGCGCCTGTTGTCTGTCTAATTACGGTTGTGGTTTTTGTATACGGAAAGCTAAAGGCGACAAAAGTCACAAACAGGTTATCTGGATTGTAAAAAATAAAAACGCTTTTAATAATTTCCTTAGCCTCCAATCAGTAGATAGTAGATTCACTTCCTATTTTTATTTTTCCTATTTTCACGGTCCTAGCATGCGTGTAATTGTAGGCTAGATTAATCATTATTGTACCCGTTCCCTAATCAGAGTCATATGTTGAGTAAGTCATATGTTGACCAACCAGTCTTTTGTTGGCTGTACAATAAGTAAAACATCAATACTATATGTTTGTTATTGTGTCAAGTAAAATCACAGATTGATTATTCTGTATTATGGTATAACTGGGTTGAAAATATGACTAAAGCACCATAGTTTTAGTAGAAACATATTAGAAGTAGGCGTAGGGTTCACCCAGCAGCTTATTAGTCTGAATGATTGAATATTGCAAATAGGCTAATATTATAAATAAATGACAAATCATACATTTCCTAAGATAAATTAAATTAAAATAACATAAAACATGTGATATTGTAAGCCACACAGATCCTGTCTCCTTATATGCACAAGCAATGGGGGGGGGGGGGGGGGGGGGGGGTTGTTATAAAAATGGGTGATTTATAAAAATCTGAATTTCTGTTGTTTTAAAAGCGAACAGCTTTGTCAGCACACTGTCAGGAAGAGTTTTGGGGGCCCCAAAATGGATAAATCCACCACTGATGGTCTGAGAAGCTTTTGTCTACCTAACTGGTTTGCAGCTACTTTGATGACATGTTACTTAATGTATGACTTAACTGTGAGTTAATGTTCATTAACTGATGATACATTAAGTGTACAGTAATCACATGAACTAATAATGTCTTGATCATTTATTAATATTGAACCGCACAGAGTTCATGATACATCATGCATTAATTCATGCATTAAATCATGATGAAATCATGATGAGTCATGCATTAATTCAGGCATGAGGTGTGTTCCCTTATTGTAAAGTGTTACCAAATAACCAAACACAAATAACCTCGCGATAAGCACAAGGAACTCGATCTCCGAGCGAAAACAAATAAATAAGCTATACGCTTATCTAACTCCTGTTAGTGGAGCGAAACAAAAGTAAAACACAAATAACCTCGCGATCAGAACGAGGAAACTCGATCTCCGAGCGAAAACAAAGAAATAAGCTATACGCTTATCTAACTCCTGTTAGTGGAGCGAAACAAAAAGTTAAACACAAATAACCTCGCGATAAGAACGAGGAAACTCGATCTCCGAGCGAAAACAAAGAAATAAGCTATACGCTTATCTAACTCCTGTTAGTGGAGCGAAACAAAAAGTATAATACAGAGAGCTCAACAGAACCCCAAACGTTTAGGGTAAGAGCACTCCTAGATAAGAAAAGAAACCCAAAAGAAACGAAAAGCCTCTGCTCTGCACTGAGAGCGAAAAAAGAGAACTTACTTTCTAAACTTCCTAACCTTTCTTTTTTAAACTAGCTTTGTCTAGCTAACCTCCTATACCTCTTGTACCGGCTAGAATGTTGAATAACATGGAAGCAACGAGAGAGGCAGGAAGCGGAGTATAAATAGTCAACAGAAATTAATCACAGGTGAACCTACTAATGACGAGGCGAAAGCAAAACCCCGTCGCAGAACCAAGGAAAATCCGATAGATTACCAGTAACGACAAAAAGGAATAAAGAGGACGCGGAGATAAGAGAAGGAAGGCAAGATCCATGACAATAATGGGACATTATTTAGGCTAAATCTCTTAAAAAAAGAACTGTGTTCCAAATACAAAAAACTGACCCTGGTATTTTGTTAGGGAGGTGTCTCTCTACCATTTATGATACTTGTTGCTATCTAATTATGATAAGCCTATGACAAAAATGAATGAAGAAAATATTTAGAACCATTGGGTGTGCTTTTTTATGTCAGGGTACTTTAGGACTTAGTCCAAAAAATATCAGCTGCTTTCAGCATGCTACTGACTGAGACTGCTCTACAAATTACACCAAAAGAAGGCACTGTAAGCTGCTGCGGGGCAAAAGAAACACTGAGCGGGGCAAAAGAAATACTGAGCGGGGCGAAAGAAACAAAGTGCTTGGTTGCATTCAACTTAGCTAGCAGCTAAGCCTCGCAAGCATGACACTCGAAACCTATGCTATCCTTTAGTCAACAGTTGTGTTGAGAAAATTATGTATGAAAATTCTCAAAATAAACACACTTATACAACCGAAAAACACTTCCGGGTTTCGATGTTTTACTTAAAGCAGTCAAAAATAACTTTGCCAAAATGAGATGCACGTCACTGGTTTTTGGCAGAGTGAGAGGGCTACACATGTGTCACATGCTGACTGCATTCGGGCTTCTGTAGTTTTTGCGGAAATCGATGTGTTTCTTTTGTTCCGTGTTTCTTTCGTCACGGTTCTGCACCATTTCGAAGACTGCTTTCCTTCTGAATTAGACCAATTTTCAGAGCTCTAAAAGACTGTCAGTGGACAGGAACAGAAAGAAGCACAATGCGCAGCACAAAACACAAGCACAGAGCTGAAAATGCTGTTGCTGTTGAATGAGTTCAAGTGCACACCTAGCTTTCCAAATGTCCTCTATCTCTCCATGATGACATCGAACTGCAGCGAAGAGCGATCATCATGAAGTTAGTTGCATGGGACAACAGAGACTCAGTCTGCTCTCTTTAATGAGTATTGAAAATGAAATTGTAAGCTCACTGAGCTTCACTGACTTGATTGATGACTTCGCCATGAGAAAAGTTTGTAAGCGTACAATGTAATAATAATAAGTATGTGGATGAAATTCAAAGTAATTACAATTCAATTCAATAAAATTTCTTGTATACTTACACTAGTAATAATTTTGATGGAAGGGCCCCTGTTTTAAATACAGCCAGGGGCTCCATGCACCCTTAATCCGGCTCTGTGAAGGAATATAGCTCATCTTTAATATACTTGTTTCTATAGAAGATTAGATAATTATTTGGTATTATTGGGCATAAATAAAGTTGTCCTCCTATAAGATGAGGGAGGTGGAGGTCGGTTTAAAATGTAATAATATTATCTTTTCCATTAATATACTGACTAGCCTATACTATATGCTTTATATGAAAGCATCTCAAATCTCATTGAAAAAAATATCTTCAAAATATTCATAAATTAAACATTTTATTTTAGAAAATTAAATTTTTGAAAAGTGTGAGGTAGTGTAGAAATGCAGGAAATTAGATTTAAAAGGCTAAAAATTTTCTGGGGGAGGAGCCCGAGTTCCCCCTTTGTGCCCCACCAACATCTCTTCATGACCCCCCAATCAAAGCAGTCTAGAAACGGCCCTGCTAACCAGCCATTCATCCCTTTCAGCCAACAAATCTGTGTGATCCCTAAAGATACATTCTCTCCAAAGGGCACCGTGCGCCAACTCCGCCAATAGCGCAAGATCAGCCATTGCAATGCCGGCTATAGACCTGTAAGCCCTTCTTTAGTTAATTTTGTTTATATAGATTTATTGTTTATAGGTTAAATATGTGTGTTTTAAATAGCATCCTGTATTTAACATCATATAGCCAAACATTTAAATTTGATCAATTTAGAAAAATTTTAGGCTAATGGGGGCATCCATTACGTTATGGGTCTAACTAAATAAGTCCATAGCCAACAATTGATAAATAGATGTATTCTAAACTGTATGCTTTTTACAATTGTAATTTATTACACTTGCATTGTGCATTTCAAAGGCTACATTTAGTCTTGTGAATTTAACAGAAAATACAAATGAAAATTTTAATTCAGAAGCTACTTTTAGAAGCATTTTGAATTTGCAAAAGTTGTACGCGTGGTCCTGAGCAAGTGTAAATTTTGTTCGTATGTACAAATCTCAGATAGTCTATGAAAACTTGATGAATGCCAAAATACAAATAAAATTGCCAAAACAATTTACTCACAAATTAATTCTGCGGACATTTAAGGAATGAGGCCCAATGTGTGGAGCAAGCCTTGATTTTAACAAATGCGTATCTTACAATACCTCCCAACTTCCTCTCATTCAAATAGCTTATACTATTAACTCCATACATATGCATTGCATAAATATCCATTATTGGACTGCATAACTAAGCGCTGCTTGCATTTCAAATAGTCACGTTGAAATAAACTAAATATTAAGCACATCTGTGTTACGCGCTTTCATAACAACACCAAATTATTAACAATAATAACCATGTTGGGAAATGTTCTGAATAAGAACGCTGCCAGCTATGTGATATTCGTGTATGCAAAAGTATGTGTTGGAAATTAAAACTTTTATGTCTTCATATCATTGATGCCTACTTCTAATTTTATTTCTGTCCCTAGCATTACATGTTTTTGACTATTCTTTCAACACATTCATTTACTTTTGCATATTTGCTTTGATAAAATGAAAAATTCATACAAGAAATAAAAACCTGCATTGTTTTATTTGGTTACAACTCTTCCCATCAAATGTTGTTTTGTGTTTTTCTCAGGTTTCAGTAAAATTATGTAACATTTTGGAGCAAATAAGCATAGCAGTAGCCCAAAACTAGATGCTAGAATTGCAAAAATCTCCACAGCAACAGTGAACTTTCCAGGTGAGCTGACATAAGCTGGTATAAAGGCCAGCCACACTGCACAGAAGATCAACATACTGAAGGTGATGTATTTGGCCTCGTTAAAATTGCCTGGCAGCTTCCTGGCCAGAAAAGCCAGAATAAAACACAGAGCAGCCAGGAGCCCAATGTATCCCAGAACACACCAGAAGGCCTGTTCAGAACCTACACTACACTCCAGGATTATTTTGGACCGGTGGTATTGGGTGTTTTTATTTGGGAATGGAGGAGCAGTGATCAGCCACACTGCACAGATTATCACTTGTATAAAGGTGCAGGCAGAGATGATAAATCTCTGCTGTTTGGGTCCCAGCCATTTCATGATGTTGTTTCCAGGCCTAGCGGCTGTAAAGGCAGCCAGCACCACTAGAGTCTTCCCCAGGATACAGGAGATGCAGAGTGAGAAAGTGATGCTGAAGGCAGTATGGCGCAGCATGCAGGACCATGATGTAGGCTCTCCGATGAACACCAGCGCACACAGGAAGCACAGAGTCAGAGAGAGCAGGATGAAGAAGCTCAGCTCTGAGTTGTTAACTTTGACAATCGGAGTGTTTCTGTGGTAGAGGAATACTGCCAGAACAGCGACGGTGAGGCATGCTCCCACTACAGCTATCACAGTCAGGGTCAGTCCCATTGCATCATGGGAGAGGTACTCAATCACTTTGGGTATGCATTCAGTTCTTGCTGCATTGGACCAGTAATCCTCAGGACAAGATGTGCAATCTATTGAATCTGAGAAAAGACAGTATAATAGTTGTTATAAAAAAGGCTGCAGAGATATATTTTGGGGTTTATTCAATCTCACCATTGTTTGTTTGTCAAAGTAAAAAAATATTATACACTCAGTATATTGTTATAACGAGATCCTTTTCTCGTCGTAACAACAAACGGATCTGTTGTACCTAATTTTGGGGTGGCAGAGAGATTTCTTTCTACCTAAAACAATGTCTGTATCTCAACATGCATTTTCAGAAATCAAAGCATCCGTACGTTAAAAAGGAAAACCTTCTCAAATAAGAGTGAAATAAGAGTGCAAGAACTCCTCATCTATATCAAGATCCTTTTTTAAGGAATAATGACAGAGTGGCTGGGTATGTAGTTTGAATGGCATTCGTAATGCCCAGCCCTGAGATCATTATCCTGCTTATAGAATGGCTTACCAATACAAATCATACTTGTAATCAAAATATGCATTCACAAAATATGCGATTCTAAACATTTCTTGTGATGACAAGATACTTTGGAAAATTATTTTTCACTATGGCAGTAATGTGCTGCCATAGATATAATCACAAATACCATTAACAGCCGTTAACTGCATTAACAATGTAGTGAGATACCTTGTATCTGTACAACAGAAATAGCATTTTTGATAGCTGTTAAGCTGTTAACCTGTTAGTGCTGGCCCCTAGTGGCAGAGACGCACGCGTCTTCTACTTTTTTATGACACGTCATAAATACGTCGCTAGTTATATGCTAGTTACGAAAATATGGATATTACCATATTTATCACCATAACCGCATATGATCATAATCAGTACTTAATATCCTATCAGCGTGCGAAATATCACGTTTCTAGCTGCCACCATTAGCTTGTAATTCATGAACGTAGCATGCTATGCTGCTACACTGTAGCTACTACTACATCTACAATGGACCCGACCACATGTAAGATAGCAGACATTTAAACACATTTGCAAGTTAATTAAAGTTTTTATTTCATCACCAAAAAATCGTTTACTATCACAGCAGCAAGAAACACCTTCCAAGATTCTGAATACATACAAGTAAAACTGTCAACATGCTTACTCACTCCCCAGGGAAAAAAACGAGTGATGTTTCCTTGTCACCACATAACTTTCTTTTGCGATAAAAAGCTCCGGTAAAATATGAAATAAACTCGTAACCTTACCTTTGGTTATAAAGATTAAGATGTCCCCTGCAAGAATCTGAGGTTATTTTTTGTCTTGGTTGACCTGTTTTTAATATTGCAGCCTTTTCTCAACATGTGTCCATGATCTAAAATGGGCGTGCGTAATGATCGCATTCAAAAGATTCACTTGTATATCCGTCACACAAACGTAATTTTAATTGACACTTATTTCGTCCAATAGAGTACATTCTAAGCTTTCTAAAACGGTATCGCAATCCCATACGCGTATTTAACTAGCCGATCGCTATCGACGCGTAACACACAGCCCATTGTTCCAGACACCCGGAAGCCATTTTAGATCACAATCCAGCTGGATCTCTGCGCGCACGGTTCGGTGGTTATTACATTGAGATTCGAGTAAATGTTTATTTTTTTAATTCAAACTTGTATTTTTACATAAATTATATATATATACGCACTGTGCGCGCATAAAGCAGGCTGAATTGTGATCTAAAATGGCTTCCGGGTGTCTGCAACGAAGCCGTGTTACGCGTGGATAGCGATCGGCTAGTTAAATCTGCGTATGGCAATGACATAAAGCTTCAGAAAGCTTAGGATGTGTATATATATATATGATGGCGAAAAAATACATGTCCCTGTCGGATGTAGTGGAGGAGATTTTTCGTTCGTTTTTTAGTTTTTAGTTCGTCGGAGGGATAGAGTGAAAGTGGATCTGAGGCTGAAAGCTAGACTCTGTTGTCGAAGATGTATGTGGCTGTTGACATGTAAGTATTAACTGTATTAACTTAAAAATAACTTTATTTGTGCATCGGTTGAATTGTAGTCACAGTAGTCATGTAAAATATGGCATTTATTATCTAATTTCTTGTGGCTAAATGGTAGCATAAGTCATATCCATGAATTATTCCAGTCAGGATTTAGACCCTACCATAGCACTGAAACGGCACTGGTTAAAGTTATTAACGATTTACTGTTATCAGCCGACCAAAACTCTGTGTCTGTTCTTGTAATTCTTGACCTAAGTGCAGCTTTTGATACAATAGATCATGAGATTCTACTGAACAGACTTGTTATTGTAAGAAGGGTAGGTACACATTTTCAGTCAAATGACTTATTATTATTGAATTATATCTTTCTACACACCTCTTTGTAAAGAAAATGTTAATGACCGAAATAAAGTAAACTAACTTAATTTAGGGTAAATCTGAATTGCAGTCCATGTCAAATGTAGCATTTATTTTATTTTTTTGGAAAAGCCTAGCATTTTTATTTTTGATTTCACAACATAGTACACTATGTGGCTCTTATTGTGCACTTTTTTTATTTTGCTTTCTTTTAAATAATTCAGGGCAGAAATCTGCTCCTGATCCCTGCAGGACTCTGGTCACGAGGTCAAGGAGGCCCTGCTGTACCTGCTCACCGCGAGGAGCCCGAGTCTGAGGACGGATGGCACGACATGGCGGATGAGGATGAAGAGCCTCATCAGTTCCCCTTCTGCCCCCAGAGGACCCCAGGAGTGCAGCTAGACCTTCAGCAGGCCTACAGTAGGGATGTTCCTAACGACTAATTTCCCTGACGTTGAAACGGAAGTTTAAATTTAGACTAGTCGACTAATCTAAAAGTAAGAAAACACTCAGAAAACAGTCAAAATTGAGCACAATTTAATCTATAAGGTTAAACATTGTCCGGAAAAATATTGCGTATATTATAAGAGCCATTTGAAACCGTTAATCACATTCTGATCGACGTGACATTAGATTAGTTTTATTGGGCTATTCAACAACGCGGTAGGCCTACTTACTCTTTCCACCTCGCTGGTTTAACTTTCAGGGCAAACAGGCTAATGCGTTCAGTTTTTTTCCTTAGTTAAAAAAATAAATAAATGTAATCCGGCGTTGTTAACATTAGTATCGGATGCTCGTTTTTTTATAAAGCAACATTTGACCAGGAAAACATGAAATTTCAGTGCAAATTTTGTCAATATGTAATTTAAATGTGTACATTAATAAAATAATAAGTTTAACCGACTAGTATTTCTGGTGCCGACTAGCGAGGGTAGCAACGTTTAATCGACTAGTCGACTAAACACGCAGATCCCTAGCCTACAGCCCCCTGGATCTCTTTCGGCTGTTCTTCAGCACACATGTCCTCAAGCTCCTCTGTGACAACACAAATGGCAACGCAGCCCGTAAACATGCTCAGGGACTGCATACACCATGGTCTGATGTGGATGCTGAGGACATGCAAAAATATCTGTCCATCGTCCTGTACCTGGGTCTTGTCAAGACATCTGCTGCCCGTGACCTATGGAGGAAGGACCGGCTTCACAAGCACCCCTTTCCCTGCAGTGTGATGCCGGGCTACAGGTATGAGGCCATTTGTGCATTCCTCCACATGAGCGACACAACAGCAGATGCCATCAATGACCAGCTGAAAGGCCAAGCAGGTTATTATGGCCTGTTTCGCCTGAAGCCTTTGCATGACCAGATCCTGATTGCATGCAGGGCTTACTACCACCCTCATCGGAACCTGGCCATTGATGAACGCATGGTAGCCTCAAAAGCTTGGCATGGGATGAAACAATACTTGAAGGACAAGCCAACAAAGTGGGGCTTCAAGTTATTTGTCCTGGCTGACAGCAAGACGGGCTACACATCAGTGACTTCAGTGTGTACCAGGGGAAAGAAATACATTTCTGGAACCATAAACTGAACTGGAGCTAATAAATGTATCACCCTCTGAATGTGAAGTGATTGTAATGATCCTACTACCTCAAAGAACATAATAAAATGCTTCATATGGACAAAAAAAGCATTGTATTCATTTTCGGAGAGGTTTTTGGACCCCTATATATCAAAACCCAAATTATTTGGAAAAAAATGAAAATTTCCTCATTTAGTTGATACAAACATGTGTTTTATGAGTAAGAATACTTTATCTGTTGAAAAAAGCTGATTATCTCTTGATTTACTGTGATGCACATTTTATCCATTTGGATAGATTTGGACACCCTAAGGGACACCAGGATACACTGTTTACAAATTAGCTTATGGAACCTGAGCAGATTGACATATCCCCCTAAAATTCTGTACACATGTTGACAAGTGGTGTGTGCACCAGGACAGTAAAATATGACCTGTTTTACATCTTTTCCTTTCAGAAGTGTACTGTAAACTAAGAATGACAACCTCGTTTTTGTTTTTTTTGCAAAGAGTTTGTGCATTTACAGCCCATAATCTATATGAAGATTATGAAATTTTATTATTTTAATCTAAGACACACAAAGGTACAGGGGTCTTCTCCAATTTAAGCCATTAAACAAGTGTGTGTGGTGAGCACAACTGTAGTTATAAAGGTTTAAACAGAACAGTGCAAAACAGGCGAAAATTGGCCCAATTTGGCTTCTGCACAAAGAGGTTAAGGGATTCAAAAAAGTGTTTTTTTAAGGGATTCACCTTGGTGTATACATTAATGACCTTTTAAAAGATTGTGGTCACACTACAAACATTCTTATTGTAATGACACACTAAAATACAATCAGTTCAACATTTAAAAAGATATACCATAGTAAAATATATTTCCAGTGGGTAAGCTTTCAACAAATTGCTTACGTCTGCAAGTATGAAAAAGTCAACTTGTAATGAGCTTATGAGATCTGACTACTGTACCCACCAGCAGTCTGTGTGTTCATTTGATGTGAAGAGCACTCACCTGTCTTATTACTAATCTTCCCGCTGTCACATGGTAAACAATCAAAGCAGCACAGAGGCTCCCCACGACGGACAGCCTTCCTGCTTCCTGGAGCACAGCTCTCACTGCACACAGACACCAACACCTGCATGAGAGAGAACACAGCCAGGTGTAACTACACAAACATTTACCTGTAAATGAGACTCATAGAACTCTGTATCTCTCTATGAGACTCTTAATGCACCACACTTCTAGCTGCCCATTTCCATGGTCCAAGAGGCCAGGGGTCACTGCAAAGACATTTACCTGTCTGTGAGTAATTAATACACAGGCTAAAACACAGACATATTCTGTGTATATAAAATTAACATGCATAGAAAATGCTGAAAAATATACGACACAATCTATGGCAGTGCATAATAACTTATTCCAGCTTTGAAAGATTTGGTCCTTGTCGACTACCTGCTGATCAATGTTGAGTTGATGTTCTCACTTCAGATTTGCACTTACCTCCACTTTACCCTACAGAACTTCAACAGAGGGCATCGCATGTACTGAAATACACACTGTGTGCAGCTTGCCTCTCTCTGGTGGCCTGTCCACACAATTGCCTCCTCCTGGATGAATAGCTCCTTCCCAGCCTCTTTTGCACCATCAAACCTTCCCACATTGACAAACTCGATATTTCCAGCTGCGCCTCTTTGCCAGTTGATCAAATCATATGATGGAGAAACATCCCCATTTGCATCAAAATTCACCTCCTCTCCAGAAATAGTAAAGGAGACCTCCTCAATATAGTGCTGGAGCTTTGAAATAAAAATAAGGAGGAGAAAATTTTATTGTTTTAAAATTCCTTACTTTCATCGATAAATGAAAATATTCTGAATACAAGATCATCGTGTAATTTTCAAATAATGTAAATGTAGGCATGATTTTTGATTTCAGTTTGTGTTACTGATTAAACGTAAAGAATAAAAATGGCTATTGGAGAGGATAAAGAGGGAAATGATAATGATAGTTAGTTTAGATTTTTTACATTTATCTGTATATTAAAGTATTAAGGAACAAAAGTACAGAATTCCTAATTCAAATATTTTAGTGTATTTTAAAATAATTTTAAAATGATTATTGCATTATGGGCTGCCACTGTAATGGTATGTTTACATAATTTCATAAATCAGTGTGAAATAGTGTAGTTCTGTGCAGGTGGATTGCGGTGTTATTGATAAATGAGTGTGCTTTTCTAATTCTGAATCACAATGCTTAGGAATATTTGCAGAATATTTTGACACTGAAAGTTATGACATTGAAAATTATTGAAATTTTCAATTACATTTGTATGCATACACATATATAGTTTTTTTGGACATTGGCCAGCGAATTCTGTCACGGCCAATATGTCATATCTCACCAAGTTGTCTTTAATGTAGGAACTGTCAAATCTTTCTGATTTCCGCGCTGTTGTAATGCAGCAATCAAATTTTGGTTTCACTGGTTGTAATTACCAGTATATTTATGTATCATGAGGAAAAAACATCTAAGGCAATTACAAGGTTGATTCTGTTGCTGCAATCATTCAGTTATAGCCTTTATGAGTCAGTAATAAAACAAAAATTTTAACTGCTGCTTTAGCTAAACATACAGATGTTACCCGTAGCTTTTATGAATCACTCTGTAACTTATTATGCAAAAAGAGAATGTAACCTTTCTCAAGCAATTTTAATTAATGTTACATAACTGAGATAATGGAGGCAAGCTGCAAAATGTGCCCATTAATCTTGCATTATTAAATTTTTTATTGCTTATTTCTTTTAGAATTTCATGTGATCACCTGCCATGGTTGAATGTTTGTGGCATCAGCACATGAGGAGTTGTGGAAGGGCCCTTTCCCAGGCTTACAGCTGATGAGGTTGTGCAGGGAGTGAGCGATGACGTACACGGCTTTGTACACATTGTAGGAAACACGAGTGCTGGAGGTGTTCAGGTAGGCAGAGTGCTGCTCCTGCAGGGGCTCCAGCCCTGTACAGGGGGGCAACTGGGAGGAGACCTGGGTGCTGCTGCTGGAGGGGTAGAGAGAGCAACCGTACAAAGCACCCCACATCTCGTGCACCAGGGGGTTACTGGGGTACCCCAATGGGTTTACACTCATCAGATAGTCTCTCAGACCTGGTACCTGCCCCTGCTGGATGGCAAACCCAATGGTACCTCCTAGAAAAGGGTAGAACTCACTGCCTGTGAATAGTGAGGCTGTTACCCCGGCTTCACTGGCAATCCACTGGATCCCTGTGATGTTCTGATCCATGTAGTCTTTCAATAAGAGGGAGAGCTCCCCCTCAACAGCAAACACCACAACAACGCTCGCAGAGGAGTGTTTCATAATGTTCAGGATTTCCTGTACTCTCTCCTGATTGTACACTTTGGGGATCATTTCATGGTACGCTAAACACAGACCAGTGTTTTTTATTTCCCTCATCAATCCCTGTAGAGCGAATTTGCCATAATCATGGTCCTCAAGGACGACACCAACCCACGTCCAACCAAATTTCTGCAGGAGGCGAGCGATGGCTTTCACCTGATAGTCATCATTTGGAACAACTCTGAAAAATGTTGGGAATTCTTCAATGTTGCTGAGACAGGAACATGTAGAAAAATAACTAATCTGAAAAACAGAAAATCCACCTTCTTTTTTGACGTGAAGTACATAAACACAACAATCCATGTTTTTTTATGAATAAATAATTGTTCGGCACTATAAGTTTGTTATGATGATGCAAGATAATTTTTTGGCACCATCTGAACAATTAATTAATGTCACTCACTGATTATGTAGTTCCAAATAAATGTTATTCTGAATAAGTATGTCTGACAAATTTTATTCACATTAAAATGGAATAAATTCATACATTTTAATTATTTTAATAAAATTAATCAATACAGACTTATCATGTGAAAGCATGTGCTTCCAAAAATGCTATTAACGATATATTTCCAGTGAATTTAACTTTTTCTGTCAAATGTGGTCAAAACCCAACACACCAAATCTTCTGGTCGAATTCTAGTGATTACATTAAAATAAGACCAGTGGTGGCTTTGATCCATTTATGGAAATAATTTTCAACAATTTGGAAAAATGTGGTATTATATTACAGCTACAATGTGAATAATAACCAACAGCAGGACTTTTGGGATCGAACAATGCTTTTCACACACACGGTTTAAATTATTTAAACTGCAGTACAATGTACGATACATAATAGACATAGTTTACACTATATTTTTTTATTATGTAGACTGCGTATCATTGTATACGAGTCTCACACTTGTAAATGTAAGGAAAATAGACATAACCATTAATAATAAAAATAAATGGAAAAATATAACATTATGAACAGTGTCTCAGCTGAAGATAAAGGCAGAACCAGATAAAAAGTACTTAATCTTTACAGAACCATGGATTTAATCCAGAAGTATATCTATTATCTTTATTCCAAATGACCTCTATTCAATAATTTTAGTCTGATAGGAAATACATACCATTGGGATTCTGAACGGCTGCAGAGTTCTGGAGAGAACAATAGACTGTGCAGACCCATCTTCTCCAACCACAGCCAAAGGATGAGATATGGCAGAACACACAGTGCTGGAGGATGTCCTTGGTCCGTTCAGAATTGCCAGAACTGCTGCCTGCACTGTCACAGGGGTTGCGCAGGAGTCATGGATCTTGTATCCCAGAGTGAAGTTGGGCAGCAGGTTCTGACTCTGGTTGATCTCCTCAACAGCCAGCCTCATGGTCTGGACCCAGCGGAAAGATCTGGAGTCAAATCTGTGCAGAGACCAACAGCAGAATGTGATGTTTGTTGGAAAAATCTTTGTTGGAAAAGTGAACAGTTTTCCATGCACATCAGAGTAACCATGACCTCACCCCCAACATTGTGGAGCAGCTGGTTTGTAAGTAAAGTACTGGTCTGGGGGCTCAACCCTGTAATGCATGGGGAAAATCCCTCCGATGATGAAGTCTCCATCAGCCTGGAAATCTGGATCAAAAGTGCCCAGCAGAAAACAGACTGGGGCAGGGATCGGGCTGACAGGAGTGACAGCAGAGAAGTGATCAAATAAAGACCACATCACCACCAACAGAGGAGTCATCTTCACCCGGGCTGATCCCGCACACTGCGGTGATGAGTCAGAAGCAGTATTTTATTCACCAACCAACTCTGTGCATCTCATTATTTTCTGTAACTCATTGGACTCCACCATTAGCAGGAAAGCATGTGACATCACAACTCTGCATTCCCCAAAGACAAAGTTAAGGCACAGAGCTCTTGGGAAATTATACACACTAGTGAATTTTCATTTGCTAACTCCTCCATGATTTTTTTTCAACAATATGCTTCAAATTTAGGCAAACAATAGCTTTTTACAAAGAGGCAGAGATAGGTTTTAGTGACATTGAGGCTTGCTGTAGCTGCTTGGGAATTGCATTGTGGAAATGTATAATAGTGTGTGCTTGAAATCTTCTGTCATGGTCAGTTAATCATAGCCATACTTTCTCAGAAGCAGTGGAATCTGGGGGGTACACTGCAATTCACCTCCTGTACATGCTGTTTTTCTGACATCACAGAGTCAACCAGTTATGGAGGCAAACAGTGAAGGGAGGACTGAGATGAGCCCTATGTTTTTTTTGTTTGTTTTTTTTTTTCAGGTTTTTTCCGTTTTCTCCCAATTTGGTATCCAATTGTACCCCCGCATATAGCTATTAATTTCCCTGTGTAGCAACCACTTGAGAATTTGCTGGTACACAATCCTGTCAGCCGGTGGTAGAAAGGAGGGAGCCACGTCCTCTTCAGGGCGCGACTCCTTGAGCTCCTAACTTGCCGGGGCCTCTTTCTGCGCAACAATGCCCTGCCAAGTCCTTCCCCCCAACCCGGGAGTGGCCACCCAATTGCCACTCTGTCAAAGCACCAGCCATACTCAGATCTGGCAGGAACAGGGCACAAACCCCTGATCCTCTTTTGCAACTGTATGGGGTGCCGAATGTGAAATCAAATGCTATGATTTTACTCTGCATTTTTTCAACATTTAATGGAAGCATCACTTCATTACTCACAACAAAAAACTATCCCTTTTTCCTACATTCATTATCTTTGATTCCGAAGAGGGGGCGTGGAAGGTGGGATAAAAAAATAAAAATAAAAATAAAATAAAAATTTATATTAAATGTACAATCCCAAAATTATATAAACTCCTCAAAAAAAGTTTGGAAACGTTATTTCGGTCGATTATTCCTCCCCTTTAATAATACCAATTGGTATTGTATTTTATATCGTTGGAAAGCCTGATTAGTCACCTTTACAACGAGGTACAACTTGTAAGGATCATGCATTCGTGGAATGAGCAACACAGCTAACCGTGTGGGTAGCGGCCCAAAAAAATGTGCCAAAATCCCCTGCAATATTCTTCTGTTGGTATTCACTCTCGTTTTGAGCTTCAAGTGCTGGCAGGTGTATGCCAGTGGGATGGAATGGGATGCCATCCCACAGCAGTGTGTGACCAGGCTGGTGACCAGCATGAGGAGGAGGTGCCAAGCTGTTGTGTCTGCGTATGGATCTTCCACACGCTACTGAGGTCCCTGACAGTGTAAAATGAATAAAGTGTAAAAATGGCCAATATGTGTTGTTTTTTCCTTATTACTGTGGGAGAGTGCAATCATCCAGTCCACCAAGCAACTCAAAACGAGAGTGAATACCAACAGAAAAATATTGCAGGGGATTTTGGCACATTTTTTTGGGCCGCTACCCACACGGTTAGCTGTGTTGCTCATTCCACGAATGCACGATCCTTACAAGTTGTACCTCGTTGTAAAGGTGACTAATCAGGCTTTCCAACGATATAAAATACAATACCAATTGGTATTATTAAAGGGGAGGAATAATCGACCGAAATAACGTTTCCGAACTTTTTTTGAGGAGTTTATATAAAATAAATGTTTTATTATTCAGTGGTTTTTTTACATTTTCTAAATGTATAATAGTTTAGCTAAATGTATGAACATTTAACTAAATGCATGAAACATTTAGTTAAATATTTAATTAAATGTATAAATAATTTGGCTAAATGCACAAAACATTTACTAAATGTATGAAACATTTGGCTAAATATTTCGTTAAATGTATACAACATTTAGCTAAATGTATGAAACATTTACTAAATATATAAAACATTTAGCTAAATATTTAAATAAATGTATGAAACATTTAGCTGAATATTTGGATAAATATGAAACATGTACTAAATGTATAAAACATTTAGCTAAATGTTCAAAACATACATTTTTGTTACATACATGTTTAAAACATTTAATAAAACATTTCATACATTTTGTTTAATATTAAGCTAAATATTTCATACATTTAGTAAATTTTTTGTACATTTAGCTGAATGTTTTATACATTTAGTTAAAGGAGCTATATGCAACACATTTACTGTACTAAATCATAAAATGACCATGATATGTCATCAGAGATTAATGAAACATGCTAAGTCGAAATACTGGCTTCTCCGACAACAATGCTAAAGACAGTATGTTCTCCTTTGAAATGTCCATTCCGGGTTGGAACGTTTCATGCATTTAGCTAAATGTTTTGTACATTTAGTTAAATATTTAGCTAAATACTTCATACATTTAGTAAATGTTTGATACATTTATCTAAATGTTTCATACATTTAGTTAAATATTTAGCTAAATGTTTTATACATGTTGTAAATGTTTCATACATGTAGCTAAATGTTTCATACATTGAGCTAAATGTTTTATACATTAAACTACATATTTAGCTAAATGTTTAATTGGGAACGTGACTATGTCCTTGGCCTCTTCTACCTCTTCCTCTGTTCTGCCTCCCTACCCTTCCACCACACAGCCTTACTCATCTTCTTCTTCCCGGTTGTTGACCCTGTTAATTTTCTTGTTGTTCTTCCATTGTCAGAAATTGTAACACTGTGTTGTGCTCTGCCAATTGAAGGGTCATGAGATGCACCTCTGAGCTATTTTAGAGAACTGGTTTATCATTGGTTGATCTAACGCTTCACACATTCCCCTTCATTAGTGAAAGTCAAGATTCACCTGAGAGAGCAATTCATCAATTCAGGACACATTTCCAAAAAAGTCTAATAGAAATGTATAGAAAATATGACTGACAGATTATGACAACTGGTTCTACCATTTTGCATGCAATGACTTGTGCAATGAACTAATGCCTAGATGTTTTTTTGGGGGGGAGTAAGAATATTCAACAGAGAACCAGGATAATACATTTTTATTAACATGACATAAGCAATGGACAATGTAAGAAACAGCAGACAATTAATTGTGCATGATCATTTGCATGAATGTGCCAAAGCATTTGCAATTTGTTCACAAGAATGAGAAATTGCTTTTATGACGTGCACAAGTGACTGGATGATGTAGAGGTTGAACAAGTCGTTTTTAGAATTTCTATTCTGATCTGAGAAATGTACCAAATCGACTGAGAAAAACTGTAAATGTGAGTAAAATCATAGCGTTTTATGTCGCATTCGGCTCCCCATACAACTGCACCGACTCAAGGTCGGCGATTCCACTGCTGCGCCACAACGGCTCCCTCCCTGAGCCCTGTGTTTTGCTGTGTTCTAATTATATACTTGGAATAGCTCAGTCATATTTTTAGAACAACTAAACATCGAACAAAAAGTTCTGAAATTTGTGTTTGGTAGATTATTTCTCTGTTGTAACAATGCTTCTTGGCAATAAATTGTATACCGTTGGAAAGCCTGTTTATTTCCCTTTTAAATGGTGCCCCATTTGTAAGGAACATGCATTTGTGGGATGAGCAGCACAGCTGAGTATGTGGGTTGCGCCCATGAAAAATTTGCCAAATCTTCTCTGCCAATGCCAAACAGCTTATTCTGCTGTTGCTAGTGACTCTTGTTTGGTGTTTTTTGGTGGATTGGATGATTGAAGTCTATCAGTAACAAGGAAGAACAGCACGCCCAAGCTGATCCCACAAGTGTTCAATTGGGTTGAGGTCAGGACTGTTGGCAGGCCATTCCATTCTCTCTACTCCCAAATTCTGGAGGTAGCTTCTGATAAACCTCGCTCTGTGGGGGCGAGCGTTGTCATCTTGGAGGATGGAGTTCGGACCCAGACTGTGGAGATATGGGATTGCCACTGGTTGCAGAATCTCATCTCGATATCTCTCTGCATTGAGATTGCCTCCAATGATGACAAGCCTCGTTTTTCCAGTGATGGAGATGCCGCCCCACACCATCACACTGCCTCCACCAAAAGGTGTTACTCTATCGGTGCAGCAATCAGCATAGCGTTCTCCCCGTCTTCTCCACACTTTGACCCTACGATCCAACTTCCGTAGGCAGAATCTGGACTCATCGCTGAACATAATGTTCCTCCACATGTTCAGGTTCCAGTGCAGGTGTTGCCGACACTAGCGCAAACAGGCCTGACGGTGAAGGGCAGTCATGGCAGGCCTCCTGGCAGCCCTATGAGCCCGGAGATTGGCTGCGTGCAGTCTGTTCCGGATTGTCTGGGCCGAGAGCCGTGTGCCATATCGTCCTGCAAACCTTGACTGCAAATCTGTAGAAGACAGCCAACGGTTCCTAAGTGCTGAAAGGGTGAGGAACCGGTCTTCTTAGGGTGTCGTCTTCTTGGGACGCCCACTTCACGGTCTGTCTCTGACATCCCCCGTTTCATGGAACTTGGCCTTCAGTTTGGAGATGGTACTAGGGCTCACTCCAAATAATGCCGCAACTTGCTTTTGCGGAACACCAGCTTGAAGTTGTCCTATTGCGCAGGCACCTGATTGTCAGCACCTGGGGGTACCGGAAGCTCAAAACAAGAGTCAATAGCAACAGCAGAATAAGCTGTTTGGCATTGGCAGAGAAGATTTGGCAAATTTTTCATGGGCGCAACCCACATACTTAGCTGTGCTGCTCATCCCACAAATGCATGTTCCTTACAAATGGGGCACCATTTAAAAGGGAAATAAACAGGCTTTCCAACGTATACAATTTTTTGCCAAGAACCATTGTTACAACAGATAAATAATCTACCAAACACAAATTTCAGAACTTTTTGTTCGATGTTTATTTATCCCGATTTTTTTGTTTTTGTCTCTCAAAACCCCATATGCATTTATAAACTGGTCTCATAAATACAACCTCCTCATAACTACAACCGATATATCTGGAAAAGTAATGGCTGGTGTCGTGGAAATTTCCAACTCACTCACAGTGCAGCAAAGTCTGTCCTTGACAGAGTCACAACAAAAGCCGTGTTAACACTGAATAAGAAGTTTATTTGCAGATAAACCAATGACAGAGTGCTCGTTAAAGCTCTCTCTGCCATACAGCAGAAGTTGCCAGCCCTTTATACATTTGCCTTCAAAGACGAGGTCATCAGGGCGAGTTTCAAAGCAAAAGAAGAAATACAGATAGGTCAAAGGTAAATACAGTGGTATATCTTTTCACTCCCAGCAAGAGTTCCTCCTTCACCTCCGGGCAGCTAATAAGTACGATAACTCATGTACACAATTTTCCATTTGACTGGAAAATGACCTTGATGGAAACGATACAGACACGGATGGTACACTGGGGCCCAGTTCATGGTTCATCGCCATGTCCCTTTACTGTTAGACTAAGGAATAGAAGCAGGGTATAAGAAAAGCTGGCCATTACCAATGTTTCTAGTCTCTGTATTAATATCTTAAATATAAAGCTACATTGTCAATTAACAGAAAACAGAAAATAGTAAACAGAAAACAGAAAATTACTATCACACTGGATTACCATGACATTTGCTGTGTAAATTTATGTTCCCAAAAGGGCAAAATCTATTGATTTTGATGCTCTCATGACCTTTTTTCTAGCGCCACCATCAGGCCAAACCTTCTATTTGTGATTGATATATCTCAAAAACGAATGGTCCGATTTTCATGAAATTTGCTATGCATATTCAGGTTCCCAAGAAGTCTATTTATTTTGGTGATCCCATGACCTTTGCTCTAGCTTCACTATCAGACCAAACATATCTCGAAAAGTAATAACCAGATTGCAGAGATATTTGCTGTGCACAATAATGTGAGGGGAGATGGCTGTGCTTTGGCAGAGGTCTGCATTCTACTGAGTGCATTATTTTCTAGTTTCTTTTGTTCTGCTCGCATAACAGAGAGTTCTTGTTAGTTTGGAAACAGTTTACATGATGCTAAATACTTGAAGTTGCACTTTTATGATTTTTTATTTTTTGGAATAAATTGGAAGATCACACCGCAAAAAAAAAACTATTTAAATTTATCTTGAAAATTTCTTAAGAAATAAAGGCTTTGGTACAAAATGATATCAAATGATGTATCAAAAAGGAAACAATGCAACAGTTAACACGTTAAAGCCCTTTTCAAACTGAATTTGTTTTATCAGGGGTTGTGCGGTAGGGCTGGAAACATTGGCATGAAATAGATTTTGAATTTAGCCTTCTAAAATTGGTATTAATTTGAATATATTTTAATATCATTAGCAAAAATATGTATATTGCCAGATGCAAAAAGGCCTCCAAAGGCCCTGGGAAACTACATGGCATCATCGACTTCATCAAATGCCAGTACATTTTAGACCAAAATATGGCTGCTTCTGCAAAAAGTGGGTCGTAGTTAGTGCTTCCCGCAGAACAATGATCCAAACCATCCCACATAATGTACACAAAAATGGTTCACTGACCACAGAATCAAGGTTTTACAATGGCTATCTCAGTCCCCTGACCTGAACCCCATTAAAAACCTGAGGAATGAGCTGAAGACGAGAGTCAAGAGAGAACTTAGGTCAAGGAGGATATTTTTCCTCTGATCAATGGTATCACTAAGAAACTATATTATCTTCTAATTTTTCTGAGCAGAGAAGACGTTTGATCGGAGGAAGAATATCCTCCTTGTCCTTGGTTCTCTTTTGACTTATTGCAAAAGTATTGAAACAGATAAATCCTGAAAATGAAAAATACATCATAATGCCATGGTGTATATACACACCTGCTATTATGGTGGGAAATACATGCTTAATAGGTCATAAAATTGGAAAGAAGTAAACTATTTTTAAGTAAAGGCAGTATAATGAAACCAAATGGAGTGAAATACATAACATAAGAGACAATATTTGCTAACAGGAGAAGGGGAAGTCTGGATCAGATTGGAAGATGTATTCATTGTAACATGTAATTCAATAATCAAGTTAGTATATTAGTGAAAGTTATAATAGCTATTACAGCAGATACAGCAGATTGGAAATCTGAATTGCAGCAGAGTTCTGGAGACAACAATAGACTGTGCAGAACCAGATTCTCCAACCACGGCCAAAAGTGGAGATGCTCCAGAACATACTTCACTTTGGGCTTCACCCGGTCCATTCAGAACCGCCAGAGCTGCCCGTTCAGCTGTTATGGGGGTGGCGCAAGAATCATAGAGCTTGTATTTCGGGCGGCAGTGTAGTATAATGGTTAAGGGACTTGTGACCAAAAGGTTGCAGGTTCGATTCCCAGGTAGGACACTGCTGTTGTACCCTTGAGCAAGGTACTTAACCTGAATTGCTTCAGTATATATCCAGCTGTATAGGAATGGATAAATGTAATAAGACGTAAAAAGAAGTGTAAGTCGCTCTGGATAAGAGCGTCTGCTAAATGCCTGTAATGTAATGTAATGTTGTAACCCAGAGTGAAGTTGGGCAGCAGGTTCTTACACTGGTTGATCTCCTGAACAGCCAGCCTCATGGTCTGGGCCCACCGGAATGATCTGGGCTCAAATCTGTGAAAATCTTGTTGGAAAAGAGAACAGTTATCCACCATTACAAAAATTTCCCAGAACCCACCCCTGACATTCTGCAGGAACTGGGGGAAAATCCCTCCGACAATCTCCATCAGCTTGGAAATCTGGATCAAATTTGCCCTGCAGGGAGCAGGCTGGGGCCGGGTATTGGGTTGGCAGGAGTAACAGCAGAGGAGGGGTAAAATAGGGACCACATCACTACCAACAGAGGAGTCATCTGTGTGGAGCGCTGTTTTATTCACCAACCTCCCCACTGTGCATCTCAGTATGTTCTGTGTGTTACTGACCTTCAGAGACCACATGATGTCACCACTCTGTGATCTCTATTGACAAGACTGAGGCACAGAGCTCTGGTTAATTTGTACGTACAACTGAATTTTCCATAATGCCCATGTATTATTGCAAAGGTGCCCTTATACCCTAATTATCTGTAAATGTTACAATACCTCACTGGGGCCCTATTTTTGCAGTAAGGCTGGAAGTTAAGGGAAATGCTAGCATGAACTCAAGACGCTGGTGAATTAGGTCCAACTCAACTTCGTGACTCCAGGCATTAGCGTAACTGCTGCAGTTGTAAAAGAGACTGCTTCAATAAGAATAAATTAACTTTGGATGTGGTGGTGGTTTGTGTTCATTATTGCCTATCAGATCGGTCCATTTTCTTCCCTCTAAAAACAGTATCATAGCCAACTGCTAATTTCATCATGGCCAAAGAGCAAAAGAAAGGCTCCGTTACGAGCATCTCTACGAACCATTACTTGTGATATCAAAAGATAGGTGAGACTAGTCCTGACCTAGCCCTGCCCCACGCACAATTAAAACCAAGTTGCCGGCATGTTCTGGGCTCAATGGGCCTCATTCATGAAACATTCCGAAATTTGTACGTGCATTTACACACAAAACAAGTTAGTACAAAATATTTACGCCGGATTTACCAAAGCCGATTTGTTTGTATTCATGTGCGTATGTTCATACAATCCGATTCATCATAAATCACAGGTGTGTGCACCTTATTTTTCAATTAGCATAAATCCATGCCCATGAATTGTCCATTATCATGTGTGGAAGCAAAAAAGTGCATACAAAATCAAAATGGGCCAGAAAAGGCAGAAGTTTGTCTGATTAAGCTCCAAATGCTACCCAATTGTAATAGAATTGGTCTAGGCCGGGCCGTCTAGGCAGGGCTGTGTCTAGGAGGGCACGGGGGGCAATGCCCCCCCAAATGCTCTGCCTGCCCACCCAAAGCCAAATCCAGAAAAAATAAAATTTGACAATATGAAGTCAGCGCTACAGTAGGCTATTAGAGCTACAGACGATTGGCCAATCATAAAAATGCCACATCAAAATAATATATTTCTCTAATAACTGATTGGTTTGTTTGGCCATATAAAACTTGCAGACGCAGCCAGAGAGAGAGGTCAGTTTCTTTGATCAATCTATGCTTTCTCTTCTTGATAACTAACTGTTACGCATTGCTTAGGATATAGCTAATATTCACTAGCCTAATTTACTCAGTGAGTTGAGGATAGTGGCGAGAGTCTCCGTCTGGGGGTTCGATTTTAAATAGATTGATTACATGTTGCATCTAACCTAGTTGTTATAGCTGCGATTCAGCGAAACATCTGCAGCATTGCATTAACTGACTGCATGTGTGTGTGCGCGCCGGTGTGTGTTAGCTAGCCTTTACTGCTGCGCGTTTTCTATCACTCTCACGGCGAAACGGCAGCCGTCAACCGAGGCAAGCCCTCTGGCCTCTGATAGAGAGGCCATATTTTCGGACAAACAATGTGTCCCTCACTAATAACAACGGGAATTTTGTTTCCAGCATAAACGAGTCAGATATAAATGCAATGTTTTTTTCGTCCCTGCCGTGCGGGATGTATTGTAATGTCTATATCATATCTATTGTGTCTATGTATTCCTTATTTTAATTAATTGTTAAACACTGCCATGAATTACTTTTTAAGTGTAGGTTCAAATTAATAACTGGTTGAAATAGGCTTATAATGGGACATTATTTAGGCTAAATCACTTCCAAATACAAAAAACTGACCCTGGTATTTTGTTATCGAGGTGTCTTTCTACCATTTATGATACTTGTTGCTATCTAATTATGATAAGCCTATGACAAAAATGAATGAAGAAAATATTTAGAACCATTGGGTGTGCTTTTTTATGTCAGGGTACTTTAGGACTTAGTCCAAAAAATATCAGCTGTTTTCAGCATGCTACTGACTGAGACTGCTCTACAAATTACACCAAAAGAAGGCACTGTAAGCTGCTGCGGGGCAAAAGAAACACTGAGCGGGGCAAAATAAATACTGAGCGGGGCGAAAGAAACAAAGTGCTTGACACTCGCAAGCATGACACTCGAAACCTATGCTATCCTTTAGTCAACAGTTGTGTTGAGAAAGTTATGTATGAAAATTCTCAAAATAAACACACTTATACAACCAAAACACACCGGGGGGTTCGTTGTTTTACTTTTTTTAGCAAAAAAAAAAAAAAAAAAAAAAATGAGATGCATCACTGGTTTTTTTTTTGGCAGAGTGAGAGGGCTACATGTGTCACATGCTGACTGCATTCAGGCTCTGTGTTTTTTTGCGGAAATCGATGTGTTTCTTTTGTCACGGTGTGTTTCTTTCGTCACGGTTCTGCACCATTTCGAAGACTGCTTTCCTTCTGAATTAGTCCAATTTTCAGAGCTCTAAAAGACTGTCAGTGGACAGGAACAGAAAGAAGCACAATGCGCAGCACAAAACACAAGCACAGAGCTGAAATTGCTGTTGCTGTTGAATGAGTTCAAGTGCACACCTAGCTTTCCAAATGTCCTCTATCTCTACATGATGACATCGAACTGCAGCGAAGAGCGATCATCATGAAGTTAGTTGCATGGGACAACAGAGACTCACTCAGTCTGCTCTCTTTAATGAGTATTGAAAATTAAATTGTAAGCTCACTGAGCTTCACTGACTTGATTGATAACTTTGCCATGAGAAAAGTTTGTAAGCGTACAATGTAATAATAATAAGTATGTGGATGAAATTCAATGTAATTACAATTCAATTCAATAAAATTTATTGTATACTTACACTAGTAATAATTTTGATGGAAGGGCCCCTGTTTTAATTACAGCCAGGGGCTCCATGCACCCTTAATCCGGCTCTGTGAAGGAATATAGCTCATCTTTAATATACTTGTTTCTATATAAGATTAGATAATTATTTGGTATTATTGGGCATAAATAAATTTGTCCTCCTATAAGATGAGGGAGGTGGAGGTGGGTTTAAAATGTAATAATATTATATTTTCCATTAATATACTGACTAGCCTATACTATATGCTTTATATGAAAGCATCTCAAATCTCATTGAAAAAAAGATCTTCAAAATATTCATAAATTAAACATTTTATTTTAGAAAATGTAATTTTCGAAAAGTGTGAGGTAGTGTAGAAATGCAGGAAATTAGATTTAAAAGGCTAAAAATTTTCTGGGGGAGGAGCCCCAGCTCCCCCTTTGTGCCCCACCAACATCTCTTCATGACCCCCCAATCAAAGCAGTCTAGAAACGGCCCTGCTAACCAGCCATTCATCCCTTTCAGCCAACAAATCTGTGTGATCCCTAAAGATACATTCTCTCCAAAGGGCACCGTGCGCCAACTCCGCCAATAGCGCAAGATCAGCCATTGCAATGCCGGCTATAGACCTGTAAGCCCTTCTTTAGTTAATTTTGTTTATATAGATTTATTGTTTATAGGTTAAATATGTGTGTTTTAAATAGCATCCTGTATTTAACATCATATAGCCAAACATTTAAATTTGATCAATTTAGAAAAATTGTAGGTTAATGGGGGCATCCATTACGTTATGGGTCTAACTAAATAAGTCCATAGCCAACAATTTATAAATAGATGTATTCTAAACTGTATGTTTTTTACAATTGTAATTTATTACACTTACATTGTGCATTTCAAAGGCAACATTTAGTCTTGTGAATTTAACAGAAAATACAAATGAAAATTTTAATTCAGAAGCTACTTTTAGAAGCATTTTGAATTTGCAAAAGTAGTATGTGTGGTCCTGAGCAAGTGTAAATTTTGTTCGTATGTACAAATCTCAGATAGTCTATGAAAACTTGATGAATGCCAAAATACACATAAAATTGCCAAAACAATTTACTCACAAATTAATTCTGCGGACATTTAAGGAATGAGGCCCAATGTGTGGAGCAAGCCTTGATTTTAACAAATGCGTATCTTACAATACCTCCCGACTTCCTCTCATTCAAGTAGCTTATACTATTAACTCCATACATATGCATTAAATAATATCCATTATTGGACTGCATAACTAAGCGCTGCTTGCATTTCAAATAGTCACCTTAAAATAAACTAAATATTAAGCACATCTGTGTTACGCGCTTTCATAACAACACCAAATTATTAACAATAATAACCATGTTGGGAAATGTTCTGAATAAGAACGCTGCCAGCTATGTGATATTCGTGTATGCAAAAGTATGTGTTGGAAATTAAAACTTTTATGTCTTCATATCATTGATGCCTACTTCGAATTTTATTTCTTTCAACACATTCATTTACTTTTGCATATTTGCTTTGATAAAATGAAAAATGCATACAAGAAATAAAAACCTGAATTGTTTTATTTGGTTACAACTCTTCCCATCAAATGTTGTTTAGTGTTTTTCTCAGGTTTCAGTAAAATTATGTAACATTTTGGAGCAAATAAGCATAGCAGTAGCCCAAAACTAGATGCTAGAATTGCAAAAATCTCCACAGCTACAGTGAACTTTCCAGGTGAGCTGACATAAGCTGGTATAAAGGCCAGCCACACTGCACAGAAGATCAACATACTGAAGGTGATGTATTTGGCCTCGTTAAAATTGCCTGGCAGCTTCCTGGCCAGAAAAGCCAGAATAAAACACAGAGCAGCCAGGAGACCAATGTATCCCAGAACACACCAGAAGGCCTGTTCAGAACCTACACTACACTCCAGGATTATTTTGGACCGGTGGTACTGGGTGTTTTTATTTGGGAATGGAGGAGCAGTGATCAGCCACACTGCACAGATTATCACTTGTATAAAGGTACAGAAAGAGATGATAAATCTCTGCTGTTTGGGTCCCAGCCATTTCATGATGTTGTTTCCAGGCCGAGCGGCTGTAAAGGCAGCCAGCACCACCAGAGTCTTCCCCAGGATACAGGAGATGCAGAGTGAGAAAGTGATGCTGAAGGCAGTATGGCGCAGCATGCAGGACCATGATGTAGGCTCTCCGATGAACACCAGCGCACACAGGAAGCACAGAGTCAGAGAGAGCAGGATGAAAAAGCTCAGCTCTGAGTTGTTGACTTTGACAATCGGAGTGTTTCTGTGGTAGAGGAATACTGCCAGAACAGCGACGGTGAGGCAGGCTCCCACTACAGCTATCACAGTCAGGGTCAGTCCCATTGCATCATGGGAGAGGTACTCAATCACTTTGGGTATGCATTCAGTTCTTGCTGCATTGGACCAGTAATCCTCAGGACAAGATGTGCAATCTATTGAATCTGAGAAAAGACAGTATAATAGTTGTTATAAAAAAGGCTGCAGAGATATATTTTGGTTTATTAAATCTCACCATTGTTTGTTTGTCAAAGTAAAAAAATATTGTACACTCAGTATATTGTTATAACGAGATCCTTTTCTCGTCGTAACAACAAACGGATCTGTTGTACCTAATTTTGGGGTGGCAGAGGGATTTATTTCTACCTAAAACAATGTCTGTATCTCAACATGCATTTTCAGAAATCAAAGCATCCGTACGTTAAAAAGGAAAACCTTCTCAAATAAGAGTGAGATAAGAGTGCAAGAACTCCTCATCTATATCAAGATCCTTTTTTAAGGAATAATGACAGAGTGGCTGGGTATGTAGTTTGAATGGCATTCGTAATGCCCAGCCCTGAGATCATTATACTGCTTATAGAATGGCTTACCAATACAAATCATACTTGCAATCATACATACATCAAAATATGCATTCACAAAATATGCGATTCTAAACATTTCTTGTGATGACAAGATACTTTGGAAAATAATTTTTCACTATGTCAGTAATGTGCTGCCATAGATATAATCACAAATACCATTAACAGCCGTTAACTGCATTAACAATGTAGTGAGATACCTTGTATCTGTACAACAGAAATAGCATTTTTGATAGCTGTTGTTAAGGGATTCAAAAAAGTGTTTTTTTAAGGGATTCACCTTGGTGTATACATTAATGACCTTTTAAAAGATTGTGGTCAGACTACAAACATTCTTGTTGTAATGACACACTAAAATACAATCAGTTCAACATTTAAAAAGATATACCATAGTGTTGTAGGTAAAATATATTTCCAGTGGGTAAGCTTTCAACAAAATGCTTACGTCTGCAAGTATGAAAAAGCCAACTTGTAATGAGCTTATGAGATCTGACTACTGTACCCACCAGCAGTCTGTGTGTTCATTTGATGTGAAGAGCACTCACCTGTCTTATTACTAATCTTCCCGCTGTCACATGGTAAACAATCAAAGCAGCACAGAGGCTCCCCACGACGGACAGCCTTCCTGCTTCCTGGAGCACAGCTCTCACTGCACACAGACACCAACACCTACATGAGAGAGAACACAGCCAGGTGTAAATGAGTCTCATAGAACTCTGCATCTCTCTATGAGACTCTCAATGCACCACACATCTAGCTGCCCGTTTCCATGGTCCAAGAGGCCAGGGGTCACTGCAAAGACATTTACCTGTCTGTGAGTACTTAATACACAGGCTAAAACACAGACATAGACTGTGTATATAAAATTAACATGCATAGAAAATGCTGAAATATACGACACAATCTATGGCAGTGCATAATAACTTATTCCAGCTTTGAAAGAGGTCCTTGTTGACTACCTGTGTTGAGTTGATGCTTTCACTTCAGATTTGCACTTACCTCCACTTTACCCTACAGAACTTCAACAGAGGGCATCGCATGTACTGAAATACACACTGTGTGCAGCTTGCCTCTCTCTGGTGGCCCGTCCACACGATCGCCTCCTCCTGGATGAATAGCTCCTTCCCAGACTGCTTTGCACCATCAAACCTTCCCACATTGACAAACTCAATATTTCCAGCTGCACCTCTTTGCCAGTTGATCACGTCATATGATGGAGCTACATCCCCATTTGCATCAAAATTCACCTCCTCTCCAGAAATAGTAAAGGAGACCTCCTGAAGATAGTGCTGGAGCTTTGAAATAAAAATAAGGAGGAGAAAATTTTATTGTTTTAATATTCCTTACTTTCATCGATAAATGAAAATATTCTGAATAAAAGATCATTGTGTAATTTTCAAATAATGTAAATGTAGGCATCATTTTTGATTTCAGTTTGTGTTACTGATTAAATGTAAAGAATAAAAATGGTTATTGGAGAGTATAAAGAAAGAAATGATAATGATAGTTTAGACTTTTAACATTTATCTGTATATTAAAGTATTAAGGAACAAAAGTCCAGAATTCCTAATTAAAATATTTTTGTATATTTTTAAATTATTTAAAAATGATTATTGCATTATGGGCTGACACTGTAATGGTATGTTTACATAATTTCATAAATCAGTGTGAAATAGTGTAGTTCTATGCAGGTGGATTGCAGTGTTATTGATAAATGAGTGTGCTTTTCTAATTTTGAATCACAATGCTTAGGAATATTTGCAGAATATTTTGACACAGAAAATTATGACATTGAAAATTATTTAAATTTTCAATTACATTTGTATGCATACAAATATATAGTTTTTTTGGACATCGGCCAGTGAATTCTGTCACGGCCAATATGTCATATCTCACCAAGTTGTCTTTAATGTAGGAACTGTCAAATCTTTCTGATTTCCATGCTGTTGTAATGCAGCAATCAAATTTTGGTTTCACTTATTGTAATTACCTGTAGATTTATGTACCATTAGGAAAACATCGAAGGCAATTACAAGGTTGATTCTGTTGCTGCACTCATTCAGTTATAGCCTTTATAAGTCAGTAATAAAACAATAATTTTTAACTGCTGCTTTAGCTAAACATAGAGATGTTACCCAAAGCTTTTATGAATCACTCTGTAACTTATTATGCAAAATGAGAATGTAACCTTTCTCAAGCAATTTTAATTAATGTTACATAACATAAACTGAGATAATGGAGGCAAGCTGCAAAATGTGCCCATTAATCTTGCATTATTTGATTTTTTATTGCTTATTTCTTTTAGATTTTCATGTGATCACCTGCCATGGTTGAATGTTTGTGGCATCAGCACATGAGGAGTTGTGGAAGGGCCCTTTCCCAGGCTTACAGCTGATGAGGTTATGCAGGGAGTGAGCGATAGCGTACACGGCTTTGTACACGTTGTAGGAAACCCGAGGGCTGGAGGTGTTCAGGTAGGCAGAGTGCTGCTCCTGCAGGGGCTCCAGCCCTGTACAGGGGGGCAACTGGGAGGGGGCCTGGGTGCTGCTGCTGGAGAGGTAGAGAGAGCAACCGTACAAAGCACCCCACAGCTCGTGCACCAGGGGGTTACTGGGGTACCCCAATGGGTTTACACTCATCAGATAGTCTCTCAGACCTGGTACCTGCCCCTGCCGGATGGCAAACCCAATGGTACCTCCAAGAAAAGGGTAGAACTCACTGCCTGTGAATAGTGAGGCTGTTACCCAGGCTTCACTGGCAATCCACTGGATCCCTGTGATGTTCTGATCCATGTAGTCTTTCAATAAGAGGGAGAGCTCCCCCTCAACAGCAAACACCACAACAACCCTCGCAGAGGAGTGTTTCATAATGTCAAGAATGTCCTGTACTCTCTCCTGATTGTACACTTTGGGGATCATTTCATGGTACGCTAAACACAGACCAGTGTTTTTTATTTCCCTCATCAATCCCTGTAGAGCAAATTTGCCATAGTCATGGTCCTCAAGGACGACACCAACCCATGTCCAACCAAATTTCTGCAGGAGGCGAGCGATGGCTTTCACCTGGTAGTCATCATTTGGAACAACTCTGAAAAATGTTGGGAATTCTTTCATGTTGCTGAGACAGGAACATGTAGAAAAATAACTAATCTGAAAAACAGAAAATCCAATTTTTTAACATGAAGTACATAAACACAAAACAATCCAAGTTTTTTTATGAATAAATAATTGTTAGGCACTATAAGTTTGTTATGATGATGCAAGATAATTTTTTAGCACCATCTGAACAATTAATTAATGTCACTCACTGATTATGTAGTTCCAAATAAATGTTATTCTGAATAAGTATGTCTGACAAATTAATCTGTAACTTAAATTATCTTATTATTTATTTTACTACATTAAAATTGAATAAATTCATACATTTGAATTATTTTAATAAAATGAATCAATACAGGCTTATCATGTGAAAGCATGTGCTTCTAAAAATGCTATTAACAATATATTTCCAGTGAATTTAACTTTTTCTGTCAAATGTGGTCAAAACCCAACACACCTAATCTTCTGGTCGAATTCTTGTGATTACATTAAAATACAGACCAGTGGTGGCTTTGATCCATTTATGGAAATAATTTTCTTCAACAATTTGGAAAAATGTGGTATGATATTATAACTACAATGTGAATAATAACCAACAGCAGGACTTTTGGGATCAAACAATGCTTTTCACACACAGTTTTAATTATTTAAACTGCTGTACAATGTACGATACATAATAGACATAGTTTACACTATATTTTTTTATTATGTAGACTGCGTATCATTGTATACTAGTCTCACACTTGTAAATATAAGGAAAATAGACATATCCATTAATAATAAAAAAATTTAGAAATATAACATCATGAACAGTGTCTCAGCTGAAGATAAAGGCAGTACCAGATAAAAAGTACTTAATCTTTACAGAACCATGGATTTAATCTAGAAGTATATCTATTATGTTTATTCCAAATTACCTCTATTCATTCATTGTAGTCTGATAGGAAATACATACCATTGGGATTCTGAAGGGCTGCAGAGTTCTGGAGAGAACAATAGACTGTGCAGACCCAGATTCTCCAACCACAGCCAAAGGATGAGATATGGCAGAACACACAGTGCTAGAGGATGTCCTTGGTCCGTTCAGAACTGCCAGAACTGCTGCCTGCGCTGTCACCGGAGTTGTGCAGGAGTCATGGATCTTGTATCCCAGAGTGAAGTTGGGCAGCAGGTTCTCACTCTGGTTGATCTCCTCAACAGCCAGCCTCATGGTCTGGGCCCAGCGGAAAGACCTGGGGTCAAATCTGTGCAGAGACCAACAGCAGAATGTGATGTTTGTTGGAAAAATCTTTGTTGGAAAAGTGAACCGTTTTTCATGCACATCAGAGTAACCTGACCTCACCCCCAACATTGTGGAGCAGCTGGTTTGTAAGTGAAGTACTGGTCTGGGGGCTCAACCCTGTAATGCATGGGGAAAATCCCTCCGATGATGAAGTCTCCATCAGTCTGGAAATCTGGATCAAAAGTGCCCAGCAGAGAACAGACTGGGGCAGGGATCGGGCTGACAGGAGTGACAGCAGAGAAGTGATAAAATAAAGACCACATCACCACCAACAGAAGAGTCATCTTCAACCGGGCTGATCCCGCACACTGCGGTGATGAGTCAGAAGCAGTATTTTATTCACCAACCAACTCTGTGCATCTCATTATTTTCAGTATCTCATTAGACTCCACCATTAGCAGGAAAGCATGTGACATCACAACTCTGCATTCCCCAAAGACAAAGTTGAGGCACAGAGCTCTTGGGAAATTATACACACTTTTTCATTTGCTAACTCCTCCTTGATTTTTTTTCAACAATGTGCTTCAAATTTAGGCAAACAATAGCTTTCTACAAAGAGGCAGAGGTGGGTTTTAGTAACATTGAGGCTTGCTATAGCTGCTTGGCAATTGCATTGTTGAAATGTATAATACTGTGCGTTGTAATCTTCTGTCATGGTCAGTTAATCATATTAAGTTAAGTTAATAATAGCCATACTTTCTCAGAAGCAGTGGAATCTGGGGGGTACACTGCACTCCACCTCCTTTACATGCTGTTTGTCGGACATCACCAAGTCAACCAGTTATGGAGTCAACCAGTGAAGGGAGGTGAAACAAATTCACTGACTGAGATGAGGCCCCGTTTCTGAATTTGCCGCGACACAACCCACTCTATTGAGTGTATTATTTTTGTAGTTTGTTCAGTTCTGCCAGTATCACAGAGAGTTCTTGCTAGGTTGGAAACCGTTTACATTGTGCTAAATACTAATACTATGATTATTTTTTTTCTGAATAAATTGGAAGATTCCACCTCTAAAAAAAAACTACTTTATCATATTTAGAAAATTCCTTAGAAAAGGCTTTGGTGCAAAATGATGTCAAATAATGTATCAAAAAATGCTAAACCCTTTTTAAAGTGGATTTGTTTTATCAGGGGTTGTGCGGTAGGGCTGTAAACATTGGCATAAAATAACCTTGTTAGAATACATGGCATGATGGCATGATCGACTCCATCAAATGGCAGTACATTTTAGACCAAAATCTGGCTGCCTCTGCTAAAAGTGAGTCGTAGTTAGATCTTCCCGCCGAACAATGATCCAAAGCATACCACATCATGTAAACAACATCATTGACTACAGAATCAAGGTTTTACAATGTTACTCAGTCCCCTGACCTGAACCCCATTAAAACCCTGTGGAGTGAGCTGAAGAGGTCAAGTGAAAACCAAGGACAAGGAGGATATTTTTCCACTACAAAACTATATAATAGTCTCATTTTTATGAGCATAGAAGACATTTGATGACCAATAAACTGAATTTAATCTTGCAGGTTTTGTTCGTATTAATTGAGGTTGCCAATAGTTCTGGTAGGCACTATATATATATATACAGTATGTATACAGGCAGGCTATTACATTGCAGTGGTATCAATTCGATTGCGATTACTGAAGAACCTTTTGAAGAGTTTTTGAGCACTCGGGAGAGAATGCTGGAACATGCTGTCTTGTGATAGATTAATTTGCACAGTGTACCTGACCACTCTATTGAGTTTTACAGAAGGTCTGACAGGACAATTATTAAAGGACAAACTAGCTTTTCGGGCCTTGCCTTCTGACCTGGATCAGATCATTGCCATTGCTATTCACATGGATGATCACCTCCGTGAGGGAGAGCATGTAAAACCCTAAATTTAACATATCCCTATCCTAATGCCTAACCTTAATCATCAGTAAAAGTGAATGTGCCCTCAGAGCAGACATGAGCTGCCATCAGAACAACTTTCAGGACATATTAAGCTAATGCCTGTACTGAGGGCCTTATCAGTGAACACAGAGGCCAGATTTAAGCTTATAAAATAGGAATTTCCTGTGCTTTAAGGCTTTTGGACTTAAATCTTCAACTTAAACACAGTTTTTTTTGCCCAGACGCAGAGCGTGCGGGCCTAAATGCGTGAATGTGGGTAACTGACTGACTGGCTAAGTGACTGGCTGAGTGGCTGGTTGGCTGCCTGATCCGCCAATGTTGAAAAGCGCATGCGTATTGAAATTTTACTCACAACTGTTTACTTCAGGGATGTTAACATTAGGCCAGGTAGCTACACTCTCCAGAGGAAGACATCGCCCATGTTTTAAACTCAATCAATTTCAGAGGAGCTACAACTAACGAAAAATTCAAAGCAGATAATCTTTTGACTGTGGTCCCGGTGTTGTGCCATTTTTCAACTTTCCGCTAGCTAAGCTATGCGATAATGGATTTTGGTACCGGTACGAGCATAGCTCTGAACCATGAATTGTAGATTGCTCTATTGATTGACGTGGATCATATAATAATTTTTAAAACTCACGATGTTGAACACTAATTTACTTGAAAAAATCAACAACATGGTTTGGTGACAGTCAAGATTTCAATCATGTAAGTTTAGCTACGTAGATAAAGTCAAAGACACTTGAAAACAACAGAAAGCCATATGTTTACATTGAATAATATTGAGGTTTTTGACAAAAAAAACTTAAACTTGTGGGCCGCTGCGGTAGTACAGCGGTAAAATCGCCGACCTTCAGTCAGTGCAGTTGTACTCTGAGGATTGGGGTTCGCGTCCCGGTCCTGCCAGATCCAAGCATGGCCGGTGCCCTGTAGGAGCAGCAATTGGCGGCTGCCTCCGGGTGGGGGGAAGGGCTCGGAGAGAGTCGCTGCGCATAGAATGGCCCTGTGCGAGTTGGAATCACGGTCAAAAACCCTGGGAGGATTCGCGCCCTGAAGAAGGCCCTACTGTCGGCAGACAGGGTTGTGCAACGGTGATTCTCTAGCGGTTGCTACATGGGGGGAATCGAATAAGAATAGGGGATCAATTGGCTCCCAAAAATTGAAAAACACTATAATAATTTTATAAAACCTAAACTTGGCTCTCTTTTTAGGAATAAGTCTTGCCTGTCTATAGATATTTGGAAAAAGAATGTTCACTCGGCAGCAGGTTCTTACTCTGTTTGATCTCCTCAACAGCCAGCCTCATGGTCTGGGCCCAGCGGAAAGATCTGGGGTCTGTTCAGAGACCAACAGCAGAATGTGATGCGAGTCTTTGTTGAAAAAAAGAACAGTTATCCACCATTCGAAAAATTTCCCAGAACCCACCCCTGACATTTTGCAGAAGCTGGTTTGAGAGTGCTATTCTCAATCACTGGCTCAACCCTGTAATGCATGGGGAAAATGCTTCCAACAATGAAGTCTCCATCAGCCTGGAAATCTGGATCAAAAGTACCTCTCCTGTGTGGACTTAATGTGGGATGAGACACGCCGTATTCTAACCTGCGTGATGCGGGTGCGTTTCTCAACATGTGGGAGACACAGGACATAATATTCTAATGCCCCCTGGCTTGCCAGCTTTCTACTAAAAAAAGGAGGCCATGCAGGTGGATCGGACTCAGTGACATTGCCTTTAATAACTGTGAGGGAGGGGGTCGGAGAACCAGGCGGAGAACCAGGCGCAACAGTAAGGGGATCCACAAATGTGGAGTAACCACTAGTGAAAAGGGAGGAATAGAGAATCCACGAACAGCCCAGAGAAAAGGAAAACAAAAGGGAAAACAGAAAACTTCCCAGAAAAGAGGGCGGAAGAACTCGAAAACACAGACAGATAAGAAAAGGAAAAACCTCCAGCTCAAAGCAAAATAAATTGAGCAAATATAAATCCTCAATGAGGACTGAAAGAAAACCCAAGAAAGTAAACTACTTGAAAGAAAATGGAAAGCGAAATTCCTAAGTGGAATAACCACAGACTCTGTTCTAAATGTGGACTGCAAACTTTAGCACTAAAATACTAAAGAGTCACCCACGCTAAGTTCCTATACACAATTACCAGCTTGAGCGAAACCAGAGGTTACACAGAAGCCCGGAACAAAGAAACCGCCATGCTTAAATAGTGGCACACGCCTTTATTTACTTACATACTAATTACTACAAATTGGTCTCAAGAGGAAAAGAAAAAACGACATGAGTGCCCTCTTGCGGCCAAAAGTTGCGACAACCACCAGAAAGTAATAAACAGGCTTAAAACCATGACAATAACCGCATTTTTCTTTGTAAAATCCTGCATCGTTGTTGCTCTTGCGTGATGGGGAAGGCAGTGAACGTATTAATCCGTCACATTGATAAAATGATCATAGCTCCTATTGATGACTTGGATATACCCATCACTCAATCAAAAAAATTTAATTGCTGGACAGTGGTTGCACGCAATATTATTAAGTAAACAAATACATTGTTGGATTTACTGGAAAAAAATATTTAAAAATAAAATCTTTTTTAATGATTTACCTAATAAAGTCATGTAGCCTACGGTGGTGTAACACAATAGCCTATATGCGACGTCTTCAACTTAATTTCAACAATAATTTTGGTGAAGCTGTGCTGATACAAATAGTCTCTCTATCAAAGCGAATATGATCCAGACACTGTTTATCAATGAATCCCTCTAATATTGGTCTGGTATGATATACCAGACAGTCAATCATAGCCTACTTGTACATATTCTTTTTTATGACAGCTCTTTGATAATTGCAAGTAGGCTAGGCAAAATTTTTAAAGAACATGCACTCATTCTAATATACATTTTGCGAAAGATGCTGTATTTTTCATAATCATCTATTTCCGGCGCTAGACATAAACGACCTTTTTTCCAAATAAAAAATGATTAAGTGGAAGCTGTGAATACGCGTATCTTGCATGATTTGCAGACATGTCTCACTTTCATCACATCTCTGAATCAGTGTCCGAATCAGAGCCCTATCTACTGCGCCTCGTGCGTAAAGTGCACTGGCAGAAGTGTGCTGTTTAATGTGCACTGTTTAGCAGTCCGCAAAAAATATCCGCCATACTATTTTTTGTCATAAGCAGGTCATAAGACATCCCACCAGTGTTGCCATGTCCGCGGTTTTACAGCTAAATTGGGATACTTTCAAAGTGCAGTAAAAATGAAAAGTTGCAAAGCACGCACTTATTTTCAAAAGTAAAAACATGATAAAATACGTGGGTTTCGTTTAAAAATATCCAATAATTTGGGATAGTTTTGAGTCGCCATTTGGCTGAAAAGTTTTACAAGATCTGGCAACCCTGGGCCCCACTTTTTCGCTGCCATGTCACCTTATTGTTTTTGTTGAATTTTAAGGAAAACGTCAGCGAAGCTGGGCTTCCTTTTTTTAAGACGAAGGTCACGTATATTTATGTGACCAAAATGTTTGTGTACTTCTAGAAAAGTGTGCTCCCGAATGTACTCAGCGAAACCCCGGAAGTAAGTGTGTAATCCAGGTGTTTGATTAGAAATTATTTTGCATACTCTACAACTTTCTCGCCCGATCTACTCACCAAGGCTACTCAACAGTATGGAAGAGTGCTGATTCAGACACGGCCCGTGTCTCCAGGCATTAGCGTAACTGCTGAAGTTGTAAAAGAGGCTGGTTCATTAAGAATACATTTACTTTGGGTGTGGTGGTGGTGGTTTGCGTTCATTATTGCCTATCAGATCGGTCCATTTTATTCCCTCTAAAAACAGTATGTCAGTGTCATAGCCAACTGCTAATTTCATCATGGCCAAAGAGCAAAAGAAAGGCTCCATTACGAGCATCTCTACGAACCATTACTTGTGATATCAAAAGATAGGTGAGACTAGTCCTGACCTAGCCATGCCCCACGCACAATTACAACCAAGTTGCCGGCATGTTCTGGGCTCAATGGGCCTCCTTCATAAAACATTCCGAAATTTGTGCGTACATTTACACACAAAACAAGTTTGTACAAAATATTTATACCGGATTCATCAAACTGTGCAGGTGTAAGGCTGGAAATCAGTCATAAACCCTTGGAGCTGGTGGTGACTTCCTTGAGGGTGCAATAAAACAATTTACCTGGTGGTCTGAGAACCTTTTCCTCTGACCTCTCACGGCCTCGTAAACTACAGCTGGGGTTGAGCCTACAACTGGACATCAGAAGGAAACGGCATCACTAATGACGCCGGGAACTCAGGCTTGCTCACAGGTCTTTTACGGCCTAGGTTCTGGACTGAATGGTGAACATATTAAACAAAGCTGTATATGTATATTGAATCATATGTATGTTCATGTAAATTGGTAATTGTGGAAGTATAAAGTAATTGTGGATAATATGATAAATGTGGTGAACCTGGATAATACTAATTGAAGTGTGTGGTATGTGAAAGTATAGGAGGGGGAGAAATAAAGAATATGAAAGGAGGATTGTATAGGTTATCAGGGATGCGCTTGTCCATATAAATATCTGGAACCTAGAGTGGCCATCACCGGGACCTCACCTGATATCTAGATATGATAGAGAAGATCATAAGATCACGCGCCGTCGTTCAAAGAGTCTTATTACTGTCACTAGATTGGGAGGGGTAGCTGTTTCTCTCCCTGGAGGGGGGTCCCTGGGTGGTGAAACTTCTCTTCCTGCCAGACCTTATTTGGACAAACAAAGGGACTTGTGGAGTGTGCAAAGCCTGCATTTAAGGAAAGCCCAAAGGGATATTCGAGGAGAATCTGCTTAACAGTTCTCCTGGTACCATAGTCACACCGTACGGAATCACTTGGTGATATACTTTGTTAGTGAACTTGTTCATGTTTCTGTGTCTTAGCAGCATGTTATCCTGTGTTTAGCTATAGGCATTGAATGTGTTCGTGTTTGCTCTCACCAGTGATTTGTTTTAACCAGTGATTATTTGTCATTAATAAATTACCATGTTTTCACATCAACTGCATCTTTCTTTTAACCTGTTAGTGCAGAAGCAAAATTGGGCCAATTTTCGCCTGTTTTGCACTGTTCTGTTTAAGCCTTTATAACTACAGTTGTGCTCACCACACACACTTGTTTAATGGCTTAAATTGGAGAAGACCCCTGTACCTTTGTGTGTCATAGATTAAAATAATAAAATTTCATAATCTTCATATAGATTATGGGCTGTAAATGCACAAACTCTTTGCAAAAAAAACAAAAACGAGGTTGTCATTCTTAGTTTACAGTACACTTCTGAAAGGAAAAGATGTAAAACAGGTCATATTTTACTGTCCTGGTGCACACACCACTTGTCAACATGTGTACAGAATTTTAGGGGGATATGTCAATCTGCTCAGGTTCCATAAGCTAATTTGTAAACAGTGTATCCTGGTGTCCCTTAGGGTGTCCAAACCTATCCAAATGGATAAAATGTGCATCACAGTAAATCAAGAGATAATCAGCTTTTTTCAACAGATAAAGTATTCTGACTCATAAAACACATGTTTGTATCAACTAAATGAGGAAATTTTCATTTTGTTCCAAATAATTTGGGTTTTGATATATAGGGGTCCAAAAACCTCTCCGAAAATGAATACAATGCTTTTTTTGTCCATATGAAGCATTTTATTATGTTCTTTGAGGTAGTAGGATCATTACAATCACTTCACATTCAGAGGGTGATACATTTATTAGCTCCAGTTCAGTTTATGGTTCCAGAAATGTATTTCTTTCCCCTGGTACACACTGAAGTCACTGATGTGTAGCCCGTCTTGCTGTCAGCCAGGACAAATAACTTGAAGCCCCACTTTGTTGGCTTGTCCTTCAAGTATTGTTTCATCCCATGCCAAGCTTTTGAGGCTACCATGCGTTCATCAATGGCCAGGTTCCGATGAGGGTGGTAGTAAGCCCTGCATGCAATCAGGATCTGGTCATGCAAAGGCTTCAGGCGAAACAGGCCATAATAACCTGCTTGGCCTTTCAGCTGGTCATTGATGGCATCTGCTGTTGTGTCGCTCATGTGGAGGAATGCACAAATGGCCTCATACCTGTAGCCCGGCATCACACTGCAGGGAAAGGGGTGCTTGTGAAGCCGGTCCTTCCTCCATAGGTCACGGGCAGCAGATGTCTTGACAAGACCCAGGTACAGGACGATGGACAGATATTTTTGCATGTCCTCAGCATCCACATCAGACCATGGTGTATGCAGTCCCTGAGCATGTTTACGGGCTGCGTTGCCATTTGTGTTGTCACAGAGGAGCTTGAGGACATGTGTGCTGAAGAACAGCCGAAAGAGATCCAGGGGGCTGTAGGCTAGGGATCTGCGTGTTTAGTCGACTAGTCGATTAAACGTTGCTACCCTCGCTAGTCGGCACCAGAAATACTAGTCGGTTAAACTTATTATTTTATTAATGTACACATTTAAATTACATATTGACAAAATTTGCACTGAAATTTCATGTTTTCCTGGTCAAATGTTGCTTTATAAAAAAACGAGCATCCGATACTAATGTTAACAACGCCGGATTAAATTATATATTTTTTTTAACTAAGGAAAAAAACTGAACGGATTAGCCTGTTTGCCCTGCAAGTTAAACCAGCGAGGTGGAAAGAGTAAGTAGGCCTACCGCGTTGTTGAATAGCCCAATAAAACTAATCTGTCACGTCGATCAGAAAGTGATTAACGGTTTCAAATGGCTCTTATAATATACGCAATATTTTTCCGGACAATGTTTAACCTTATAGATTCAATTGTGCTCAATTTTGACTGTTTTCTGAGTGTTTTCTTACTTTTAGATTAGTCGACTAGTCTAAATTTAAACTTCCGTTTCAACGTCAGGGAAATTAGTCGTTAGGAACATCCCTACTGTAGGCCTGCTGAAGGTCTAGCTGCACTCCTGGGGTCCTCTGGGGGCAGAAGGGGAACTGATGAGGCTCTTCATCCTCATCCGCCATGTCGTGCCATCCGTCCTCAGACTCGGGCTCCTCGCGGTGAGCAGGTACAGCAGGGCCTCCTTGACCTCGTGACCAGAATCCTGCAGGGATCAGGAGCAGATTTCTGCCCTGAATTATTGAAAAGAAAGCTAAATAAAAAAAGTGCACAATAAGAGCCACATAGTGTACTATGTTGTGAAATCAAAAATAAAAATGCTAGGCTTTTCCAAAAAAATTAAATAAATGCTACATTTGACATGGACTGCGATTCAGATTTACCCTAAATTAAGTTAGTTTACTTTATTTCGGTCATTAACCTTTTCTTTACAAAGAGGTGTGTAGAAAGATATAATTCAATAATAATAAGTCATTTGACTGAAAATGTGTACCTACCCTTCTTACAATATACATTTTACCCTTTAAGAATTACAAAAATGTATTAGAATTACAAAAATAATTACTTTTTGTAATTCTTTTCTAAATTAAGTTGTTACTTTAGTCTTACAAATATCACAAAAATCAATACTAACCAGTGACACTGGATTGCCATTCACAACCAGCAACAATGTCATAAGTTAGTTTATGGCCCATGCATGCTAATGCATGGCTAAGCTATGTATCAACAGGCCTACTTATTATACAATACATGATATGACTTATGCTACCATTTAGCCACAAGAAATTAGATAATAAATGCTCTATTTTACATGACTACGGTGACTAAAATTCATGCATGCCAATGCATGGCTAAGCTATGTATCAACAGGCATTCTTATTATACAATACATGATATGACTTATGCTACCATTTAGCCACAAGAAATTTGATAATAAATGCTATGTTTTACATGACTACTGTGACTAAAATTCAACCGATGCACAAATAAAGTTATTTTTAAGTTAATACAGTTAATACTTACATGTCAACAGCCACATACATCTTCGACAACAGTCTATGCTTTCAGCCTCAGATCCACTTTCACTCTATCCCTCCGACGAACTAAAAACTAAAAAACGAACTAAAAATCTCCTCCACTACATCCGACAGGGACATATATATTTTTTCGCCATCATATATATATATATATATACATCCTAAGCTTTCTGAAATGGTACGGAATTGCCAAAGGTAGATTTAACTAGCTGATCGCTATCCATGCGTAACACACGAATTGTGATCTAAAATGGCTTCCGGGTGTTTTCAACAAAGGGCTGTGTTACGCGTGGATAGCCATCGGCGAGTTAAATTCACGTATGGGAATGCCATACCGTTTTAGAAAGCTTAGGATGTACTCTATTGGACGAAATAAGTGTCAATCGAAATAAAGTTTGTTTGAAGGATTGACCAGTGCTTCTTTGAAATGCGATCATTTGCGCACGCCCATTTTAGAGCATGGACACATGTTGAGAAAAGGCTTAAATGTTAAAAACGGGCCAACCAAGGCAAAAAATAACCTCAGATTCTTGCATGGGACATCTTAATCTTTATAACCAGAGGTAAGGTTACGAGTTTATTTAATATTTTACCGGAGCTTTTTATCGCAAAAGAAAGTTATGTGGTGACGAGCAAACATCACTCGTTTTTTTTCCTGTGGAGTGAGTAAGCATGTTGACAGTTTTACTTGTATGTATTCAGAATCTTGGAAGGTGTTTCTTGCTGCTGTGATAGTAAACGATTTTTTGGTGATGAAATAAAAACTTTAATTAACTTGCAAATGTGTTTAAATGTCTGCTATCTTACATGTGGTCGGGTCCATTGTAGATGTAGTAGTAGCTACAGTGTAGCAGCATAGCATGCTACGTTCATGAATTACAAGCTAATGGTGGCAGGTAGAAACGTGATATTTCGCACGCTGATAGGATATTAAGTACTGATTATGATCATATGCGGGTTATGGTGATAAATATGGTAATATCCATATTTTCGTAACTTGAATATCACGAGCAACGTATTTATGACGTGTCATAAAAGTAGAAGACGCGTGCGTCTCTGCCACTAGGGGGCATGCACAAACAGGTTAATCCCTTTTTTCCAGCTAAATTGCCTGCATGATCTGAGCTGCAGCGTTCCAAGCACTGTGGTGTGTATGCTTAAGTCTCAGAGTCAGAACTCCTGCATCTCACGCAGGGCTAATTCCAAGCTAATGACCTCCCTGCCTGTTATCCAATTATTTTTATATTTAACGTGCGTGGCTCTCATCCATCTTATACCCTTTTCAGCCTAAATTACGACTGAAGACTCAGGGGGACAATTCTGACCAAGGACCGACTGATCAGCGGCCTGGTACAGAGGTGGCGTTCTCAAGTTGGGTAGGCAGTCAAGTTTCTGCACACAAACAGGGTTGGGTAGTGTATGGTTCTGGTGATTTGATGTGAAGAGAACCCATGGGCGTTCTACGCCAGTTCTTGTCAAATTAGCCTTAAGGAGCCCTTTAAATACATTCAGAGTAGTGCATGGTTCTGGTGATTTGATGTGAAGAGAACCCATGGGCGTTTTACGCCGGTTCTTGTCAAATCTGCCTTAAGGAGCCCTTTAAATGCACTCAGACCTGGGCTCGCAACTATCTATGATAAATGAATACATGTATTGTGTTGGCTAGACCCCCAACCTCTGCGTTCGCCACCGAACTGAGCTTCAGCAATAATGTTGATTCCGGCAAACATATATTGAAGTAATGGTGGTACCTAATGGTGAGTTGAGTGTAACCACTCCGAGCTCCACGCATGTTTAACCAAAATTCTAAATTATAATTATAAATGGAGTCTATACAGACCTAAGCCCTTTTTTTGTGCAAATTTTGTTTATAGGTTAAATGTGTGTGTTTTAAATAGGATATTTAACATCATATAGCCCAACATTTAAATTTGATCAATTTAGAAAAATAGTAGGCTAATTATCCATTTCATTATGAGTCTAACTAAATAAGTTCATAACCAACAATTGATGAATAGATTACATTTTCATTGTGCATTTCAAAGGCTACATTTAGTCTTGTGAATTTAACAGAAAATACATATGAAAATTGAAATTCAGAAGATGCTTTTAGCAGCATTTTGAATTGACAAAAGTGGTACGCATGGTCCTGAGCAAGTGTAAAATTTGTTTGTATGTACAAATCTCAGATAGTCTATGAAAACTGCGAAAATACAAATAAAATTGCCATTAAAATTTACTCACAAATTCTGTCTGTGCACGTTTAAGGAATGAGGCCCAATGTGTGGAGCAAGCCTTGATTTTAACAAATGCGTATCTTACAATACCTCCCAACTTCCTTGAGTCTCTCATTCAAGTAGCTTATCCAATTAACTCCATACAATGCAATGCATAAATATCCATTATTGGACTGCATAACTAAACGCAGCTTGCATTTCAAATAGTCAAATTTAAATAAACGAAATATTAAGCACACTTTACTTGTTTTTTACTTTTCTCTGAACACATGCATTTTATGTCTTACTTTTGCATATTTGCTTTGATAAAATTAAAAATGCATACAAGAAATTAAAACCTGCATTGTTTTATTTGGTAACAACTCTTCCCATTAGATGTTGTTTTGTATTTTTCTCAGGTTTCAGTAAAATGATGTAACATTTTGGAGCAAATAGACACAGTAGTAGCCCAAAACTAGATGCTAGAATTGCAAAGATCTCCACAGCTACAGTGAACTTTCCAGGTGAGCTGACATAAGCTGGTATAAAGGCCAGCCACACTGCACAGAAGATCAACATACTGAAGGTGATGTATTTGGCCTCGTTAAAATTGCCTGGCAGCTTCCTGGCCAGAAAAGCCAGAATAAAACACAGAGCAGCCAGGAGCCCAATGTATCCCAGAACACACCAGAAGGCCAGTTCAGAACCCACACTACACTCCAGGATTATTCTGGACCGGCTGTACTGGGTGTTTTTATTTGGGAATGGAGGAGCAGTGATCAGCCACACTGCACAGATTATCACTTGTATAAAGGTGCAGGCAGAGATGATAAATCTCTGCTGTTTAGGTCCCAGCCATTTCATGATGTTGTTTCCAGGCCTAGCGGCTGTAAAGGCAGCCAGCACCACTAGAGTCTTCCCCAGGATACAGGAGATGCAGAGTGAGAAAGTGATGCTGAAGGCAGTATGGCGCAGCATGCAGGACCATGATGTAGGCTCTCCGATGAACACCAGTGCACACAGGAAGCACAGAGTCAGAGAGAGCAGGATGAAGAAGCTCAGCTCTGAGTTGTTGACTTTGACAATCGGAGTGTTTCTGTGGTAGAGGAATACTGCCAGAACAGCGATGGTGAGACAGGCTCCCACTACAGCTATCACAGTCAGGGTCAGTCCCATTGCATCATGGGAGAGGTACTCAATCACTTTGGGTATGCATTCAGTTCTGGCTGCATTGGACCAGTAATCTTCAGGACAAGATGTGCAATCTATTGAATCTGAATAAAGACAGTATAATAGTTGTTATTAAAAAAACAGACTGGAGAGATATATGTGACAGGTGCTGGTAAAACTATGCACAAGTAGCACGGGTCATTTTTCTGTTTTTTATTGTTGTTATAAAAAAAAAATGCTGCAGAGATATAGTTTGGGGTATAGTAAGTCTCACCATTATGTGTTAATAGCTCAGAAGAGACCGTTTTTTAAGATACCAAACTGTTGCGCATCAGTCATATGATCTTTTTGAATTGCTGTCCAAATGTAAAAATATTTTCCACTCTGTATCTCGTTATAAAAAGATCCTTTTCTTGTTGTAATGACAAACAGATCTGTTGCACCTGATTATGGGGAGGCAGAAGGATTTCTTTCTACCTAAAACAATGCCTGTAACTCAACATGCATCTTAATGAAACAAAGCATCTGTACGTCAAAAAGGAAAACCATGTAATTTAAGAGTGAGATAAGAGTAAGGGACCTCAGGACTCAAACTGTGTTATTCCCAACCCTGAGGCCATTACCCTGCTTATACAATGGCTTACCAATATAAATCATAATTGTAATCAAAATATGCATCTCATTCATGAAACGTGAATTAATTGTTAGTATTAGCAAATTCGGTCACTTAATGGGGATTAAGAGTAGTTACAATCTGCGTTCAAATTCTATTAGGCTTTTTAAAGTACTTCGCCCTTTCTCTGAATTCGCAAAATTGGCATTTACTAATAATGCACCTTGGTCATGGAACATGCTACAAAAAAACGTACGATGGATATCCCTGTTACTTTGACTGAATTCAAAGACTTAATTCATAACACTGCAACTGATGAATGTACTTGTTTCTAAGTGCCATTATCTTCATGTATTTATTTTATTATTTTCTCAATTCCTATATTGTTTAAATGTGGTCTTGAATTGTTCTATGTATTGTATTGCTTGCTGCCGCTTGGCCAGAACACCCTTGTAAAAGAGATTTAATCTCAATGGGACTTTCCTGGTAAAATAAAGGATAAATAAAATAAAATAAATAAATAATAAATTCTACATGAACTTACATAGGCTATACTAATTAAAACACACATTTAACCAATGAACAAAATTTGCTTTAAAGTGGCTTACATGTCTGTAGCCAGGGTTGCAATTGTGGTCAACAGCTTAATCCAGCTAATGCCAGTGTACATCCAGTTCCCCTACAAGATGCAAAACCAGGTGGAGGTAAAGCGAGGTTTTTATGAAATTGCCAACCTTCCCAATGTTATCGGTGCCATAGACTGCACACCCCAGTGAACATTTTTGCTGAAAAGTCGGTGAAATGCTGTCTCGCATTCAGGTGAAAAACCGGATAAACTTGATTTAACCGTGAAAGTTTTTTAACCGGTTAGAATGTAGCTAGGCTATATTATAATATCCTGGTACGTAAACCTGAGATAGATTCTGGCTTTTGCTCAGTGGGACACGCGCATCAATGTGACCGCAATTAGAATGCGCCATAGAGATTCTAAAATAAGGTAGCCTATGTGATTACCCAATTTCAAACCACAGCTCACATGTACAGAACCCCAACAAAATTAAAAAATTAATAACGTTTAATTTATTTCCAAGCTGCGATAAAGCAATGCGCTCGCTCGTCCCATGCAGACGTGGATGCGTATGCGTTTCTTCACCTCCAATTTAATGTCAATCCATTTTTTTTATTTTATTTTACTACTTTCACAGTTTGTGTGAGGAGTGATCCTGCATTGATGGTACATGTTATCTCCTGCTAGGACAATACTAAACTATAATTTTTTTTCCTTGATTGAACATCTGCTAAAAAAACTTATAAATAATTCTTTCCTTTGCTTTTTCTGGGCCATTTTGACTAGGTATGGAGCTTTAAATGAATGTGACAGCTTCCATTAAAGGCAATTCATGGGCATGGATTTGTGCTAATCACAAAATAACATGGACACGCTTCGTACGTGAATAGAGTACTCAAGTGAGTACGTCAAACGTGGGGGGAGTCTGGTTTCGGAACTAAATTCCCTATGACAGATAGAACGGGCTTCGGAGACTATCGACTATTTCTTGAAATCTGATTTATAGAATGAGGCAAAACATTCCTGGATTAGCTTACATGGTATAAGGATATAGACCTTGTAGTGGTTGTAGTCCACTTTAAAGGACTACATATCCAATACTGCAATGCACGGGTGGTTCTCGACCATCATCTCGGCTGGACATTTTTGGCTGTGCTGCCAGCCTGTCACTCAAGACAAGCTACCGTTATCTTGCTAAGTTGAGAAGCCCACCCGACAAGGTCAGAAACTACGCTACGGTTAACCGCATAAAGCAATTTTAGCTATTAGTCCTTCAAGCTAGCTAGCTATCGTTAGAAAAACGTGTTTAAAAACGGAGCTGTGTGCTACTGCTGGCTAATGTTATATGACAGCGTTTGGAGACAATGCTGCTCGTCCGGAGGGAATTATGGGACGTCGAGTTTTTAAACAGCGGCAGCACTGGTATATTCACAAAAAAATACTGAAACATGAAATATACTTGAAGCTGGTCAAGAAAAACTACATATTTTGCAAACAGTCGTTATATTGAACAATCCAGGAAATTGATGGTAAGACATAATCCCTAGAAATGGTTTAAATGTAAGTTTTAGTTAATGTCTAAGTTCTAAATGAATGGAGAATTAACTTCTGAAACCAGTGTGACGTAATCACTTGAGTACTCTATATGAAAAAATCTGCCTTTCCCACATGGTTTTAGGAATCCAGCGTAAATTTTTCATATTTCATATTTAAGAACGCTTCATGAATGAGGCCCAGTGTCTCATTATAATGACAATTTGACTCTCTTTACTAACAATTTTATTCTCTTTTCCCTTTATAACAAGAGAAAAGAAACTTGTTTTAATGAGAAAAGTTTCAACAAGACACGTTGGTATGTAACAAGAAAAAGATCTTGTAATAGAGGATGACTTCTTGCATACTTATTTGTATCTGATAATATGAGATCGGTTTCCTTTTTATTATTGTTTTATATGCATGGTGAGGTACAGGCAAAATATCCCCCTGCTGCCCCATAATTATGTGCAACAGATCCATTTGTCATTATAACGAGAAAATAATCAAAGAAATAATCACAAATATCGTTACTACATTAACAATGTAGTGAGATATTGTATATCTTGTAACTGCAATTATGGCTGTACAACAGAAAAAGCATTTTTGTAATACTGAATCTTGTTAGTTGTTGTTATTAAGATTGAGTGATAACAACACTTTTTTAAAGAGATTCATCTTGGTGTATAAATTGAATGATCTTTTAAAAGATTTTGGTCAGACTACAAACGTTCTTGTCATGACACACTAAAGTACAATGTTTGAATACAATGTTTAAAAAGATATACTACAGTGTAGTAGGTAAAATATTTGCAGTGAGCAATTACATGTACTTTCAAGAAAATATTTATGTCTGCTAGCATGAAAAAAAAAACTTATAATGAGCTTATTAGATATGACTACTGTACCCACTAGCAGTCTGTGTGTTCATTTGATGTGAAGAGCACTCACCTGTCTTATTACTAATCTTCCCGCTGTCACATGGTACACAATCAAAGCAGCACAGAGGCTCCCCACGACGGACAGCCTTCCTGCTTCCTGGAGCACAGCTCTCACTGCACACAGACACCAACACCTGTATGAGAGAAAACACAGCCAGGTGTAACTACACAAACATTTACCTGTAAACGGGATGCATAGAACTCTCTCTATGAGACTCTCAATGCACCACACTTATAGCTGCCCATTTTCATGGTGTCACTGCAAGACATTTATCTGTCTGTGAGTACTTAATACACAGGCTAAAACGAACATAAAATGAATGTATGTAAAATGTATATAAAATGAACATGCACAGAAAATGCTAAAATATACCACACAATTTATGGCAGTGCATAATAACCTTCTCTTTTTTTTTTGTCATTGTAGTAATTGAATACATTTCAGTGACAGACTGCAGGTTTGAGTTCCAGCTTTGAAAGAGGTCTTTGTTGACTACCTGCAGATCAATGTTGATTTGATGCTTTCACTTCAGATTTGCACTTACCTCCACTTTACCCTACAGAACTTCAACAGAGGGCATCGCATGTACTGAAATACACACTGTGTGCAGCTTGCCTCTCTCTGGTGGCCTGTCCACACAATTGCCTCCTCCTGGATGAATAGCTCCTTCCCAGCCTCTTTTGCACCATCAAACCTTCCCACATTGACAAACTCGATATTTCCAGCTGCGCCTCTTTGCCAGTTGATCACATCATATGATGGAGATGCATCCCCATATGCATCAAAATTCACCTCCTCTCCAGAAATAGTAAAGGAGACCTCCTGAATATAGTGCTGGAGCTTTGAAATGAAAATAAGAAAGAGAAAATGTAATTGTTTTATAATTCCTTACTTTCATGGATAAATTTAAATATTCCAGATCATTGTGTAATTGTATAACGTAAATGTACTTATGATTTTTGATTTTAGTTTGTGTTACTGACTAAACGTAAAGAATAAAAATAGCTATTTGAGAGGATAAAGAGGGAAATGATAATGATAGTTAGTTTTGATTTTAAACATTTATCTGTATATATATATATACTACATATTAAGGAAGAAAAGTCCAGAATTCCAAATTAAAATAATTGAGTATATTTAAAAATAATTTTTAAATGATTCCACAGCATTATGGGCTGACACTGTAATGGTATGTTTACATCATTTCATAAATCAATGTGAAATAGTGCAGGTGGATTGCAGTGTTGATAAATTAGTGTGCTTTTAGAATTCTGAATCACAATGGATACAAATAGAGGTTTTTTTTGTATTTTTTTGTATTTTGTATTTAGCCTTTCTTTGAAACTCATGATGATTGTAAAATAATTTTACCAGCCAGTGAATTCTGTCATGGCCAATGTGTCATATCTCACCAAATTGTCTTTGATGTAGGCACTGTCAAATCTTTCTAATCCCGTGCTGTTGTAATGCAGCAATCTAATTTATGCATTTGGTTTCAGTGGTTGTAAATACCTGTAGATGTATGTACCATTAGAAAAAACCTCTAAGGCAATTATAAGATACTGTTGCTGCACTCATTCAGTTATAGCCTTTATGAGTCATAAATAAAACAATAATTTTTAACTGCTGCTTTAGGTAAACATACAGATGGTACCCGTAGCTTTTATAAATCACTCTGTAACTTATTATGCAAAATGAGAATGTAACCTTTCTATAGCAATTTTAATTTATGTTACATATCATAAACTGAGATATAGGAGGAAAATGCAAAATGCTTATGTTAATCTTGCATACATTACTAACTTTGTATTGTTTATTTATTTAAGCTTTTCATGTGATCACCTGCCATGGTTGAATGTTTGTGGCATCAGCACATGAGGAGTTGTGGAAGGGCCCTTTCCCAGGCTTACAGCTGATGAGGTTGTTCAGGGAGTGAGCGATGGCGTACACGGCTTTGTACGCACTGTAGGAAAAACGAGTGCTGGAGGTGTTCAGGTAGGCAGAGTGCTGCTCCTGCAGGGACTCCAGCCCTGTACAGGGGGGCAGCTGGGAGGAGGCCTGGGTGCTGCTGCTGGAGGGGTAGAGAGAGCAACCATACAAAGCACCCCACAGCTCGTGCACCAGGGGGTTACTGGGGTACCCCAATGGGTTTACACTCATCAGATAGTCTCTAAGACCTGGAATCTGCCCCTGGCGGATGGCAAACCCAATTGTACCTCCAAGAAAAGGGTAGAACTCACTGCCTGTGAATAGTGAGGCTGTTACCCAGGCTTCACTAGCAATCCACTGGATCCCTGTGATGTTCTGATCCATGTAGTCTTTCAATAAGGGGGAGAGCTCACCCTCAACAGCAAACACCACAACAACCCTTGCAGAGGAGCTTTTCATAATGTTAAGTATTTCCTGTACTCTCTCCTGATTGTACACTTTGGGGATCCTTTCATGGTACGCTAAACACACACCAGTGTTTTTTATTTCCCTCATCAATCCCTGTAGAGCAAATTTGCCATAATCATGGTCCTCAAGGACAACGCCAACCCACGTCCAACCAAATTTCTGCAAGAGACGAGCGATGGCTTTCACCTGGTAGTTGTCATTTGGAACAACTCCGAAAAATGTTGGGAATTCATTCTTGTTGCTGAGACAGGAACATGTTGAAAAACTGATCTGAAAAACAGAAAATCCACATTTTTCTTTAACGAGAAGTACATAAACACAACAATCCAAGTTGTTTTTTAATAAATAATTGTTAGGCACTATAAATATGTTACTATGATGCAAGATCATTGTTTGGCACCATCTGAACAATAAAGTAATGTCACTCACTGATTTTGTAGTTCCAAATAAATGTTAGTCTGAATTAATCTGTCACTTAAATTTCCTTATTATTTATTTTACTACATTATATTGTAATACATTCATACATTTGAATTATTTTAATAAAATTAATCAATACAGGCTTATCATGTGAAAGCATGTGCTTCCAAAAATGCTATCAACAATGTATTTCCAGTGATTTTAACTTTTTCTATCAAATGTGGTCAAAACCCAACACACCTAATCTTCTGGTCAAATTCCAGTGATTACACTAAAATACAGACAGTGGTGGTTATGATCCATTTATAGAAAAAACTCAACAATTTGGAATGTTACAATTATGTTACATACTCATATATTATTATAGCTACAATGTGAATAATAACCAACAGCAGGACTTTTGGGATCGAACAATGCTTTTCACACACAGTTTTAATTATTTAAACTGCAGTACAATGTATGACACATAATAGACATAGTTGACACGATATTTTATTATATCTAGACTGCTTATCATTGTATACTAGTCTCACACTTGTAAATGTAAGGAAAATACACATATCCATTAATAATAATAAAAATTGAGAAATATAACTTCATGAAGTGTCTCAACTGAAAATGAAGGTAGAACCAGATAGAAAGTACTTGATCTTTACAGAACCTTGGATTTAACCCAGAAGTATATCTATTATGTTTATTCCAAATTACCTCTATTAATTCATTTTAGTCTAATAGGAAATACATACCATTGGAATTCTGAAGGGCTGCAGAGTTCTGGAGAGAACAATAGACTGTGCAGACCCATATTCTCCAACCACAGCCAAAGGATGAGATATGGCAGAACACACAGTGCTGGAGGATGTCCTTGGTCCGTTCAGAACTGCCAGAACTGCTGCCTGCGCTGTCACAGGGGTTGCGCAGGAGTCATGAATCTTGTATCCCAGAGTGAAGTTGGGCAGCAGGTTCTGACTCTGGTTGATCTCCTCAACAGCCAGCCTCATGGTCTGGGCCAAGCGAAAGGCTCTGGGGTTAAATCTGTGCAGAGACCAACAGCAGAATGTGATGTTTGTTGGAAAAAAAAACAGTTTTCCATGTGCATCAGAGTAACCATGACCTCACCCCCAACATTGTGGAGCAGCTGGTTTGTAAGTGAAGTTCCGGTCTGGGGGCTCAACACTGTAATGCATGGGGAAAACCCCTCCGATGATGAAGTCTCCATCAGCCTGGAAATCTGGATCAAAAGTTCCGAGCAGGGAACAGACTGGGGCAGGGATCGGGCTGACAGGAGTGACAGCAGAGAAGTGATAAAATAAAGACCACATCGCCACCAACAGAGGAGTCATCTTCACCCGGGCTGATCCCGCACACTGCGGTGATGAGTCAGAAGCAGTATTTTATTCACCAACCAACCTCTGTGCATCTCATTATTCTCTGTATCTCATTGGACAGGAAAGCATGTGACATCACAACTCTGCATTCCCCAAAGATAAAGTTGAGGCACAGAGCTCTTGGGAAATTATACACACTAGTGAACTTCTCCATGATTTTTTTTTCAACAGTGTGCTTCAGATTTAGGCAAACAAAAGCTTTCTACAAAGAGGCAAAGGTAGATTTTAGTGACATTGAGGCTTGCTGTAGCTGCTTGGCAATTGCATTGTGGAAATGTATAATAGTGTGTGCTTGAAATCTTCTGTCATAGTCAGTTAATCATAGTCATACTTTCTCAGAAGCAGTGGAATCTAGGGGGTACACTGAACCCCACCTCTTGTACATGCTGTTTGTCTGACATCACAGAGTCAAGCAGTTATGGAGGCTAAAAGTGAAGGGAGGGGAAACAAACTCACTCACTGAGATGAGCCCTATGTTTTTTTTCCTTCTTTTATTTGTTTCTGATTTTTCCCCATTTTCTCCCAATTGGGTATCCAATTGTACTCTTATAGCCAGGGTTTGAATTGTAAAATGTTAACAAAAGGGATGCTGTTTGTTGAGGGGGAGGGTCTTAAACTAAAATGTGTAAGCGATTGCTATACATTTACCGCCGGCAGGAACACACAATCCAACCATTAATTTTAATTTATTATAAAGCGCTTTAATCCATATAACAACACTCATTCTTTAAGACAAACAAAAGCCACGTTTATTCATAAAAAAAGAGGCTAAAACACATTTCAGTTATGCGCGTAAGCATATTACTGACGTTTTTGTTTCTAGGAAACGCAACCTTCAGTCCTTAACGTTAACACACTTCCTTTAAAAAAATATTGCCTATTCATTTTGTCATATGTAGCCTATGCAACATGTCACGTTTAGTCTATAATTAGGGGACCGAGCAGCATAGCTGCTGGTACCCTATTGTTTTTGTTCAGATTATTATAATTTTTGATTTTCTAAATTTTTTTTTACAATTTTTCTCCCCTTTTACCTAAAATTCCTGTGAGCTGGTTCGGCCTAGAATCAGCAAACTTGGCAGGCTTTTGGGATTGCCAAACATTTGAATCCTTTATATTATGACGCAGATTTAACACCTGGTGGCGCTGTAGTGCACATGACAAAATTTTGACATTGCCACGCCCACTGCCAACGCCCCATTTGACCAAGAGTCACAAAATTTGGTATACAGATTCCTCTGCTCATGCTGAACAAATTTGCCTCAAGGACCCATAAAGTCCGCCATATTGTATTTTCTGCTAATTAGAATTGTTTTGTAAAACACTTAAAATGCTACTCCTCCTACAAAATTTTACCAATTTACATGAAACCTGGTACACACACTCCTTAGACCATGCTTCATAAGAGCTATACAAAATTCTGATATTTTAAAAGATGGCCAAAGGTCAAGCTAATGAATTTCCAGTGGACGTGGCTTATCACATAAATGTTAATAATTCCAAAGCCATTTGACAGAAAGTTATGAAACTTGGTAGATCTGTTTAGAGTAACACCAGGACCAGGAGTTCTGCAGTTTTAACCCAATAGATGTACATGGTGGTACCTATAGAGATCCAAATATAAAATAATATTTTAAAATTCACAAAAAAATCATTGCCGACGCCCCGTTTGATCTAGTCACAAAATTTGGAGGACAAGTCTGCAATCTTAAATTTTCCGCTAATTACCATTTTTTGTAAAACACACCCTTTAAAGCCGGACCATTCTCATTTCAAAACAATTGTTCTGATGGTTTTACGTATAATATCTCTGCCGTCCAATTACTGATTTTTTTGGGGAAAAATGGTAGTTACAGATGACAAAATAAGCTCCAATTCCATATAATTGGTTCATGAGCTTCGTGGGCGGGGATTTATTTCTAGACCGCCAGATAAAACCGCATGTCAAACACGTAAATCTCCATTTGATTCACCGCATGCAGAGCTGACCACATCGGACAGAAGACTGTCATCTGAAGCCTTTACAGCTACTGAGGGAAAGCGAGTAAATCCCCTGAGGTATAAAGCATTTAAGATAATAATTAGCCATAGATATTACTGAATAATATTATTATTGAATAAAATTCTGTTTTTGTACCGCAGACTTTCTCAGATTATCATTTAAAATTCGAACAAAAACACGAACAATCGTGTAAAGCTCTAATGTTAGCTTCAAAAAGCCACTGTGTTATTCTTCCTCCAAATCATTTTGAGATGAAATTGTGAAAAAGTTTGTCATACAATGAATAAGTGAAGTGATATCGTTAGATATTTTCTGTATTTAGTGTAGACTTTGATAACTAAATAATAGCTAACTAAAGCTAAAACCAGTAAAGTTAGTCTAACAGCGAGGTCTGTCTCAGCGCAAACAGCCATTTTCAGTTTTCTTAACTTGTAATGTTAGCTCTGCTGTCTGTCTTGCTAGCTTTATAAATGTTATACTCAACTATTAGTCTTATCAATAGCAAGTACTAACTATCTAGCTTGTGTTTTAACATAACGTTCTGTCTAAATTTGAACGTAACTTATTGTTGTTGATCAGTCCTGTCAAAAATTAATGGAGAATGGAACTAAACAGCAAATATTTACTAACGTCAGCTTCACGTTTCTGACATGAGCAAGATTAGCTTGTTTAGACACATATGACAAAACAACATCATTCAGTTGAGCCGAAGGAACGCGGAAGGGCGTTATGTCAACACTACAGAATATAATTTTAATAATTGATTATATTATGTTAAAGTAAGCAAATTATTGTATATACATGGAAAGCTCCAGCTTTACACATAAAGGGGTCCAAATATTTTTGACTCTCTGTTTTTTGACACTTTTTTGTTTCTAGCTAATCAGAAAAGATAAGGATACTTGCGTCTCTTAACATTCCATGAGTACACACTACTCTATAAATTAATGTCATATGTAATGCTTAATTAGAACCAGCAGAGGCCGCTGTTGACCATGAACAAAACATCTCCCAAGGGGCAGAAAACGACCTTAAGAGGGCAGGGTTTAAAGAAAGGATAAAAGGAGCGTTGTTTGAACTTTCATGGCTGCTATGTGTTGTCTCTGTCACTGAGCTTGCTTAATGTCTTGTGGGAGTGCATGGAGTTGATGGACTTAGACTAGACCTTGTATGATTGAGTAATATCAGACTCTGGAATGTAGTGTCTATTTGGGAAAAAGTTTGAATTGGAGTGTATTGGAATGGTCCTAACTCCTCCCAACAGGGCGGTGAAAGAATTATTTTATTTACGACAAATTGGCGAGCTAACCCAGGAGTGTTTTCAGGGGGGCCAAATGTTTGCATCTCAGTTCAACAGTGGCCACATGAAGAAAGGTAAGCAGAACCTTTTTAATCTGCATTGTAAATTTGTTGATTCTGAGAGGCATTGTGTCCACCTGTGCAAAGGCCTATTGGAAAACCTCCTCACAAAACAATCTAAAAAAGTCTGATAAAAAAGAGAAAAATTACAATAAGGAAGAGTCTGGTATAATGGCAGGCTGATATAATTGTTGTGTGTCTTGTACTGTCTTATGTGTATAATGTGTATAGAGTGAATGATGTGAATGGTGACTGTAAGAAAAACCTAGGGTAGGTACATAACGCCCCTACGCGCGAAGGAGGGCGGCTGGAATGTTCTTTAGTGCTGACATGACGTCCCTCAGCACGAAGGAGGGGGGCTGGAATGTTCTGTAGTGCTGACATAACGTCTCTCTGCGCGAAGGAGCAGGGCTGGAATATTTTGTATTGCTGACATAATGCCCCTCCGCGCGAAGGAGGGAGGCTGAAGTGCTGCAGAATAGTGAGTGAGGAGGTGTGCAAACACTGCTCTACCTGTTGCGCAATGATGCACCAGAGGAGAGCAGGAAAGCAGTACGAACATGATATTTCTGGACATAATGCCTCTCCGCGTGAAGGAGGGAGGCTGAATGGCGGAATTTTACTGCGCTGGGCAGAGAATGACGGAGTGCCGGCACAAGTGCGAATGAGAAAAAGCGCTGTGTGTGTGTTTGTGGATATAATTTTTTTACATATTCTGGGTGAGAACCTGTGGTGGAGGAGCATTCTGTTTGTATTTCTCAAGTTCTGTCTTGTTATATAATTGATTGCGGAGCCTGATATCATCATATTTATGCATTCATGACTGATCGACCACATGCTCTTGCGATTATTGAAGAAGTAGAATCGGATGTGTGGACCAAAAAAAGGGACAGACTGCGCAGTATAGGACATTTGGTACTGGACGCCCAAAGTTATACTGATTGTCCTGAAGAAAGTGATGATGATTCAGATTGAGTAGAAGTGGTATATGAATAAAGTAATGTTGTGTCATTGTCTTGCATATAGAGAGCAATCAAATTAAGTACTAGAGCAACATGAACAAATAGAATTATAGACTCCGTCCACCATTATCCCTGAATATGAATCAGATTATCATTAGTATCTATTTGAGCGATTGTCGTGGGGTCACTTAAACTCAATAAAAATGGCAACCAAAACTCGGTCGCACAAAGAGAGAAATAAGCTGTACCTTGAGGGAAACTTGACATTACATTGGCTAAGTCAAAGCGGCTATTTAGAAGACTCAGGGGAAGATCTAGATGTGGATTGTGTGTATAAGTGAAGGATAGAATAGTCACAGAAACACATACGGATATTCTGATTGAACAAATTATAGGCTGTCCTATTATTCATAAGCAGCCAATACCAATAGCGGAAAGTTTGAAAGAACAGACAATTAAACGGTGCAGGCATAGAGGTGTCCAAATATTTTTGGCTCTCTGGGTTTTAGCATTCATAATAATGTGGATAGCAGTTTTTAAGTGTGTAGAAAGCACGTTGTAGTTGAATTTATAAAAGAAAAGCATTAAACCAGATGAATACACACTTCTTTGTTTCTAACTCATCTGAAAAGATAAGGATACTTGCCTCTCTTAAAATTCCACGGGGCCAGCCTGTTAAAATGTCTATGCAAACGGAAAAGTGTGAGCCATAGAAATGTGTGTGTGAAAAGTTCAAGGAGCTTATTAGATCTAAATAATACATTTTCCCTTTTTTTATATACATCAATATTAAGGATTATATTACGACAAAAAAATCTCATATTATAGAGGAAAATGTTATCTTTTAGTTTGTGAAGCACCCACATGAGTGCAGTAACCTGTAGAAATAACATTGGAAAAGCTTACAGTTAGTATTATTTAACCCATCAGATCATTGTATTATTATGTATTGAACGACTATGGTCAAACCATAGCCAGGCCGTTTTCAATATAATTAAATCATAGCATTTCATCAAAACTACTATGTAAATGAATGTCATATGTAATGTTTAATTAAAACCAGCAGAGGCCACTGTTTACCATGAAAAAACATCTCCCAGGGGCCGGAGAACGACCTTAAGACCCACAGAGAGAAATAGGTTGTACCTTGAGGGAAACTTGACATTACATTGGCGAAGTCAAAGCGGCTATTTAGAAGACTCAGGGGAAGATCTAGATGTGAATTGTGTGTATAAGTGAAGGATAGAACAGTCGCAAAAACACATGGATATTCTGATTGAACAGATTATAGGCTGTCCTATTGTTCATAAGCAGCCAATACCAATAGCGGAGAGTTTGGAAGAACAGACAATTAAATGGTGCACGCATAGAGGAGTCAAAATATTTTTGGCTCTCTGGGTTTTAGCATTCATAATAATGTGGATAGCAGTTATTAAGTGGGTAGAAAGCACATTGTAGGTGAATTTATAAAGGAAAGCTAAAAACACTTGCAGTGTTTTGACCTTTCTATATTTTAGCTCAAACAAGCAGCCTGATTTATTTTGTTGATTTGCTAGAAATGACCGCTTGTAATATCTCTCTTCTATTTCAGATTTCCTTGCTTTTGTTTTATGCTGTGTGTATGTAACCAAAGCCTGCGTGCATCAGGCTGCTGAAATTACCATAATAACCTGTGTAAGAGGGAAGTGCAGGTTTGCTGCTTTTGGGAACTGTTGGAATTTACGGTAATGAGGGATTACGGTAATGAGAGGTGCCAAGGAGGCTGATGAAAAGTGTTAAAAGTGCACATTTATTTTCTGTGTTCTGGAACTATATAACAATGTATGAAGTATTTGTAATGCTTTATGTTATAATAAAAATGATTTGTGTTAAGTATACTATAAGATTTGTGAAGTTTATCATCAGACGCATCATAATGAAGACCCGTCTGAAAAGGTGTAAACAGTGTTGTATATAAATAACAATCAGTTATCTCATATAAAGGTGGTTATGTGACAGACCGGCAGGGAAGGACCCAAATGCACGACGAGACAGAAGTCTTTCTTTTGAAAACAAGGGTTTTTATTTTAAGGAATCCCGGGTCGGATCCACACCGGGAGATCAGGGTTAACAAAAAACAATATCCACTGTGGAACCCGCAGAGAACTGGTGAACAGGATCCAGCGAAGTAGCCAGGAGTGGTTTTAGCCTGGGTAGTAGTGAAGGATCCACACCGGAAAGCCACGGTGTCGAAAATCCAGACTGGGGTAGTCAGCAGAGTCTAGCAAGCTAGCACATAGGGAAACAAGTACAAACGAGACCAGGACCGTAATACTCTGACAACAAATCACTGGTAAATATAACTAGTGTCATTAGAGCTGATAAACTGCAGCTTGCGGGAAATGCGTGCGAAATCAGCGAATTGATTGAACAATTAGAAAACGCATGAGGAATGCGGTGAAAGCAATTAAGTGTGAATTGTGTAATTAAGATGTGGTGCGAGTAGTCATTGTGCAATGTGGACACAATAAGGAAATGAACGCAGACTTGACACAATCAGGTTCAGGGAAAACAGAGGAAAACACCAAGGAAGGGACGGGGAGCGGAGCGGATCGTAACAGGTTATCTCATACAAAGTTGTGGTTTTGCATAACGGAACTGTAGCAGCCATGCAGGCTCAAGTGATTAATTTGTTAACAGATAAAGCTGACGGTTCAGTAACTGAGGAACATTTTGTGTGTGAAAATCTTAAGAGTTCTGGAAATCCAGGGGATTTCTGTACAGAGAGGTGGCTAATTAAAATGGAAAAAATTATTTCCAAACTGTACGATTGTGGCAGAGAGCCAGACAACATAAAAGGAGATTGACTTTATTAATTAATTTTGTGTTATTACTTAATTTGTTATAAAATATATACATATATGCAGTTTATATTTTCATGAAAAATTATTACTGATTTTGTAATTTGGTCCTTTGACTGGCTTGAATTTCTGTGTTATTAATTTTCTCTTTTCTCTATTTCTCTATTTTTAGCTAGTGATTAGTCTGTTGCATTTATAGTTTTCAAATAGCATAGGCTACTGGCTACAGTGGATTCGCTGTGCAGAAGGTTTTTGCCTACGTGTAAAAAACGGAGATAGATGTTATGTGAACTGAACCATGTTAACTGAACCGTATTTTTCGTCCATGGCTATTTTTAAAATTACAGTGACCAGGTTTCCATGCTTTCAGCTTATTAAAACTCCACTGATTTTACCTGTTATACCATAACTGAACGGAACGGCAGAAAAAAGTGGGGGACAGTGGGGCAGACCCGCAAACACAAACAGGCATGTTAATAAAGATATTAAATTGAATCAGATGTTTCACATTATAGTGAAGGTATGTGTGATTAAGCTGCTAGTAAAACGCGTTAGTCACATTTCTGAAACAGGGCATTATAACACAAGAGGAAATATGTGTAGACCTGAGGGTTCTCACCTGAGACGGAAGCCATTGGTAGCTTATCCTCAGCTGTTCAGCTGTTCAGCTGTTGCAGGTGCTTTTAACGAAATTTGACCGCAGATATATAGTATAATGACAGCAATGTCAGGAATTACCGGGAAGTGATAATGGTTAGTCCAAATTATATTGATCCATATAGCCTATTCCTTGATCACACTAAACATGCACAAGCATGTCTGTTTCGCGATCATATAAGCAATCCGCCAAGGTGGAAAAGCAGGCTTTTAAAGGGAATGGGATATGACATTTTGATCTGAAGTATGAAGTTATGTATTAAAATGTGCAACATATTTAATTTTAAAGTTTCTTAGTGAGTGTTTGGCAGAGGGATGGCTTTAAGTGTCATCACTTGCGAGGTATACCAGATAGGGCAAAATCCCTAGGCAAAGTATACATGGTGAGAAATACATGACTAAAATTTAAAATGCATACTAAAGTGTTCAAACACCCGCACCTGCATTTGTGTCAAGCTGTTAGATTCTAACTGAATCTTCTACTACTATGTAACTGAGTTTATCACCAAGTGGTGTAAAATAGATATGGATGGTTTAGGCTAAATATAGATATTTGAGGTATATACAGCATGGATTTTGCTACCGGTACGAGCATAGCTCTGAACCATGAATTGTAGATTGCTCTATTGATTGACGTGGATCATATAATAATTTTCAAAACTCACGATATTGAACACTAATTTACTTGAAGAAATCAACAACATGGTTTGGTGACAGTCAAGATTTAAATCATGTAAGTTTAGCTACCTAGATAATGACAAAGACACTTGAAAACAAATGAAAGCCATATGTTTACATTGAATAATATTGAGGTTGAGCGTGTTGTTTCTAGTACAAGTATCTAGGTTGGATTGTGATCTGTTTTTCAGATTTTTGACAAAAAAAACTTAGGGCCGCTGCGGTAGTACAGCGGTAAAATCGCCGACTTATAGGGTGCCCTTATACCCTAATTATCTGTTAATGTTATAATACCTCACTGGCGGCCCTATTTTTGCAGTAAGGCCGGAAGTTACGGCAAAAGCTAGCATTAACTCAAGACGCTAGTGAATTAGGGCCAGATTCAGGGATGGCCAACTTAAGTCATGCGCTTAAGTGCCTCTCCTGTGTGGATTTAATGTGGGATGAGACACGCCGTATTCTAACCTGCGCGATGCGGGTGCGTTTCTCAACATGTGGGAGACACAGGACATAATATTCTAATGCCCCCTGGCTTGCCAGCTTTCTACTAAAAAAAGGAGGCCATGCAGGTGGATCGGACTCAGTGACATTGCCTTTAATAACTGTGAGGGAGGGGGTCGGAGAACCAGGCGGAGAACCAGGCGCAACAGTAAGGGGATCCACAAATGTGGAGTAACCACTAGTGAAAAGGGAGGAATAGAGAATCCACAAACAGCCCAGAGAAAAGGTAAACAAAAAGGGAAAACAGAAAACTTCCCAGAAAAGAGGGCGGAAGAACTCGAAAACACAGACAGATAAGAAAAGGAAAAACCTCCAGCTCAAAGCAAAATAAATTGAGAAAATATAAATCCTCAATGAGGACTGACAGAAAACCCAAGAAAGGAAACTACTGGAAAGAAAAAGGAAAGCGAAATTCCTAAGTGGAATAACCATTGACTCTGTTCTAAATGTGGACTGCAAACTTTAGCACTAAAATACTAAAGAGTCACCCACGCTAAGTTCCTATACACAATTACCAGCTTGAGCGAAACCAGAGGTTACACAGAAGCCCGGAACAAAGAACCGCCATGCTTAAATAGCGGCACACGCCTGCAGCCAATTACTACAAATTGGTCTCAAGAGGAAAAGAAAAAACGACATCAGTGCCCTCTTGCGGCCAAAAGTTGCCACAACCACCAGAAAGTAATAAGCAGGCTTAAAACCATGACAATAACCGCATTTTTCTTTGTAAAATCCTGCATCGTTGTTGCTCTTGCGTGATGGGGAAGGCAGTGAACGTATTAATCCGTCACATTGATAAAATGATCATAGCTCCTATTGATGACTTGGATATACCCATCACTCAATCAAAAAAAATAATCGCTGGACAGTGGTTGCACGCAATACTATTAAGTAAACAAATACATTGTTGGATTTACTGGAAAAAATTATTTTAAAATCAAATCTTTTTTTAATGATTTACCTAATAAAGTCATGTAGCCTACGGTGGTGTAACACAATAGCCTATATGCGACGTCTTCAACTTAATTTCAACAATAATTTTGGTGAAGCTGTGCTGATACAAATAGTCTCTCTATCAAAGCGAATATGATCCAGACACTGTTTATCAATGAATCCCTCTAATATTGGTCTGGTATGATATACCAGACAGTCAATCATAGCCTACTTGTACGTATTCTTTTTTATGACAGCTCTTTGATAATTGCAAGTAGGCTAGGCAAAATTTTTAAAGAACATGCACTCATTCTAATATACATTTTGCGAAAGATGCTGTATTTTTCATAATCATCTATTTCCGGCGCTAGACATAAACGACCTTTTTTCCAAATAAAAAATGATTAAGTGGAAGCTGTGAATACGCGTATCTTGCATGATTTGCAGACATGTCTCACTTTCATCACATCTCTGAATCAGTGTCCGAATCAGAGCCCTATCTACTGCGCCTCGTGCGTACAGTGCACTGGCAGAAGTGTGCTGTTTAATGTGCACTGTTTAGCAGACCGCATAAAATATCCGCCATACTATTTTTTGTCATAAGCAGGTCATAAGACATCCCACCAGTGTTGCCATGTCCGCGGTTTTACAGCTAAATTGGGATACTTTCAAAGTGCAGTAAAAATTAAAAGTCGCAAAGCACGCACTTATTTTCAAAAGTAAAAACATGATAAAATACGTTGGTTTCGTTTAAAAATATCCAATAATTTGGGCTAGTTTTGAGTCGGCATTTGGCTGAAAAGTTTTACAAGATCTGGCAACCCTGGGCCCCACTTTTTTGCTGCCATGTCACCTTATTGTTTTTGTTGAATTTTAAGGAAAACGTCAGCGAAGGTCACGTCATATTTATGTGACCAAAATGTTTGTGTACTTCTAGAAAAGTGTGCTCCCGAATGTACTCAGCGAAACCCCGGAAGTAAGTGTGTAATCCGGGTGTTTGAAGTATACTGCAATTAGAAATTTTTTTGCATACTCTAGAACTTTCTCGCCCTATCTACTCACCAAGGCTACTCAACAGTATGGAAGAGTGCTGATTCAGACACGGCCCATGTCTCCATGTAACATTAGCGTAACTGCTGAAGTTGCTGCTGAAGTTGTAAAAGAGGCTGGTTCAATAAGAATACATTTACTTTGGGTGTGGTGGTGGTTTGCGTTCATTATTGCCATTTTCTTCCCTCTAAAAACAGTATGTCAGTGTCAAAGCCAACTGCTAATTTCATCATGGCCAAAGAGCAAAAGAAAGGCTCCATTACGAGTATCTCTACGAACCATTACTATCAAAAGATAGGTGAGACTAGTCCTGACCATGCCGGCATGTTCTGGGCTCAATGGGCCTCCTTCATAAAACATTCCAAAATTTGTGCGTACATTTACACACAAAACAAGTTTGTACAAAATATTTACACTGGATATTTGTACATAAATTTTGTTTGTACGTACAAATCTCAGATAACCTATGAAAACTGCGAAAATACAAATAAAATTGCCATTAAAATTTACTCACAAATTCAGTCTGTGCACGTTTAAGGAATGAGGCCCAATGTGTGGAACAAGCCTTGATTTTAACAAATGCGTATCTTACAATACCTCCCAACTTCCTTGTGTCTCTCATTCAAGTAGCTTATACTATTAACTCCATACAATGCAATGCATAAATAGCCAGCATTGGACTGCATAACTAAACGCAGCTTGCATTTCAAATAGTCAAATTTAAATAAACTAAATATTATGCACACTTGTTTTTGACTTTTATCTGAACACATGCATTTTATGTCTTACTTTTGCATATTTGCTTTGATAAAATGAGAAATGCATACAAAAAATTTAAACTTGCATTGTTTTATTTGGTAACAACTCTTCCCATTAGATGTTGTTTTGTGTTTTTCTCAGGTTTCAGTAAAATGATGTAACATTTTGGAGCAAATAGACACAGCAGTAGCCCAAAACTAGATGCTAGAATTGCAAAGATCTCCACAGCTACAGTGAACTTTCCAGGTGAGCTGACATAAGCTGGTATAAAGGCCAGCCACACTGCACAGAAGATCAACATGCTGAAGGTGATGTATTTGGCCTCGTTAAAATTTCCTGGCAGCTCCCTGGCCAGAAAAGCCAGAATAAAACACAGAGCAGCCAGGAGCCCAATGTATCCCAGAACACACCAGAAGGCCAGTTCAGAACCCACACTACACTCCAGGATTATTCTGGACCGGTTGTACTGGGTGTTTTTATTTGGGAATGGAGGAGCAGTGATCAGCCACACTGCACAGATTATCACTTGTATAAAAGTACAGAAAGAGATGATACATCTCTGCTGTTTGGGTCCCAGCCATTTCATGATGTTGTTTCCAGGCCTAGCGGCTGTAAAGGCAGCCAGCACCACCAGAGTCTTCCCCAGGATACAGGAGATGCACAGTGAGAAAGTGATGCTGAAGGCAGTATGGCGCAGCATGCAGGACCATGATGTAGGCTCTCCGATGAACACCAGCGCACACAGGAAGCACAGAGTCAGAGAGAGCAGGATGAAGAAGCTCAACTCTGAGTTGTTGACTTTGACAATCGGAGTGTTTCTGTGGTAGAGGAATACTGCCAGAACAGCGATGGTGAGACAGGCTCCCACTAGAGCTATCACAGTCAGGGTCAGTCCCATTGCATCATGGGAGAGATACTCAATCACTTTGGGTATGCATTCAGTTCTGGCTGCATTGGACCAGTAATCTTCAGGACAAGATGTGCAATCTATTGAATCTGAATAAAGACAGTATAATAGTTGTTATAAAAAAAGAATGCTGCAGAGATATAGTTTGGGGGATAGTAAGTCTCACCTTTATGTGATAATAGCTCAGAAGAGATCATTTTGTAAGATACCAAACTGTTGTGCATCAGTCATATCATTTTTTTGCACTGCTGTCCAAATTTAAAAATATTTTCCACTCTGTATCTCGTTATAAAAAGATCCTTTTCTTGTTGTAATGACAAACAGATCTGTTGCACCTGATTATGGGGAGGCAGAAGGATTTCTTTCTACCTAAAACAATGCCTGTAACTCAACATGCATCTTAATGAAACAAAGCATCTGTACGTCAAAAAGGAAAACCATGTAATTTAACAGTGAGATAAGAGTAAGAGACCTCAGGACTCAAACTGTGTTATGCCCAACCCCGAGGCCATTACCCTGCTTATACAATGGCTTACTAATAAAAATCATAATTGTAATCAAAATATGCATCTCATTCATGAAACGTGAATTAATTGTTCATATTAGCAAATTCGGTCACGTATTAGGGATTAAGAGTAGTTACAATCTGCGTTCAAATTCTATTAGGCTTTTTAAAGTACCTCGCCCTTTCTCTGAATTCGCAAAATTGGCATTTACTAATAATGCACCTTGGTCATGGAACATGCTACAAAAAAACGTACGATGGATAGCCCTGTTACTTTGACTGAATTCAAAGACTTAATTCATAACACTGCAACTGATGAATGTACTTGTTTCTAACTTCTAAGTGCCATTATCTTCATGTATTTATTTAATTTTTTTCTCAATTACTATATTGTTTAAATGTGGTCTTGAATTGTTCTATGTATTGTATTGCTTGCTGCCGCTTGGCCAGAACACCCTTGTAAAAGAGATTTAATCTCAATGGGACTTTCCTGGTAAAATAAAGGATAAATAAAATAAAATAAATAAATAATATAATGAATGATCCCAGTAGTCTACTATTTTTTTTTAAATGCAACAATTTTTTTAATTATACATGACCTTACATAGGCTATACTAATTAAAACACACATTTAACCAATGAACAAAATTTGCTTTAAAGTGGCTTACATGTCTGTAGCCAGGGTTGCAATTGTGGTCAACATCTTAATCCAGCTAATGCCAGTGTACATCCAGTTCCCCTACAAGATGCAAAACCAGGTGGAGGTAAAGCGAGGTTTTTATGAAATTGCCAACCTTCCCAATGTTATCGGTGCCATAGACTGCACACCCCAGTGAACAATTTTGCTGAAAAGTCGGTGAAATGCTGTCTTGCGTTCAGGTGAAAAACCGGATAAACTTGATTTAACCGTGAAAGTTTTTTAACCGGTTAGAATGTAGCTAGGCTATATTATAATATCCTGGTACGTAAACCTGAGCTAAATTCTGGCTTTTGCTCAGTGGGACACGCGCATCATTGTGACCGCAATTAGAATGCACCAGAGAGATTCTAAAATAAGGTAGCCTATGTGATTACCCAATTTCAAACCACAACTCACATGTACAGAACCCCAACAAAATTACAAAATGAATAACGTTTAATTTATTTCCAGGCTGCGATAAAGCAATGCGCTCGCTCGTCCCATGCAGACCTAGATGCGTATGCGTTTTTTCGCCTCCAATTTAATGTCAATCCATTTTTTAAATTTTATTTTACTATTTTAACAGTTCATGTGAGGAGTGATCCTGCATTGATGGTACAATGCAGGATAACTCCTGCTAGGACAATACTAAACTATAATTATTTTTCATTGATTGAAAAAACTTTGATTTTAGTGTCGGAATAATTCTTTCCTTTGCTTTTTCTGGGCCATTTTGACGAGATATGGAGCTTTAAATGAAAGTGACAGCTTCCATTTAAGGCAATTCATAGGCGTGGATTTATGCTAATCACAAAATAACATGGACGCGCTTCGTACGTGAATAGAGTACTCAAGTGAGTACGTCAGACGTGGGGGGAGTCTGGTTTCAGAACTAAATTCCCTATGACAGATAGAACGGGCTTCAGAGACTATCGACTATTTCTTGAAATCTGATTTATGCACGGGTGGTTCTCGACCATCATCTCGGCTGGATATTTTTGGCTGTGCTGCCAGCCTGGCACTCAAGACACGCTACCGTTATCTTGCTAAGTTGAGAAGCCTGCCCGACAAGGTCAGAAACTATGCAACGGTTAACCACATAAAGCAATTTTAGCTTTTAGACCTTCAAGCTAGCTAGCTAACGTTAGAAACGGAGCTGTGTGCTACTGCTGGCTAAGGTTATATGACAACATTTGGAGACAACGCTTCCGGAGGGAATTATGGGACGTCGAGTTTTTAAACAGCGGCAGCGCTGGTATATTCACTAAAAATACTGAAACGTAAAATATACTCGAAGCTGGTCAAGAAAAACTACATATTTTGCCAACAGTCGTTATATTGAACAATCCAGGAAATTGATGGTAAGACATAATCACTAGAAATGGTTTAAATGTAAGTTTTAGTTAATGTCTAAGCTCTAAATTACTGGATAATTTACTTCTGAAACCAGTGTGACGTAGTCACTTGAGTACTCTATATGAAAAAATCTGCCTTTCCCACATGGTTTGAGGAAGCTATATTTCATATTTAAGAACGCTTCATGAATGAGGCCCAGTGTCTCATTATAATGACAATTTTGTTAGTTGTTGTTATTAAGATTGAGTGATAATAACACTTTTTTAAAGAGATTCATCTAGGTGTATAAATTGAATGATCTTTTAAATGATTTTGGTCAGACTACAAACGTTCTTGTCATGACACACTAAAGTACAATGTTTGAATACAATGTTTAAAAATGTTTACCACAGTGTAGTAGGTAAAATATTTGCAGAGAGCAAGTACATGTACTTTCAAGAAAATATTTATGTCTGCTAGGATGAAAAAAACAACTTATAATGAGCTTATTAGTGCTACTGTACCCACTAGCAGTCTGTGTGTTCATTTGATGTGAAGAGCACTCACCTGTCTTATTACTAATCTTCCCGCTGTCACATGGTACACAATCAAAGCAGCACAGAGGCTCCCCACGACGGACAGCCTTCCTGCTTCCTGGAGCACAGCTCTCACTGCACACAGACACCAACACCTGTATGAGAGAGAACACAGCCAGGTGTAACTACACAAACATTTACCTGTAAACGGGACTCATAGAACTCTGTATCTCACAATGAGACTCTCAATGCACCACACTTATAGCTGCCAATTTTCATGGTGTCACTGCAAAGACATTTATCTGTCTGTGAGTACTTAATACACAGGCTAAAACACAGACATAGTCTGTGTATATAAAATGAACATGCACAGAAAATGCTAAAATATACCATACAATTCATGGCAGTGCATAATAATATATATTTTTTTGTCATTGTAGTAATTGAATACATTTCAGTGCAGACTGCAGGTTTGAGTTCCAGCTTTGAAAGAGGTCTTTGTCGACTACCTGCTGATCAATGTTGATTTGCTGCTTTCACTTCAGATTTGCACTTACCTCCACTTTACCCTACAGAACTTCAACAGAGGGCATCGCATGGACTGAAATACACACTGTGTGCAGCTTGCCTCTCTCTGGTGGCCTGTCCACACAATCGCCTCCTCCTGGATGAATAGCTCCTTCCCAGCCTCTTTTGCACCATCAAACCTTCCCACATTGACAAACTCGATATTTCCAGCTGCGCCTCTTTGCCAGTTGATCACATCATATGATGGAGATGCATCCCCATATGCATCAAAATTCACCTCCTCTCCAGAAATAGTAAAGGAGACCTCCTGAATATAGTGCTGGAGCTTTGAAAAGAAAATAAGAAAGAGAAAATGTAATTGTTTTATAATTCTTTACTTTCATGGATAAGTTTAAATATCCAGATCATAGTGTAATGTAAATGTACTTATGATTGTTGATTTTAGTTTGTGTTACTGACTAAACGTAAATAATAAAAATGGCTATTTGAGAGGATAAAGAGGGAAATGATAATGATAGTTAGTTTTGATTTTAAACATTTATCTGTATATATATATACGACATATTAAGGAATGAAAGTCCAGAATTCCAAATTAAAATAATTGAGTAGATTTAAAAATAATTTTTAAATGATTCCACAGCATTATGGGCTGACACTGTAATGGTATGTTTACATCATTTCATAAACCAATGTGAAATAGTGCAGGTGGATTGCAGTGTTGATAAATTAGTGTGCTTTTAGAATTCTGAATCACAATGGATACAAATAGAGGTTTTTTTGTATTTTTTTGTATTTTGTATTTAGGCTTTCTTTGAAATTCATGATGATTGTAAAATAATTTTACCAGCCAGTGAATTCTGTCATGGCCAATGTGTCATATCTCACCAAATTGTCTTTGATGTAGGCACTGTCAAATCTTTCTAATCCCGTGCTGTTGTAATGCAGCAATCTAATTTATGCATTTGGTTTCACTGGTTGTTAATACCTGTAGATGTATGTACCATTAGAAAAAACCTCTAAGGCAATTATAAGGTTGATACTGTTGCTGCACTCATTCAGTTATAGCCTTTATGAGTCATAAATAAAACAATAATTTTTAACTGCTGCTTTAGGTAAACATACAGATGGTACCCGTAGCTTTGATAAATAACTCTGTAACTTATTATGCAAAATGAGAATGTAACCTTTCTATAGCAATTTTAATGTATGTTACATATCATAAACTGAGATATAGGAGGAAAACGCAAAATGCTTCTGTTAATCTTGCATACATTACTAACTTTTTATTGTTTATTTATTTAAGCTTTTCATGTGATCACCTGCCATGGTTGAATGTTTGTGGCATCAGCACATGAGGAGTTGTGGAAGGGCCCTTTCCCAGGCTTACAGCTGATGAGGTTGTTCAGGGAGTGAGCGATGGCATACACGGCTTTATACGCACTGTAGGAAGCACGAGGGCTGGAGGTGTTCATGTAGCCAGAGTGCTGCTCCTGCAGGGGCTCCAGCCCTGTACAGGGGGGCAGCTGGGAGGAGGCCTGGGTGCTGCTGCTGGAGGGGTAGAGAGAGCAACCGTACAAAGCACCCCACAGCTCGTGCACCAGGGGGTTACTGGGGTACCCCAATGGGTTTACACTCATCAGATAGTCTCTAAGACCTGGTACCTGCCCCTGGCGGATGGCAAACCCAATTGTACCTCCAAGAAAAGGGTAGAACTCCCTGCCTGTGAATAGTGAGGCTGTTACCCAGGCTTCACTAGCAATCCACTGGATCCCTGTGATGTTCTGATCCATGTAGTCTTTCATTAAGGGGGAGAGCTCCCCCTCAACAGCAAACACCACAACAACCCTCGCAGAGGAGTGTTTCATAATGTTCAGGATTTCCTGTACTCTCTCCTGATTGTACACTTTGGGAATCATTTCATGGTATGCTAAACACACACCAGTGTTTTTTATTTCCCTCATCAATCCCTGTAGAGCAAATTTGCCATAATCATGGTCCTCAAGGACAACGCCAACCCACGTCCAACCAAATTTCTGCAGGAGGCGAGCGATGGCTTTCACCTGGTAGTTGTCATTTGGATTAACTCCGAAAAATGTTGGGAATTCATTCTTGTTGCTGAGACAGGAACATGTTGAAAAACTGATCTGAAAAACAGAAAAACATTTTTTTTTAACGAGAAGTACATAAACACAACAATCCAAGTTGTTTTTTAATAAATAATTGTTAGGCACTATAAGTATGTTACTATGATGCAAGATCATTGTTTGGCACCATCTGAACAATAATGTAATGTCACTCACTGATTGTGTAGTTCCAAATGAATGTTAGTCTGAATTAATCTGTCACTTAAATTTCCTTATTATTAATTTTATTACATTATAATGCAATACATTCATACATTTGAATTATTTTAATAAAATTAATCAATACAAGCATGTGCTTCCAAAAATTCTATTAACAATTTATTTCCAGTGATTTTATCTTTTTCTATCAAATGTGGTCAAAACCCAACACACCTAATCTTCTGGTCAAATTCTAGTGATTACACTAAAATACAGACAGTGGTGGTTATGATCCATTTATAGAAAAAAATGTCTTCAACAATTTGGAATGTTACAATTATGTTACATCATATATTATTATAGCTACAATGTGAATAATAACCAACAGCAGGACTTTTGGGATCGAACAATGCTTTTCACACACAGTTTTAATTATTTAAACTGCAGTACAATGTTCGACACATAATAGACATAGTTGTCACGATATTTTATTATATGTAGACTGCTTATCATTGTATACTAGTCTCACACTTGTAAATGTAAGGAAAATACACATATCCATTAATAATAATAAAAATTGAGAAATATAACTTCATGAACAGTGTCTCAGCTGAAAATGAAGGTAGAACCAGATATAAAGTACTTGATCTTTACAGAACCATGGATTTAACCCAGAAGTATATCTATTATGTTTATTCCAAATTACCTCTATTAATAAATTTTAGTCTAAAAGGAAATACATGCCATTGGAATTCTGAAGGGCTGCAGAGTTCTGGAGAGAACAATAGACTGTGCAGACCCATATTCTCCAACCACAGCCAAAGGATGAGATATGGCAGAACACACAGTGCTGGAGGATGTCCTTGGTCCGTTCAGAACTGCCAGAACTGCTGCCTGTGCTGTCACAGGAGTTGCGCAGGAGTCATGGATCTTGTATCCCAGAGTGAAGTTGGGCAGCAGGTTCTGACTCTGGTTGATCTCCTCAACATCCAGCCTCATGGTCTGGGCCAAGCGGAAGGCTCTGGGGTTAAATCTGTGCAGAGACCAACAGCAGAATGTGATGTTTGTTGGTAAAGAAAACAGTTTTCCATGCACATCAGAGTAACCATGACCTCACCCCCAACATTGTGGAGCAGCTGGTTTGTAAGTGAAGTTCCGGTCTGGGGGCTCAACCCAGTAATGCATGGGGAAAATCCCCCCGATGATGAAGTCTCCATCAGCCTGGAAATCAGGATCAAAAGTGCCCAGCAGAGAACAGGCTGGGGCAGGGATCGGGCTGACAGGAGTGACGGCAGAGAAGTGATAAAATAAAGACCACATCGCCACCAACAGAGGAGTCATCTTCACCCAGGCTGATCCCGCACACTGCGGTGATGAGTCTGAAGCAGTATTTTATTCACCAACCAACCTCTGTGCATCTCATTATTCTCTGTATCTCATTGGACAGGAAAGCATGTGACATCACAACTCTGCATTCCCCAAAGACAAAGTTGAGGCACAGAGCTCTTGGGAAATTATACACACTAGTGAACTTCTCCATGATTTTTTTTTCAACAGTGTGCTTCAGATTTAGGCAAACAAAAGCTTTCTACAAAGAGGCAAAGGTAGATTTTAGTGACATTGAGGCTTGCTGTAGCTGCTTGGCAATTGCATTGTGGAAATGTATAATAGTGTGTGCTTGAAATCTTCTGTCATGGTCAGTTAATCATATTAAGTTAACTTAATCATAGTCATACTTTCTCAGAAGCAGTGGAATCTAGGGGGTACACTGAACCCCACCTCTTGTACATGCTGTTCGTCTGACATCACAGAGTCAAGCAGTTATGGAGGCTAAAAGTGAAGGGAGGGGAAACAAACTCACTCACTGAGATGAGCCCTATGTTTTTTTTCCTTCTTTTATTTGTTTCAGATTTTTCCCCATTTTCTCCCAATTGGGTATCCAATTGTACTCTTATAGCCAGGGTTTGAATTGTAAAATGTTAACAAAAGGGACGCTGTTTGTTGAGGGGGAGGGTCTTAAACTAAAATGTGTAAGCGATTGCTATACATTTACCGCCGGCAGGAACACACAATCCAACCATTAATTTTAATTTATTATAAAGCGCTTTAATCCATATATCAACACTCATTCTTTAAGACAAACAAAAGCCACATTTATTAATAAAAAAAAGAGGCTAAAACACATTACAGTTATGCGCGTAAGCATATTACTGATGTTTTTGTTTCTAGGAAACGCAACCTTCAATCCTTAACGTTAACACACTTCCTTTAAAAAAATATTGGCTATTAATTTTGTCATATGTAGCCTATGCAACATGTCACGTTTAATCTATAATTAGGGGACCGAGCAGCATCGCTGCTGGTACCCTATTGTTTTTGTTCAGATTTTATTTTTATTTTTTTTTTATTCCATTTTTTTACCATTTTTTCTCCCCTTTTACCTAACATTCCTGTGAGCTGGTTTGGCCTAGAATCACCAAACTTGGCAGGCTTTTGAGATTGCCAAACTTTTGGATCCTTTATATTATGACGCAGATTTAACACCTGGTGGCGCTGTAGTGCACATGACAAAATTTTGACATTGCCACGGCCACTGCCACACACCCTTTAAAGCCGGACCATTCTAATTTCAAAACAATTGTTCTGATGGTTTGACGTATAATATCTCTGCCGTCCAATTACTGATTTTTTTTATTTTTTAAATGGTAGTTACAAAATAAGCTACAATTCCATATAATTGGTTCATGAGCTTAGTGGGCGGGGATTTATTTCTAGAGCGCCAGATAAAACCGCACGTCAAACACGTAAATCTCCATTTGATTCACTGCAGGCAGAGCTAACCACATCGGACAGAAGACTGTCATCTGAAGACTTTACAGCTACTGAGGGAAAGCGAGTAAATCCCCTGAGGTATAAAGCATTTAAGATAATAATTAGCCATAGATATTACTGAATAATATTATTATTGAATACAATTCTGTTTTTGTAACGCAGACTTTCTCAGATTATCATTTAAAATTCGAACAAAAACACGAACAATCGTGTAAAGCTCTAATGTTAGCTTCAAAAAGCCACTGTGTTATTCTTCCTCCAGCTCATTTTGAGATGAAATTGTGAAAAAGTTTGTCATACAATGAATAAGTGAAGTGATATCGTTAGATATTTTCTGTATTTAGTGTAGACTTTGATAACTAAATAATAGCTAACTAAAGCTAAAACCAGTAAAGTTAGTCTAACAGCGAGGTCTGTCTCGGCGCAAACAGCCATTTTCAGTTTTCTTAACTTGTAATGTTAGCTCTGCTGTCTGTCTTGCTAGCTTTATAAATGTTATACTCAACTATTAGTCTTATCAATAGCAAGTACTAACTATCTAGCTAGTGTTTTAACATAACGTTCTGTCTAAATTTGAACGTAACTTATTGTTGTTGATCAGTCCTGTCAAAAATTAATGGAGAACGGAACTAAACAGCAAATATTTACTAACGTCAGCTTCACGTTTCTGACATGAGCAAGATTAACCTGTTTAGACACATATGACAAAACAACATCATTCAGTTGAGCCAATGTCACTGATGATTTAGGTCTGTTCATTCAAAACAATATTTTACATTGATGGACATTATGCTAAGTAGTCTAACATTGTTATTGTTGAGCTCTTTATCTAACGTTATTCTGGAGCATAAAATGTTTTCTGCAAAATGTCATTCTCACTATACAGCCCTTTACTGACTCAGAAATGGTTTTATATATTATGGATTAATGAAATGGCAACTGATAATATTATTTATCTATTACAGCGATGGATAGACATTATGGTTATGTCCAAAATAGCTATTTTATCTATTCCTGACATAAGCATAAAGCGTTTGCTAAAATATGTTATTATTGCAAGTATACAGCCCTTCAATGACTCAGAAATGGTTTTATATGATATTTTATGGACTAATGAAATGGTAAATGATTACATATTTATATATTGCAGCAAAGGATGGAAATTCAGCCATCTGATACAGTCCCTGAAGAGAAGGAGGGTGCTGAGGGTCATTGCAGAGCACAACATGAAGAACCATCAGGGCATGCACTTACTGTTCTGTATCTTCTTGATTTTTGAATATATTTAAGGTATTTATACTTGACCATAGATTTGTCTGCTGTACCTGTACTAAATCCAATGCATTAATTTCACGGGCATCTAAACTGATATTTGCCATGGGTTGTATCTTGTTTTTATTTGTTTTGCAATGTTATCCATTTACTTAGTTCATCCATTCACCATGTTAAACATTTGTTAACATTTTTTTTTTAAAGTGTGTGTTTCATTGAATTCTGACATTCAGCCTCCCTCCGTCGCGCGGAGAGGCAATATGTCCAGAAATACCATGTTCATACTGCTTTCCCGCTCTCCTCTGGTGCGTCGTTGCACAACAGGTATAGCAGTGTTCGCACACCTCCACACTCACTAGTCTCCAGCACTACAGCTTCCCTTCTTCGCGCGGAGAGGCGTTATGTCAGCATTACAAAACATTCCAGCCCTGCTCCTTCACATGGAGGAGCGTTATGTCAGCACTACAGAACATTCCAGCCCCCCTCTTTTGCGCGGAAGGGCATTATGTCAACACTACAGAACATCATTTTAATAATTGATTATATTATGTTAAAGTAAGCAAATTATTGTATATAAATGGAAAGCTCCAGCTTTACACATAAAGGGGTCCAAATATTTTTGACTCTCTGGGTTTTAGCATTCATAATAATGTGGATAGCAATTATTCAGTGGGTAGAAAGCACGTTGTAGATGAATTTATAAAGGAAAAGCATTAAACCAGATGAATACACACTTTTTTGTTTCTAGCTAATCAGAAAAGATAAGGATACTTGCCTCTCTTAACATTCCATGGGGCCAGACCATTAAAAAAAGCGTGAGCCCTAGAAATGTGTGTGTAAAAAGTTCAAGGAGCTTTTCACACACACTACTCTATAAATTAATTTAATATGTAATGCTTAATTAAATCCAGCAGAGGCCGCTGCTGACCATGAACAAAACATCTCCCAAGGGGCGGAAAACGACCTTTAGACCCACAGAGGGCAGGCTTTAAAGAAAGGATAAAAGGAGCGTTGTTTGAACTTTCATGGCTGCTATGTGTTGTCTCTGTCACTGAGCTTGCTTAATGTCTTGTGGGAGTGCATGGAGTTGATGGACTTAGACTGGACCTTGTGTCAGACTCTGGAATGTAGTGTCTATTTGGGAAAAAGTTTGAATTGAAGTGTATGGAATGGTCCTAACTCCTCCCGACAGGGCGGTGAAAGGATTATTTTATTTACGACAAATTGGCGAGCTAACCCAGGAGTGTTTTCAGGTGGGCCGAACGTTTGCATCTCAGTTTAACAGTGGCCACATGAAGAAAGGTAAGCAGAACCTTTTTAATCTGCATTGTAAATTTGTTGATTCTGAGAGGCATTGTGTCCACCCGTGCAAAGGCCTATTGGAAAACCTCCTCACAAAACAACCTAAAAACGTCTGATAAAAAAAAAAAAATTACAATAATGGCAGGCTGATATAAGTGTTGTGTGTCTTGTACTGTCGTATGTGTATAATGTGTATAGAGTGAATGACGTGAATGGTGACTGTAAGAAAAACCTAGGGAAGGTACAAAACGCCTCTCCGCACGAAGGAGGGGGGCTGGAATGTTCTTTAGTGCTGACATAACATCCCTCCGCACAAAGGAGGGGGGCTGGAATGTTCTGTAGTGCTGACATAACGTCTCTCTGCGCGAAGGAGCAGGGCTGGAATATTTTGTAATGCTGACATAATGCCCCTCCGCGCGAAGGAGGGAGGCTGTAGTGCTGCAGACTAGTGAGTGAGGAGGTGTGCAAACACTGCTCTACCTGTTGCACAATGATGCACCAGAGGAGAGCGGGAAAGCAGTACGAACATGATATTTCTGGACATAATGCCTCTCCGCGTGAAAAAGGGAGGCTGAATGGCGGAATTTTACTGCGCTGGCCAGAGAATGATGGAGTGCCGGCACAAGTGCGAATGAGAAATGCGCTGTGTGTGTGTTTGTGCATATAATTCTTTTACATATTCTGGGTGAGCACCTGTGGTGGAGGAGCATTCTGTTTGTATTTCTCAAGTTCTGTCTTGCTATATAATCGATTGCGGAGGCTCATATCATCATATTTATGCATTCATGACTGATCGACCACATGCCCTTGCAATTATTGAAGAAGTAGAATGGGATGTGTGGAACAAAAAAAGGGACAGCCTGCACAGTATAGGACAGTTGGTACTGGACACCCAAAGTTATACTGATTGTCCTGAAGAAAGTGATGATGATTCAGATTGAGTAGAAGTGGTATATGAATAAAGTAATGTTGTGTCATTGTCCTGCATATAGAGAGCAATCAAATTAAGTACTAGAGCAACATGAACAAATAGAATTATAGACTCCGTCCACCATTATCCCTGAATATGAATCAGATTATCATTAGTATCTATTTGAGCGATTGTCGTGGGGTCACTTAAACTCAATAAAAATGGCAACCAAAGAGAGAAATAGGCTGTACCTTGAGGGAAACTTGACATTACATTGGTGAAGTCAAAGTGGCTATTTAGAAGACTCAGGGGAAGATCTAGATGTGGATTGTGTGTATAAGTGAAGGATAGAACAGTCGCAGAAACACATATGGATATTCTGATTGAACAAATTATAGGCTGTCCTATTGTTCATAAGCAGCCAATACCAATAGCAGAATGTTTGAAAGAACAGACAATTAAACGGTGCAGGCATGGAGGTGTCCAAATATTTTTGGCTCTTTCGGTTATAGCATTCATAATAATGTGGATAGCAGTTTTTAAGTGGGTAGAAAGCACGTTGTAGTTGAATTTATAAAAGAAAAGCATTAAACCAGATGAATACACACTTCTTTGTTTCTAGCTCATCTGAAAAGATAAGGATACTTGCCTTTCTTAAAATTACACAGGACCAGCCGGTTAAAATATCTACGCAAACGGAAAAGTGTGAGCCATAGAAATGTATGTCTGAAAAGTTCAAGGAGCTTATTAGATCTAAATAATACATTTTCCCTTTTTTAATATACATCAATATTAAGGATTATATTACGACAAAAAAATCTCTCATATAATAGAGGAAAATGTTATCTTTTAGTTTGTGAAGCACCCACATGAGCACAGTAACCTGTGGAAATAACATTGGAAAAGCTTTTAAACTCCTCAAAAAAAGTTCGGAAACATTATTTCGGTCGATTATTCCTCCCCTTTAATAATACCAATTGGTATTGTATTTTATATCGTTGGAAAGCCTGATTAGTCACCTTTACAACGAGGTACAACATGTAAGGATCGTGCATTCGTGGAATGAGCAACACAGCTAACCGTGTGGGTAGCGGCCCAAAAAAATGTGCCAAAATCCCCTGCAATATTCTTCTGTTGGTATTCACTCTCGTTTTGAGTTGCTTGGTGGACTGGATGATTGCACTCTCCCACAGTAATAAGGAAAAAACAACACATATTGGCCATTTTTACACTTTATTCATTTTACACTGTCAGGGACCTCAGTAGCGTGTGGAAGATCCATACGCAGCCACAACAGCTTGGCACCTCCTCCTCATGCTGGTCACCAGCCTGGTCACACACTGCTGTGGGATGGCATCCCATTCCATCCCACTGGCATACACCTGCCAGCACTTGAAGCTCAAAACGAGAGTGAATACCAACAGAAGAATATTGCAGGGGATTTTGGCACATTTTTTTGGGCCGCTACCCACACGGTTAGCTGTGTTGCTCATTCCACGAATGCATGATCCTTACAAGTTGTACCTCGTTGTAAAGGTGACTAATCAGGCTTTCCAACGATATAAAATACAATACCAATTGGTATTATTAAAGGGGAGGAATAATCGACCGAAATAACATTTCCAAACTTTTTTTGAGGAGTTTAGTTAGTATTATTTAACCCATCAGATCATTGTATTATTATGTATTGAACTACTATGGTCAAACCACAGCCAGGCCGTTTTCAATATAATTAAATCATAGCATTTCATCAAAACTACTATATAAATGAATGTCATATGTAATGCTTAATTAAAACCAGCAGAGGCCGCTGTTGACCATGAAAAAACATCTCCCAGGGGCCGGAGAACGACCTTAAGACTCACAGAGGGCAGGGTTTAAGGAAAGGATAAAAGGAGAGTTATTTGATCTTTCATGGCTGCTATGTGTTTTGTTTCTGTCACTGTGTTTGCTTAATGTCTTGTGGGAGTGCATGGAGTTGACGGACTTAGACTGGACCTTGTGTGATTGAGAGTGTATTTAATATACATGTGCTTAGTCGATCAGCCTGAGTACTTGTAGTCATACAAATCTTTTTACAATAAATCAAGTTATATCAGACTCTGGAATGTAGTGTCTATTTGGGAGAAAGTTTGAATTATGTGTATTAGAATGGTCCTGACCCCTCCCGACAGGGTGGTGAAAGGATTATTTTATTTACGACAAATTGGCGAGCCAACCCAGGAGTGTTTCGGGGGGGCCGAACGTTTGGGTGGAACCGCTGCATCTCAGTTCAACAGTGGCCACATGAGAAAAGGTAGGCAGAAACTTTTTAATCTGCATTGTAAACTTGTTGATTCTGAGAGTGTTATGTTCTGAGTGTGTTTTTGTTATTCTGTCATGTATAGTATTGTCAGTTTCGGTAGCATACACTTTTCCATGTTTTCCGCAGCCTTGCGTTCTGTGCTGAATCTCTCGCTCCCTCTCACTGAGTTTCTTTCGTTTCTGTACACTTCGTTTGTATTACCCTGCACTACTAACATTTATATAGGACTTATTAATTACTAACTGGCTAAACACGGGGTGGTTAACTAATCTACTAATGTCAGGGTTTAATAGAATTATTACTAACACAAACTAACAATTTAGTTCTCATCACGTTTCCACAGCTGTTTAGTGTGTCCTTACGTATCCAGTCATTGTCTTGTTAACTAATTTACTAACGACAGGGCTAGGATAGGATAATTACTAACGAATTACTAATTGCCTTGTTAAATGTCTTAGCTCTCTCGCTGTTTTCCATTTCCTGCCATTCTCGAGCTTATTGTTTGCACCTGTCTACACATGCATTTATACCTGCTGTCTTTGTTTCTCGTCGCGAGTTCGTCATTTAAACTTACTATTTGTAGCTTGTCTGTTTCCAGTATTTTTCCCGTAGTAGAATTATCTGTTCTGAGTTTTTGTTTTCCGTGTTTCTAGTGTTATCTGTTTTTCCGAGTCTGTTCCGTGTTTCGAGTTTAGGTTAGTTTTGAGTTTGTTTGTCAGTTTTTGTAGTCTGTTCTTTTGTTATTTGTTTTGACGGATTTTCTGGCTTCGACCCCTGAACGTGTTCTCGCGACCATTCTTTTGGATTGCTATTCTGTACCACTGCCGTGTCTTCCCGTGTTCGACCCCTGCCTGTTTTTGACTTCCCCGTGGATATTGTTTTTGTACCTCTGCCGTGTCTTCCCGTGTATGACCCTGCCTGTCTTGACTTCCCCCTGGACTGTGATTTTGTTCCTTCTGGAATAAAAACTTCGTTTTTGTTCACTCCTGCCTGCGATTGGGTTCCTGTTATCACCGGTCATAACAGAGAGGCATTGTGTTCGCCCGTGCAAAGGCCTATTCGATAACCTCCTCACAAAACAACCTAAAAAATTCGGATAAAAAAGGAAATAATTTTGGTAAGGAAGAGTCTGGTATAACAGCAGGCTGATATAAGTGTTGTGTGTCTTGTACTGTTTTATGCGTATAATGTGTATAGAGTGAATGATGTGAATGGTGACTGTAAGAAAAACTTAGGGTAGGTACATAACGCCCCTCCGCGCGAAGTAGGGCAGCTGGAATGATCTGTAGTGCTGACATAACGCCTCTCCACGCAAAGGAGCAGGGCTGGAATATTTTGTAATGCTGACATAACGCCCCTCTGCGTGAAGGAGGGAGGCTGTAGTGCTGTAGAACAGTGAGTGAGGAAGTCTTGTGAACACCGCTCTACCTGTTGCGCACCAGAGGAGAGCGGGAAAGCAGTACGAACATGGAATTTCTGGACATAATGCCTCTCCGCGCGAAGGAGGGAGGCTGAATGGCCAAATTTTACTGCGCTGGCCAGAGAATGATGGAAGTGCGAATGAGAAAAAGCGGTGTGTGTGTTTGTGGGTATCATCTTTTTACATATTCTGGGTGAGCACCTGTGGTGGAGGAGCATTCTACTTGTATTTCTCAAGTTCTGTCTTGCTATATAATCGATTGCAGAGCCTCATATCATCATATTTATGCATTCATGACTGATCGACCACATGCCCTTGCGATTATTGAAGAAGTAGAAAGGGATGTGTGGAACAAAAAAAGGGACAGCCTGCGCAGTATAGGACAGTTGGTACTGGTCGCCCAAAGTTATACTGATTGTCCTGAAGAAAGTGATGATGATTCAGATTTAGTAGAAGTGGTATATAAATAAAGTAATGTTGTGTCATTGTCTTGCATATAGAGAGCAATCAAATTATGTACAAGAGCAACATGAACAAATAGAATTATAGACTCCGTCCACCATTATCCCTGAATATGAATCAGATTATCATTGGTATCTATTTGAGCGATTGTTATGGGGTCACTTAAACTCAATAAAAATGGCAACCAAAGCTCGGTCGCGCAAAAAGAGAAATAAGCTGTACCTTGAGGAAAACTTGACATTACATTGGCTAAGTCAAAGCGGCTATTTAGAAGACTCAGGGGAAGATCTAGATGTGGATTGTGTGTATAAGTGAAGGATAGAACAGTCGCAGAAACACATATGGATATTCTGATTGAACAAATAATAGGCTGTCTTATTGTTCATAAGCAGCCAATACCAATAGCGGAATGTTTGAAAGAACAGACAATTAAACAGTGCAGGCATAGAGGTGTCCAAATATTTTTGGCTCTCTGGGTTTTAGCATTCATAATAATGTGGATAGCAGTTTTTAAGTGGGTAGAAAGCACGTTGTAGTTGAATTGATAAAAGAAAAGCATTAAATCAGATGAATACACACTTCTTTGTTTCTAGCTCATCTGAAAAGATAAGGATACTTGCCTCTCTTAAAATTCCACAGGGCCAGCCTGTTAAAATATCTACGCAAACGGAAAAGTGTGAGCCATAGAAATGAATGTGTGAAAAGTTCAAGGAGCTTATTAGATCTAAATAATACATTTTCACTTTTTTTATATACATCAATATTAAGGATTATATTACGACAAAAAAATCTCTCATATTATAGAGGAAAATGTTATCTTTTAGTTTGTGAAGCACCCACATGAGCACAGTAACCTGTGGAAATAACATTGGAAAAGCTTATAGTTAGTATTATTTAACCCATCAGATCATTGTATTATTATGTATTGAACTACTATGGTCAAACCACAGCCAGGCCGTTTTCAATATAATTAAATCATAGCATTTCATCAAAACTACTATATAAATGAATGTCATATGTAATGCTTAATTAAAACCAGCAGAGGCCGCTGTTGACCATGAAAAAACATCTCCCAGGGGCCGGAGAACGACCTTAAGACTCACAGAGGGCAGGGTTTAAGGAAAGGATAAAAGGAGAGTTATTTGAACTTTCATGGCTGCTATGTGTTTTGTTTCTGTCACTGTGTTTGCTTAATGTCTTGTGGGAGTGCATGGAGTTGACGGACTTAGACTGGACATTGTGTGATTGAGAGTGTATTTAATATACATGTGCTTAGTCGATCAGCCTGAGTACTTGTAGTCATACAAATCTTTTTACAATAAATCAAGTTATATCAGACTCTGGAATGTAGTGTCTATTTGGGAGAAAGTTTGAATTATGTGTATTAGAATGGTCCTGACCCCTCCCGACAGGGTGGTGAAAGGATTATTTTATTTACGACAAATTGGCGAGCCAACCCAGGAGTGTTTCGGGGGGGCCGAACGTTTGGGTGGAACCGCTGCATCTCAGTTCAACAGTGGCCACATGAGAAAAGGTAGGCAGAAACTTTTTAACTTGTTGATTCTGAGAGGCATTGTGTTCGCCCGTGCAAAGGTCTATTCAATAACCTCCTCACAAAACAACCTAAAACATTCTGATAAAAAAGGAAATAATTTTGGTAAGGAAGAGTCTGGTATAACAGCAGGCTAATATAAGTGTTGTGTGTCTTGTACTGTTTTATGCATATAATGTGTATAGAGTGAATGATGTGAATGGTGACTGTAAGAAAAACCTAGGGTAGGTACATAACGCCCCTCCGCGCGAGGAGGGCAGCTGGAATGTTCTGTAGTGCTGACATAACGCCCCTCTGCGCGAAGAAGGGGGGCTGGAATATTTTGTAATGCTGACATAACGCCCTTCTGCGTGAAGGAGGGAGGCTGTAGTGCTGTAGAATAGTGAGTGAGGAAGTCTTGTGAACACCGCTCTACCTGTTGCGCAACGATGCACCAGAGGAGAGCGGGAAAGCAATACGAACATGGAATTTCTGGACATAATGCCTCTCCGCGCGAAGGAGGGAGGCTGAATGGCCAAATTTTACTGCGCTGGCCAGAGAATGATGGAAGTCCGAATGAGAAAAAGCGCTGTGTGTGTTTGTGTGTATCATCTTTTTACATACTCTGGGTGAGCACCTGTGGTGGAGGAGCATTCTGCTTGTATTTCTCAAGTTCTGTCTTGCTATATAATCGATTGCAGAGCCTCATATCATCATATTTATGCATTCATGACTGATCGACCACATGCCCTTGCGATTATTGAAGAAGTAGAAAGGGATGTGTCGAACAAAAAAAGGGACAGCCTGCGCAGTATAGGACAGTTGGTACTGGTCGCCCAAAGTTATACTGATTGTCCTGAAGAAAGTGATGATGATTCAGATTTAGTAGAAGTGGTATATAAATAAAGTAATGTTGTGTCATTGTCTTGCATATAGAGAGCAATCAAATTATGTACAAGAGCAACATGAACAAATATAATTATAGACTCCGTCCACCATTATCCCTGAATATGAATCAGATTATCATTGGTATCTATTTGAGCGATTGTTATGGGGTCACTTAAACTCAATAAAAATGGCAACCAAAGCTCGGTCGCGCAAAAAGAGAAATAAGCTGTACCTTGAGGAAAACTTGACATTACATTGGCTAAGTCAAAGCGGCTATTTAGAAGACTCAGGGGAAGATCTAGATGTGGATTGTGTGTATAAGTGAAGGATAGAACAGTCGCAGAAACACATATGGATATTCTGATTGAACAAATAATAGGCTGTCTTATTGTTCATAAGCAGCCAATACCAATAGCGGAATGTTTGAAAGAACAGACAATTAAACAGTGCAGGCATAGAGGTGTCCAAATATTTTTGGCTCTCTGGGTTTTAGCATTCATAATAATGTGGATAGCAGTTTTTAAGTGGGTAGAAAGCACGTTGTAGTTGAATTGATAAAAGAAAAGCATTAAATCAGATGAATACACACTTCTTTGTTTCTAGCTCATCTGAAAAGATAAGGATACTTGCCTCTCTTAAAATTCCACAGGGCCAGCCTGTTAAAATATCTACGCAAACGGAAAAGTGTGAGCCATAGAAATGAATGTGTGAAAAGTTCAAGGAGCTTATTAGATCTAAATAATACATTTTCACTTTTTTTATATACATCAATATTAAGGATTATATTACGACAAAAAAATCTCTCATATTATAGAGGAAAATGTTATCTTTTAGTTTGTGAAGCACCCACATGAGCACAGTAACCTGTGGAAATAACATTGGAAAAGCTTATAGTTAGTATTATTTAACCCATCAGATCATTGTATTATTATGTATTGAACTACTATGGTCAAACCACAGCCAGGCCGTTTTCAATATAATTAAATCATAGCATTTCATCAAAACTACTATATAAATGAATGTCATATGTAATGCTTAATTAAAACCAGCAGAGGCCGCTGTTGACCATGAAAAAACATCTCCCAGGGGTCGGAGAACGACCTTAAGACTCACAGAGGGCAGGGTTTAAGGAAAGGATAAAAGGAGAGTTATTTGAACTTTCATGGCTGCTATGTGTTTTGTTTCTGTCACTGTGTTTGCTTAACGTCTTGTGGGAGTGCATGGAGTTGACGGACTTAGACTGGACCTTGTGTGATTGAGAGTGTATGTAATATACATGTGCTTAGTCGATCAGCCTGAGTACTTGTAGTCATACAAATCTTTTTACAATAAATCAAGTTATATCAGACTCTGGAATGTAGTGTCTATTTGGGAGAAAGTTTGAATTATGTGTATTAGAATGGTCCTGACCCCTCCCGACAGGGTGGTGAAAGGATTATTTTATTTACGACAAATTGGCGAGCCAACCCAGGAGTGTTTCGGGGGGGCCGAACGTTTGGGTGGAACCGCTGCATCTCAGTTCAACAGTGGCCACATGAGAAAAGGTAGGCAGAAACTTTTTAATCTGCATTGTAAACTTGTTGATTCTGAGAGGCATTGTGTTCGCCCGTGCAAAGGCCTATTTGATAACCTCCTCACAAAACAACCTAAAAAATTTTGATAAAAAAGGAAATAATTTTGGTAAGGAAGAGTCTTGTATAACAGCAGGCTGATATAAGTGTTGTGTGTCTTGTACTGTTTTATGCGTATAATGTGTATAGAGTGAATGATGTGAATGGTGACTGTAAGAAAAACCTAGGGTAGGTACATAAATCACCTCCGCGCGAGGAGGGCAGCTGGAATGTTCTGTAGTGCTGACATAACGCCCCTCCGCGCGAAGAAGCGTGGCTGGAATGATCTGTAGTGCTGACATAACACCTCTCCGCGCAAAGGAGCAGGGCTGGAATATTTTTGCAATGCTGACATAACGCCCCTCTGCGTGAAGGAGGGAGGCTGTAGTGCTGCAGAATAGTGAGTGAGGAAGTCTTGTGAACACCGCTCTACCTGTTGCGCAACGACGCACCAGAGGAGAGCGGGAAAGCAGTACGAACATGGAATTTCTGGACATAATGCCTCTCCGCGCGAAGGAGGGAGGCTGAATGGCAGAATTTTCCTGCGCTGGCCAGAGAATGATGGAAGTGCGAATGCGAAAAAGCGCTCTGTGTGTTTGTGGGCATCATCTTTTTACATATTCTGGGTGAGCACCTGTGGTGGAGGAGCATTCTGTTTGTATTTCTCAAGTTCTGTCTTGCTATATAATCGATTGCAGAGCCTCATATCATCATATTTATGCATTCATGACTGATCGACCACATGCCTTTGCGATTATTGAAGAAGTAGAAAGGGATGTGTGGAACAAAAAAAGGGACAGCCTGCGCAGTATAGGACAGTTGGTACTGGTCGCCCAAAGTTATACTGATTGTCCTGAAGAAAGTGATGATGATTCAGATTGATTAGAAGTGATATATGAATAAAGTAATGTTGTGTCATTGTCTTGCATATAGAGAGCAATCAAATTAAGTACTAGAGCAACATGAACAAATAGAATTATAGACTCCGTCCACCATTATCCCTGAATATGAATCAGATTATCATTGGTATCTATTTGAGCGATTGTCATGGGGTCACTTGAACTCAATAAAAATGGCATCCAAAGCTCGGTCGCGCAAAGAGAGAAATAGGCTGTACCTTGAGGGAAACTTGACATTACATTGGCTAAGTCAAGGCGGCTATTTAGAAGACTCAGGGGAAGATCTAGATGTGGATTGTGTGTATAAGTGAAGGATAGAACAGTCGCAGAAACACATATGGATATTCTGATTGAACAAATTATAGGCTGTCTTATTGTTCATAAGCAGCCAATACCAATAGCGGAATGTTTGAAAGAACAGACAATTAAACGGTGCAGGCATAGAGGTGTCCAAATATTTTTGGCTCTCTGGGTTTTAGCATTCATAATAATGTGGATAGCAGTTTTTAAGTGGGTAGAAAGCACGTTGTAGTTGAATTTATAAAAGAAAAGCATTAAACCAGATGAATACACACTTCTTTGTTTCTAGCTCATCTGAAAAGATAAGGATACTTGCCTCTCTTAAAATTCCACAGGGCCAGCCTGTTAAAATATCTACGCAAACGGAAAAGTGTGAGCCATAGAAATGTATGTGTGAAAAGTTCAAGGAGCTTATTAGATCTAAATATTAAATTTTCCGTTTTTTTATATACATCAATATTAAGGATTATATTATGACAAAAAAATCTCTCATATTATAGAGGAAAATGTTATCTTTTAGTTTGTGAAGCACCCACATGAGCACAGTAACCTTTGGAAATAACATTGGAAAAGCTTATAGTTAGTATTATTTAACCCATCAGATCATTGTATTATTATGTATTGAACTACTATGGTCAAACCATAGCCAGGCCGTTTTCAATATAATTAAATCATAGCATTTCATCAAAACTACTATATAAATGAATGTCATGTGTAATGCTTAATTAAAACCAGCAGAGGCCGCTGTTGACCATGAAAAAACATCTCCCAGGGGCCGGAGAACGACCTTAAGACTCACAGAGGGCCGGGTTTAAGGAAAGGATAAAAGGAGAGTTATTTGAACTTTCATGGCTGCTATGTGTTTTGTTTCTGTCACTGTGTTTGCTTAACGTCTTGTGGGAGTGCATGGAGTTGACGGACTTAGACTGTACCTTGTGTGATTGAGAGTGTATTTAATATACATGTGCTTAGTCGATCAGCCTGAGTACTTGTAGTCATACAAATCTTTTTACAATAAATCAAGTTATATCAGACTCTGGAATGTAGTGTCTATTTGGGAGAAAGTTTGAATTATGTGTATTAGAATGGTCCTGACCCTTCCCGACAGGGTGGTGAAAGGATTATTTTATTTACGACAAATTGGCGAGCCAACCTAGAAGTGTTTCGGGGGGGCCGAACGTTTGGGTGGAACCGCTGCATCTCAGTTCAACAGTGGCCACATGAGAAAAGGTAGGCAGAAACTTTTTAATCTGCATTGTAAACTTGTTGATTCTGAGAGGCATTGTGTTCGCCCGTGCAAAGGCCTATTCGATAACCTCCTCACAAAACAACCTAAAAAATTCTGATAAAATAGGAAATAATTTTGGTAAGGAAGAGTCTTGTATAACAGCAGGCTGATATAAGTGTTGTGTGTCTTGTACTGTTTTATGCGTATAATGTGTATAGAGTGAATGATGTGAATGGTGACTGTAAGAAAAACCTAGTGTAGGTACATAACGCACCTCCGCGCGAGGAGGGCAGCTGGAATGTTCTGTAGTGCTGACATAACGCCCCTCCGCGCGAAGAAGGGGGGCTGGAATGATCTGTAGTGCTGACATAACACCTCTCCGCGCAAAGGAGCAGGGCTGGAATATTTTTGCAATGCTGACATAACGCCCCTCTGCGTGAAGGAGGGAGGCTGTAGTGCTGCAGAATAGTGAGTGAGGAAGTCTTGTGAACACCGCTCTACCTGTTGCGCAACGACGCACCAGAGGAGAGCGGGAAAGCAGTACGAACATGGAATTTCTGGACATAATGCCTCTCCGCGCGAAGGAGGGAGGCTGAATGGCAGAATTTTCCTGCGCTGGCCAGAGAATGATGGAAGTGCGAATGCGAAAAAGCGCTCTGTGTGTTTGTGGGCATCATCTTTTTACATATTCTGGGTGAGCACCTGTGGTGGAGGAGCATTCTGTTTGTATTTCTCAACTTCTGTCTTGCTATATAATCGATTGCAGAGCCTCATATCATCATATTTATGCATTCATGACTGATCGACCACATGCCCTTGCGATTATTGAAGAAATAGAAAGGGATGTGTGGAACAAAAAAAGGGACAGCCTGCGCAGTATAGGACAGTTGGTACTGGTCGCCCAAAGTTATACTGATTGTCCTGAAGAAAGTGATGATGATTCAGATTGAGTAGAAGTGGTATATGAATAAAGTAATGTTGTGTCATTGTCTTGCATATAGAGAGCAATCAAATTTAATACTAAAGCAACATGAAAAAATTGAATTATAGACTCCGTCCACCATTATCCCTGAATATGAATCAGATTATCATTGGTATCTATTTGGGCGATTGTCATGGGGTCACTTAAACTCAATAAAAATGGCAACCAAAGCTCGGTCGCGCAAAGAGAGAAATAGGCTGTACCTTGAGGGAAACTTGACATTATATTGGCTAAGTCAAGGCGGCTATTTAGAAGACTCAGGGGAAGATCTAGATGTGGATTGTGTGTATAAGTGAAGGATAGAACAGTCGCAGAAACACATATGGATATTCTGATTGAACAAATTATAGGCTGTCTTATTGTTCATAAGCAGCCAATACCAGTAGCGGAATGTTTGAAAGAACAGACAATTAAACGGTGCAGGCATAGAGGTGTCCAAATATTGTTGGCTCTCTGGGTTTTAGCATTCATAATAATGTGGATAGCAGTTTTTAAGTGGGTAGAAAGCACGTTGTAGTTGAATTTATAAAAGAAAAGCATTAAACCAGATGAATACACACTTCTTTGTTTCTAGCTCATCTGAAAAGATAAGGATACTTGCCTCTCTTAAAATTCCACAGGGCCAGCCTGTTAAAATATCTACGCAAACGGAAAAGTGTGAGCCATAGAAATGTATGTGTGAAAAGTTCAAGGAGCTTATTAGATCTAAATAATAAATTTTCCCTTTTTTTATATACATCAATATTAAGGATTATATTATGACAAAAAAATCTCTCATATTATAGAGGAAAATGTTATCTTTTAGTTTGTGAAGCACCCACATGAGCACAGTAACCTGTGGAAATAACATTGGAATAGCTTATAGATAGTATTATTTAACCCATCAGATCATTGTATTATTATGTATTGAACTACTATGGTCAAACCATAGCCAGGCCGTTTTCAATGTAATTAAATCATAGCATTTCATCAAAACTACTATATAAATGAATGTCATGTGTAATGCTTAATTAAAACCAGCAGAGGCCGCTGTTGACCATGAAAAAACATCTCCCAGGGGCCGGAAAACGACCTTAAGACCCACAGAGGGCAGGGCTTAAGGAAAGGATAAAAGGAGAGTTATTTTAACTTTCATGGCTGCTATGTGTTTTGTTTCTGTCACTGTGTTTGCTTAACGTCTTGTGGGAGTGCATGGAGTTGACGGACTTAACTGGACCTTGTGTGATTGAGAGTGTATTTAATATACATGTGCTTAGTCGATCAGCCTGAGTACTTGTAGTCATACAAATCTTTTTACAATAAATCAAGTTATATCAGACTCTGGAATGTAGTGTCTATTTGGGAGAAAGTTTGAATTATGTGTATTAGAATGGTCCTGACCCTTCCCGACAGGGTGGTGAAAGGATTATTTTATTTACGACAAATTGGCGAGCCAACCTAGAAGTGTTTCGGGGGGGCCGAACGTTTGGGTGGAACCGCTGCATCTCAGTTCAACAGTGGCCACATGAGAAAAGGTAGGCAGAAACTTTTTAATCTGCATTGTAAACTTGTTGATTCTGAGAGGCATTGTGTTCACCCGTGCAAAGGCCTATTCGATAACCTCCTCACAAAACAACCTAAAAATGTCTGATAAAAAAGGAAATAATTTTGGTAAGGAAGAGTCTTGTATAACAGCAGGCTGATATAAGTGTTGTGTGTCTTGTACTGTTTTATGCGTATAATGTGTATAGAGTGAATGATGTGAATGGTGACTGTAAGAAAAACCTAGGGTAGGTACATAACGCACCTCCGCGCGAGGAGGGCAGCTGGAATGTTCTGTAGTGCTGACATAACGCCCCTCCGCGCGAAGAAGGGGGGCTGGAATGATCTGTAGTGCTGACATAACACCTCTCCGCGCAAAGGAGCAGGGCTGGAATATTTTTGCAATGCTGACATAACGCCCCTCTGCGTGAAGGAGGGAGGCTGTAGTGCTGCAGAATAGTGAGTGAGGAAGTCTTGTGAACACCGCTCTACCTGTTGCGCAACGACGCACCAGAGGAGAGCGGGAAAGCAGTACGAACATGGAATTTCTGGACATAATGCCTCTCCGCGCGAAGGAGGGAGGCTGAATGGCAGAATTTTCCTGCGCTGGCCAGAGAATGATGGAAGTGCGAATGCGAAAAAGCGCTCTGTGTGTTTGTGGGCATCATCTTTTTACATATTCTGGGTGAGCACCTGTGGTGGAGGAGCATTCTGTTTGTATTTCTCAAGTTCTGTCTTGCTATATAATCGATTGCAGAGCCTCATATCATCATATTTATGCATTCATGACTGATCGACCACATGCCCTTGCGATTATTGAAGAAGTAGAAAGGGATGTGTGGAACAAAAAAAGGGACAGCCTGCGTAGTATAGGACAGTTGGTACTGGTCACCCAAAGTTATACTGATTGTCCTGAAGAAAGTGATGATGATTCAGATTGAGTAGAAGTGGTATATGAATAAAGTAATGTTGTGTCATTGTCTTGCATATAGAGAGCAATCAAATTAAGTACTAGAGCAACATGAACAAATAGAATTATAGACTCCGTCCACCATTATCCCTGAATATGAATCAGATTATCATTGGTATCTATTTGAGCGATTGTCATGGGGTCACTTGAACTCAATAAAAATGGCATCCAAAGCTCGGTCGCGCAAAGAGAGAAATAGGCTGTACCTTGAGGGAAACTTGACATTATATATTATATATTATCTTCAAACATCTTTTACAAGGCCCTTTCGGCCTCTACAATGTGACTCACGCACATCTCTACAACAGCAGCGGTAGCTCCCGTCTCGCCAACAAAGTCCGATGAGAAATGTGCTAGCTTCCCCGGTCGACCCGATCACCGCTTTCTATCTGTTATTACTGGGAAGAGAAAGTGCAAACCTAGGCTAAATGCCGGTCGCATTCCAAGTAATTTGGTTACTATTTTAGCTAAACCCTTGATTCAAACAAAGTCGGACATTAATCTTAACATGGCGCTTTTAAATGTAAGATCCCTTACAAACAAAAGTTTTTTAATCAATGATTTTATCTCAGAAAAAAAATTACATTTTTTATTTTTAGTTGAAACATGGCTCAAGAACGATGGTATTGCAACTCTTGTCGAAGCCTGTCCCCCGAATTATAAGTTCTTTCAATCAGTAAGACAGGACAAAAGAGGTGGTGGTATAGCTACAATTTTCTCCGATCAATTTTGCTGTTCTGAAATTGATCTAGGTAGATTTTCAGCTTTTGAATACCTCGCTATTGTGTTAAAAGCTGAATCAAAGGTGATTATTTTAACAATATATAGACCACCCAAGCCATCATCAGTATTTCTTTCAGAATTTTCTGAGCTTATCTCCATTATTTCTATTAGCTGTGATCGAATAATCCTGACTGGAGATATGAACATCCACATAAATAATACAACTGACTCTAAGGCTATGGAATTTATAAATCTCCTGGACAGCCTAGGATTAACACAACATGTTACAGAAGCTACTCATCAGTTAGGTAATATACTAGATCTTGTAATATCTCAAGGGATAACCATTAATAAGGTTATAGTGTCTGACATTACTATCTCTGATCACTACTGTGTGTTCTTCGATGCTATGCTAGATATACCTAGTAACAAAAGAGAATGTATTACTCGAAAAAGGTATTTAGATACCACAGCGGAAATAAAATTCTCCGAACTTGCAAACTCTTTTGATCCATGTAAAGTACACTACTCGATAAACGAAATGGTTGATGTCTTTAATAGTGACTTGAGTAGCGCACTGAACATCGTTGCGCCAGTTAAGACTAAAAAGAGGTCACGTAATAAAACATCGCCATGGATAAATAACACTATCCGTGACCTTAAGAGAGTATGCAGGGCAGCAGAAAGAACATGGAGAAAAACGAAATTAGAGATTCACCGAAGCATTTTTAAAGAGCACACTACTATATATAACAAGGCTATTCGCTCTGAGAGAAGAGCTCACTTCTCAAAGATCATTACAGAGAATGGCGGCAACTCCAGGGTATTATTCTCAACTATTGATCGTCTATTGAATCCCGCACCAACCTCTGACACTCTCAGCTTAGTTTCGGTATCAAAATGTGAGGAATTTGCACATTTTTTTAACAATAAAATAACAACTATAAGAGCTGGTATTGTTAGACACACCAGTAATACACACGATCTGCCTTGTAACAGACCAGCAATCTTGAGGAATTTTAATAAAATCTCTGAAATAGAACTTTATAAAATAGTATCACAGAGTAAATCATCAACTTGTAATCTTGACCCTGTCCCCACAAAATTTTTTAAAAATGTTTTTAGTAGTCTCTCTGAACCAGTTCGTAAAATAATTAATAAATCTCTTGAGACTGGAATTTTTCCCAACGCATACAAAACTGCTGTTGTTAAACCGCGACTGAAAAAATCAAATTTAGATGATAAAATTCTAAGTAATTATAGGCCTATTTCCAACCTATCTTTCATGAGCAAGATACTTGAAAAAGTAGTTTTTAATCAACTTAATAACTTTTTAAATGAAAATGGTACCTTGGAGAAATTCCAGTCTGGTTTTAAAACGAACCACAGCACAGAGACGGCTTTAATAAAAGTAACTAATGATCTTAGACTTAGTGCTGCTGCAGGCAGGGTCTCAATTCTTATCCTCTTGGACTTGAGCGCAGCATTTGATACACTTGATCATAGCATACTAATCAATCGATTGGAAAACTGGGTTGGACTATCTGAATGTGCACTGAACTGGTTTCGAACATATCTTATAGATAGAAAATTTTATGTTAGTTTGGGAGATTTTATATCTGAGAAACATGATATGACCTGTGGTGTTGCACAGGGAAGCTGTCTTGGTCCTCTTCTTTTTTCATTATATATGCTACCTTTAGGTGAGATTATCAGAAAACACAATGTCGACTTTCATAGCTATGCTGACGACACACAGTTGCATATTTCTGTTGAGCCTAATGATTCAAGTGCATTATGCTCCTTGACTACCTGTCTGTCTGCAATCGATCAATGGATGAGCAATAATTTCTTAAAACTTAACGAAGATAAGACAGAAATACTTTTAGTCGGCCCCAAAGCCAAAAGGGAAGCACTTTTTAATAGGTTAGGAAACTTAGCTCACAAGATTAAATCGGAAGTAACTAGTTTAGGAGTAATTTTAGATTCTGATTTAAGTTTTAAAACCCATATAAATAAGGTGACCAAAACAGCTTTCCTACATTTGAGAAATATTGCCAAAGTCCGGTCGTTTTTAACCCAACAGGATGCAGAGAAGTTGACTCATGCTTTTATTTCAAGTAGATTGGACTATTGCAATGCACTTTTTACTGGTCTTCCTAAAAAGTCAATAGATAAACTGCAGCTAATTCAGAACTCTGCTGCCAGACTTTTAACAAAAACAAGGAAGAGAGAACACATTACTCCAGTTTTAGCTGCATTGCATTGGCTCCCTGTTTCTTTTAGAATTGATTTTAAAGTCCTTCTACTCGTTTTTAAAGCTCTTAACAATTTAGCACCCTTTTATATTGCTGATTTCCTGTCTTTTTATGTCCCCCCACGAGCCCTAAGGTCCTCCACAGCTGGGCTTTTAATTGTTCCTGAGGTCCCCAAAGGGAAAATTGGGGCATCTGCTTTTAACTTTTATGCACCTCAGCTGTGGAACTCAATCCCAAAAAGTATTAGAGAAGCCGGCTCAGTGGACATTTTTAAACGACAGTTGAAAACATACTTTTTTAATATTGCTTTTAACTAACTCCTTTTAATTTTTAAATTTTAATTATTTTAACTATTCACCTTATTTTTATTATACTTGTGATTTTTGCATTGTGTGGAACTAATTTTATGTTTTTACTTGTGTTACTACTCATTGTATAATGTAAAGCACTTTGGGCTGCATTCTGTATGAAAAGTGCTATATAAATAAAGTTATTATTATTATTATTATTATTACATTGGCTAAGTCAAGGCGGCTATTTAGAAGACTCAGCGGAAGATCTAGATGTGGATTGTGTGTATAAGTGAAGGATAGAACAGTCGCAGAAACACATATGGATATTCTGATTGAACAAATTATAGGCTGTCTTATTGTTCATAAGCAGCCAATACCAATAGCGGAATGTTTGAAAGAACAGACAATTAAACGGTGCAGGCATAGAGGTGTCCAAATATTTTTGGCTCTCTGGGTTTTAGCATTCATAATAATGTGGATAGCAGTTTTTAAGTGGGTAGAAAGCACGTTGTAGTTGAATTTATAAAAGAAAAGCATTAAACCAGATGAATACACACTTCTTTGTTTCTAGCTCATCTGAAAAGATAAGGATACTTGCCTCTCTTAAAATTCCACAGGGCCAGCCTGTTAAAATATCTACGCAAACGGAAAAGTGTGAGCCATAGAAATGTATGTGTGAAAAGTTCAAGGAGCTTATTAGATCTAAATAATACATTTTCCCTTTTTTTATATACATCAATATTAAGGATTATATTATGACAAAAAAATTACTCATATTATAGAGGAAAATGTTATCTTTTAGTTTGTGAAGCACCCACATGAGCACAGTAACCTGTGGAAATAACATTGGAAAAGCTTGTAGTTAGTATTATTTAACCCATCAGATCATTGTATTATTATGTATTGAACTACTATGGTCAAACCATAGCCAGGCCGTTTTCAATATAATTAAATCAGAGCATTTAATCAAAACTACTATATAAATGAATGTCATGTGTAATGCTTAATTAAAACCAGCAGAGGCCGCTGTTGACCATGAAAAAACATCTCCCAGGGGCCGGAGAACGACCTTAAGACTCACAGAGGGCAGGGTTTAAGGAAAGGATAAAAGGAGAGTTATTTGAACTTTCATGGCTGCTATGTGTTTTGTTTCTGTCACTGTGTTTGCTTAACGTCTTGTGGGAGTGTATGGAGTTGACGGACTTAGACTGGACCTTGTGTGATTGAGAGTGTATTTAATATACATGTGCTTAGTCGATCAGCCTGAGTACTTGTAGTCATACAAATCTTTTTACAATAAATCAAGTTATATCAGACTCTGGAATGTAGTGTCTATTTGGGAGAAAGTTTGAATTATGTGTATTAGAATGGTCCTGACCCCTCCCGACAGGGTGGTGAAAGGATTATTTTATTTACGACAAATTGGCGAGCCAGCCCAGGAGTGTTTCGGGGGGGCCGAACGTTTGGGTGGAACCGCTGCATCTCAGTTCAACAGTGGCCACATGAGAAAAGGTAGGCAGAAACTTTTTAATCTGCATTGTAAACTTATTGATTCTGAGAAGCATTGTGTTCGCCCGTGCAAAGGTCTATTCGATAACCTCCTCACAAAACAACCTAAAAAATTTTGATAAAAAAGGAAATAATTTTGGTAAGGAAGAGTCTGGTATAACAGCAGGCTAATATAAGTGTTGTGTGTCTTGTACTGTTTTATGCGTATAATGTGTATAGAGTGAATGATGTGAATGGTGACTGTAAGAAAAACCTAGGGTAGGTACATAACGCACCTCCGCGTGAGGAGGGCAGCTGGAATGTTCTGTAGTGCTGACATAACGCCCCTCCGCGCGAAGAAGGGGGGCTGGAATGATCTGTAGTGCTGACATAACACCTCTCCGCGCAAAGGAGCAGGGCTGGAATATTTTTGCAATGCTGACATAACGCCCCTCTGCGTGAAGGAGGGAGGCTGTAGTGCTGCAGAATAGTGAGTGAGGAAGTCTTGTGAACACCGCTCTACCTGTTGCGCAACGACGCACCAGAGGAGAGCGGGAAAGCAGTACGAACATGGAATTTCTGGACATAATGCCTCTCCGCGCGAAGGAGGGAGGCTGAATGGCAGAATTTTCCTGCGCTGGCCAGAGAATGATGGAAGTGCGAATGCGAAAAAGCGCTCTGTGTGTTTGTGGGTATCATCTTTTTACATATTCTGGGTGAGTACCTGTGGTGGAGGAGCATTCTGTTTGTATTTCTCAAGTTCTGTCTTGCTAAATAATCGATTGCAGAGCATCATATTATCATATTTATGCATTCATGACTGATCGACCACATGCCCTTGTGATTATTGAAGAAGTAGAAAGGGATGTGTGGAACAAAAAATGGGACAGCCTGCGCAGTATAGGACAGTTGCTACTGGTCGCCAAAAGTTATACTGATTGTCCTGAAGAAAGTGATGATGATTCATATTGAGTAGAAGTGGTATATGAATAAAGTAATGTTGTGTCATTGTCTTGCATATAGAGAGCAATCAAATTAAGTACTAGAGCAACATGAACAAATAGAATTATAGACTCCGTCCACCATTATCCCTGAATATGAATCAGATTATCATTGGTATCTATTTGAGCGATTGTCATGGGGTCACTTAAACTCAATAAAAATGGCAACCAAATCTCGGTCGCGCAAAGAGAGAAATAGGCTGTACCTTGAGGGAAACTTGACATTACATTGGCTAAGTCAAGGCGGCTATTTAGAAGACTCAGGGGAAGATCTAGATGTGGATTGTGTGTATAAGTGAAGGATAGAACAGTCGCAGAAACACATATGGATATTCTGATTGAACAAATTATAGGCTGTCTTATTGTTCATAAGCAGCCAATACCAATAGCGGAATGTTTGAAAGAACAGACAATTAAACGGTGCAGGCATAGAGGTGTCCAAATATTTTTGGCTCTCTGGGTTTTAGCATTCATAATAATGTGGATAGCAGTTTTTAAGTGGGTAGAAAGCACGTTGTAGTTGAATTTATAAAAGAAAAGCATTAAACCAGATGAATACACACTTCTTTGTTTCTAGCTCATCTGAAAAGATAAGGATACTTGCCTCTCTTAAAATTCCACAGGGCCAGCCTGTTAAAATATCTACGCAAACGGAAAAGTGTGAGCCATAGAAATGTATGTGTGAAAAGTTCAAGGAGCTTATTAGATCTAAATAATACATTTTCCCTTTTTTTATATACATCAATATTAAGGATTATATTATGACAAAAAAATTACTCATATTATAGAGGAAAATGTTATCTTTTAGTTTGTGAAGCACCCACATGAGCACAGTAACCTGTGGAAATAACATTGGAAAAGCTTGTAGTTAGTATTATTTAACCCATCAGATCATTGTATTATTATGTATTGAACTACTATGGTCAAACCATAGCCAGGCCGTTTTCAATATAATTAAATCAGAGCATTTAATCAAAACTACTATATAAATGAATGTCATGTGTAATGCTTAATTAAAACCAGCAGAGGCCGCTGTTGACCATGAAAAAACATCTCCCAGGGGCCGGAGAACGACCTTAAGACTCACAGAGGGCAGGGTTTAAGGAAAGGATAAAAGGAGAGTTATTTGAACTTTCATGGCTGCTATGTGTTTTGTTTCTGTCACTGTGTTTGCTTAACGTCTTGTGGGAGTGTATGGAGTTGACGGACTTAGACTGGACCTTGTGTGATTGAGAGTGTATTTAATATACATGTGCTTAGTCGATCAGCCTGAGTACTTGTAGTCATACAAATCTTTTTACAATAAATCAAGTTATATCAGACTCTGGAATGTAGTGTCTATTTGGGAGAAAGTTTGAATTATGTGTATTAGAATGGTCCTGACCCCTCCCGACAGGGTGGTGAAAGGATTATTTTATTTACGACAAATTGGCGAGCCAGCCCAGGAGTGTTTCGGGGGGGCCGAACGTTTGGGTGGAACCGCTGCATCTCAGTTCAACAGTGGCCACATGAGAAAAGGTAGGCAGAAACTTTTTAATCTGCATTGTAAACTTATTGATTCTGAGAAGCATTGTGTTCGCCCGTGCAAAGGTCTATTCGATAACCTCCTCACAAAACAACCTAAAAAATTTTGATAAAAAAGGAAATAATTTTGGTAAGGAAGAGTCTGGTATAACAGCAGGCTAATATAAGTGTTGTGTGTCTTGTACTGTTTTATGCGTATAATGTGTATAGAGTGAATGATGTGAATGGTGACTGTAAGAAAAACCTAGGGTAGGTACATAACGCACCTCCGCGTGAGGAGGGCAGCTGGAATGTTCTGTAGTGCTGACATAACGCCCCTCCGCGCGAAGAAGGGGGGCTGGAATGATCTGTAGTGCTGACATAACACCTCTCCGCGCAAAGGAGCAGGGCTGGAATATTTTTGCAATGCTGACATAACGCCCCTCTGCGTGAAGGAGGGAGGCTGTAGTGCTGCAGAATAGTGAGTGAGGAAGTCTTGTGAACACCGCTCTACCTGTTGCGCAACGACGCACCAGAGGAGAGCGGGAAAGCAGTACGAACATGGAATTTCTGGACATAATGCCTCTCCGCGCGAAGGAGGGAGGCTGAATGGCAGAATTTTCCTGCGCTGGCCAGAGAATGATGGAAGTGCGAATGCGAAAAAGCGCTCTGTGTGTTTGTGGGTATCATCTTTTTACATATTCTGGGTGAGTACCTGTGGTGGAGGAGCATTCTGTTTGTATTTCTCAAGTTCTGTCTTGCTAAATAATCGATTGCAGAGCATCATATTATCATATTTATGCATTCATGACTGATCGACCACATGCCCTTGTGATTATTGAAGAAGTAGAAAGGGATGTGTGGAACAAAAAATGGGACAGCCTGCGCAGTATAGGACAGTTGCTACTGGTCGCCAAAAGTTATACTGATTGTCCTGAAGAAAGTGATGATGATTCATATTGAGTAGAAGTGGTATATGAATAAAGTAATGTTGTGTCATTGTCTTGCATATAGAGAGCAATCAAATTAAGTACTAGAGCAACATGAACAAATAGAATTATAGACTCCGTCCACCATTATCCCTGAATATGAATCAGATTATCATTGGTATCTATTTGAGCGATTGTCATGGGGTCACTTAAACTCAATAAAAATGGCAACCAAATCTCGGTCGCGCAAAGAGAGAAATAGGCTGTACCTTGAGGGAAACTTGACATTACATTGGCTAAGTCAAGGCGGCTATTTAGAAGACTCAGGGGAAGATCTAGATGTGGATTGTGTGTATAAGTGAAGGATAGAACAGTCGCAGAAACACATATGGATATTCTGATTGAACAAATTATAGGCTGTCTTATTGTTCATAAGCAGCCAATACCAATAGCGGAATGTTTGAAAGAACAGACAATTAAACGGTGCAGGCATAGAGGTGTCCAAATATTTTTGGCTCTCTGGGTTTTAGCATTCATAATAATGTGGATAGCAGTTTTTAAGTGGGTAGAAAGCACGTTGTAGTTGAATTTATAAAAGAAAAGCATTAAACCAGATGAATACACACTTCTTTGTTTCTAGCTCATCTGAAAAGATAAGGATACTTGCCTCTCTTAAAATTCCACAGGGCCAGCCTGTTAAAATATCTACGCAAACGGAAAAGTGTGAGCCATAGAAATGTATGTGTGAAAAGTTCAAGGAGCTTATTAGATCTAAATAATACATTTTCCCTTTTTTTATATACATCAATATTAAGGATTATATTATGACAAAAAAATTACTCATATTATAGAGGAAAATGTTATCTTTTAGTTTGTGAAGCACCCACATGAGCACAGTAACCTGTGGAAATAACATTGGAAAAGCTTGTAGTTAGTATTATTTAACCCATCAGATCATTGTATTATTATGTATTGAACTACTATGGTCAAACCATAGCCAGGCCGTTTTCAATATAATTAAATCAGAGCATTTCATCAAAACTACTATATAAATGAATGTCATGTGTAATGCTTAATTAAAACCAGCAGAGGCCGCTGTTGACCATGAAAAAACATCTCCCAGGGGCCGGAGAATGACCTTAAGACTCACAGAGGGCAGGGTTTAAGGAAAGGATAAAAGGAGAGTTATTTGAACTTTCATGGCTGCTATGTGTTTTGTTTCTGTCACTGTGTTTGCTTAACGTCTTGTGGGAGTGTATGGAGTTGACGGACTTAGACTGGACCTTGTGTGATTGAGAGTGTATTTAATATACATGTGCTTAGTCGATCAGCCTGAGTACTTGTAGTCATACAAATCTTTTTACAATAAATCAAGTTATATCAGACTCTGGAATGTAGTGTCTATTTGGGAGAAAGTTTGAATTATGTGTATTAGAATGGTCCTGACCCCTCCCGACAGGGTGGTGAAAGGATTATTTTATTTACGACAAATTGGCGAGCCAGCCCAGGAGTGTTTCGGGGGGGCCGAACGTTTGGGTGGAACCGCTGCATCTCAGTTCAACAGTGGCCACATGAAAAAAGGTAGGCAGAAACTTTTTAATCTGCATTGTAAACTTATTGATTCTGAGAGGCATTGTGTTCGCCCGTGCAAAGGCCTATTCGATAACCTCCTCACAAAACAACCTAAAAAATTTTGATAAAAAAGGAAATAATTTTGGTAAGGAAGAGTCTGGTATAACAGCAGGCTAATATAAGTGTTGTGTGTCTTGTACTGTTTTATGCGTATAATGTGTATAGAGTGAATGATGTGAATGGTGACTGTAAGAAAAACCTAGGGTAGGTACATAACGCACCTCCGCGCGAGGAGGGCAGCTGGAATGTTCTGTAGTGCTGACATAACGCCCCTCCGCGCGAAGAAGGGGGGCTGGAATGATCTGTAGTGCTGACATAACACCTCTCCGCGCAAAGGAGCAGGGCTGGAATATTTTTGCAATGCTGACATAACGCCCCTCTGCGTGAAGGAGGGAGGCTGTAGTGCTGCAGAATAGTGAGTGAGGAAGTCTTGTGAACACCGCTCTACCTGTTGCGCAACGACGCACCAGAGGAGAGCGGGAAAGCAGTACGAACATGGAATTTCTGGACATAATGCCTCTCCGCGCGAAGGAGGGAGGCTGAATGGCAGAATTTTCCTGCGCTGGCCAGAGAATGATGGAAGTGCGAAAGTGAAAAAGCGCTCTGTGTGTTTGTGGGTATCATCTTTTTACATATTCTGGGTGAGTACCTGTGGTGGAGGAGCATTCTGTTTGTATTTCTCAAGTTCTGTCTTGCTATATAATCGATTGCAGAGCCTCATATTATCATATTTATGCATTCATGACTGATCGACCACATGCCCTTGTGATTATTGAAGAAGTAGAAAGGGATGTTTGGAACAAAAAATGGGACAGCCTGCGCAGTATAGGACAGTTGCTACTGGTCGCCAAAAGTTATACTGATTGTCCTGAAGAAAGTGATGATGATTCATATTGAGTAGAAGTGGTATATGAATAAAGTAATGTTGTGTCATTGTCTTGCATATAGAGAGCAATCAAATTAAGTACTAGAGCAACATGAACAAATAGAATTATAGACTCCGTCCACCATTATCCCTGAATATGAATCAGATTATCATTGGTATCTATTTGAGCGATTGTCATGGGGTCACTTAAACTCAATAAAAATGGCAACCAAATCTCGGTCGCGCAAAGAGAGAAATAGGCTGTACCTTGAGGGAAACTTGACATTACATTGGCTAAGTCAAGGCGGCTATTTAGAAGACTCAGGGGAAGATCTAGATGTGGATTGTGTGTATAAGTGAAGGATAGAACAGTCGCAGAAACACATATGGATATTCTGATTGAACAAATTATAGGCTGTCTTATTGTTCATAAGCAGCCAATACCAATAGCGGAATGTTTGAAAGAACAGACAATTAAACGGTGCAGGCATAGAGGTGTCCAAATATTTTTGGCTCTCTGGGTTTTAGCATTCATAATAATGTGGATAGCAGTTTTTAAGTGGGTAGAAAGCACGTTGTAGTTGAATTTATAAAAGAAAAGCATTAAACCAGATGAATACACACTTCTTTGTTTCTAGCTCATCTGAAAAGATAAGGATACTTGCCTCTCTTAAAATTCCACAGGGCCAGCCTGTTAAAATATCTACGCAAACGGAAAAGTGTGAGCCATAGAAATGTATGTGTGAAAAGTTCAAGGAGCTTATTAGATCTAAATAATACATTTTCCCTTTTTTTATATACATCAATATTAAGGATTATATTATGACAAAAAAATTACTCATATTATAGAGGAAAATGTTATCTTTTAGTTTGTGAAGCACCCACATGAGCACAGTAACCTGTGGAAATAACATTGGAAAAGCTTGTAGTTAGTATTATTTAACCCATCAGATCATTGTATTATTATGTATTGAACTACTATGGTCAAACCATAGCCAGGCCGTTTTCAATATAATTAAATCAGAGCATTTCATCAAAACTACTATATAAATGAATGTCATGTGTAATGCTTAATTAAAACCAGCAGAGGCCGCTGTTGACCATGAAAAAACATCTCCCAGGGGCCGGAGAATGACCTTAAGACTCACAGAGGGCAGGGTTTAAGGAAAGGATAAAAGGAGAGTTATTTGAACTTTCATGGCTGCTATGTGTTTTGTTTCTGTCACTGTGTTTGCTTAACGTCTTGTGGGAGTGTATGGAGTTGACGGACTTAGACTGGACCTTGTGTGATTGAGAGTGTATTTAATATACATGTGCTTAGTCGATCAGCCTGAGTACTTGTAGTCATACAAATCTTTTTACAATAAATCAAGTTATATCAGACTCTGGAATGTAGTGTCTATTTGGGAGAAAGTTTGAATTATGTGTATTAGAATGGTCCTGACCCCTCCCGACAGGGTGGTGAAAGGATTATTTTATTTACGACAAATTGGCGAGCCAGCCCAGGAGTGTTTCGGGGGGGCCGAACGTTTGGGTGGAACCGCTGCATCTCAGTTCAACAGTGGCCACATGAAAAAAGGTAGGCAGAAACTTTTTAATCTGCATTGTAAACTTATTGATTCTGAGAGGCATTGTGTTCGCCCGTGCAAAGGCCTATTCGATAACCTCCTCACAAAACAACCTAAAAAATTTTGATAAAAAAGGAAATAATTTTGGTAAGGAAGAGTCTGGTATAACAGCAGGCTAATATAAGTGTTGTGTGTCTTGTACTGTTTTATGCGTATAATGTGTATAGAGTGAATGATGTGAATGGTGACTGTAAGAAAAACCTAGGGTAGGTACATAACGCACCTCCGCGCGAGGAGGGCAGCTGGAATGTTCTGTAGTGCTGACATAACGCCCCTCCACGCGAAGAAGGGGGGCTGGAATGATCTGTAGTGCTGACATAACACCTCTCCGCGCAAAGGAGCAGGGCTGGAATATTTTTGCAATGCTGACATAACGCCCCTCTGCGTGAAGGAGGGAGGCTGTAGTGCTGCAGAATAGTGAGTGAGGAAGTCTTGTGAACACCGCTCTACCTGTTGCGCAACGACGCACCAGAGGAGAGCGGGAAAGCAGTACGAACATGGAATTTCTGGACATAATGCCTCTCCGCGCGAAGGAGGGAGGCTGAATGGCAGAATTTTCCTGCGCTGGCCAGAGAATGATGGAAGTGCGAAAGTGAAAAAGCGCTCTGTGTGTTTGTGGGTATCATCTTTTTACATATTCTGGGTGAGTACCTGTGGTGGAGGAGCATTCTGTTTGTATTTCTCAAGTTCTGTCTTGCTATATAATCGATTGCAGAGCCTCATATTATCATATTTATGCATTCATGACTGATCGACCACATGCCCTTGTGATTATTGAAGAAGTAGAAAGGGATGTGTGGAACAAAAAATGGGACAGCCTGCGCAGTATAGGACAGTTGCTACTGGTCGCCAAAAGTTATACTGATTGTCCTGAAGAAAGTGATGATGATTCATATTGAGTAGAAGTGGTATATGAATAAAGTAATGTTGTGTCATTGTCTTGCATATAGAGAGCAATCAAATTAAGTACTAGAGCAACATGAACAAATAGAATTATAGACTCCGTCCACCATTATCCCTGAATATGAATCAGATTATCATTGGTATCTATTTGAGCGATTGTCATGGGGTCACTTAAACTCAATAAAAATGGCAACCAAATCTCGGTCGCGCAAAGAGAGAAATAGGCTGTACCTTGAGGGAAACTTGACATTACATTGGCTAAGTCTATTTAGAAGACTCAGGGGAAGATCTAGATGTGGATTGTGTGTATAAGTGAAGGATAGAACAGTCGCAGAAACACATATGGATATTCTGATTGAACAAATTATAGGCTGTCTTATTGTTCATAAGCAGCCAATACCAATAGCGGAATGTTTGAAAGAACAGACAATTAAATGGTGCAGGCATAGAGGTGTCCAAATATTTTTGGCTCTCTGGGTTTTAGCATTCATAATAATGTGGATAGCAGTTTTTAAGTGGGTAGAAAGCACGTTGTAGTTGAATTTATAAAAGAAAAGCATTAAACCAGATGAATACACACTTCTTTGTTTCTAGCTCATCTGAAAAGATAAGGATACTTGCCTCTCTTAAAATTCCACAGGGCCAGCCTGTTAAAATATCTACGCAAACGGAAAAGTGTGAGCCATAGAAATGTATGTGTGAAAAGTTCAAGGAGCTTATTAGATCTAAATAATACATTTTCCCTTTTTTTATATACATCAATATTAAGGATTATATTATGACAAGAAAATTACTCATATTATAGAGGAAAATGTTATCTTTTAGTTTGTGAAGCACCCACATGAGCACAGTAACCTGTGGAAATAACATTGGAAAAGCTTATAGTTAGTATTATTTAACCCATCAGATCATTGTATTATTATGTATTGAACTACTATGGTCAAACCATAGCCAGGCCGTTTTCAATATAATTAAATCATAGCATTTCATCAAAACTACTATATAAATGAATGTCATGTGTAATGCTTAATTAAAACCAGCAGAGGCCGCTGTTGACCATGAAAAAACATCTCCCAGGGGCCGGAGAACGACCTTAAGACTCACAGAGGGCAGGGTTTAACCCTTTGACACGTACGGTCACACCGGTTGTACAGCGCTAGAGTGGTCCCTGAAGCGTACGGTCACACCGGTGTGATTAGAACACAAGATTAGAACGTCTATTAACGAATGACGCAACAATAGGCCTTTGGGCTGACGCAACAATAGGCCTGTGGGCTAACCCTAGTAAACACACAGTTCCACAAAAACATTGTACCAAATAAACATCTTTACAACATTTACATTTATTTGTTTATGCAGACGTTCACACTTTCACAGAAGTAATGTAAGCAGCAAATACCCCCTAGCCTATAACGTTGATTTAGCTACAGTTCGCTAACGTCATTGCTAACCAAGCTGTCCAAATGAGCTAACTACAGACTGACAGAAAATATAATATACACAAGCGATTGTGATATAGCGATTACACTTTACAATGTTTTACATCACGGGTAAACTCATCCGTGATCAAAATAATTGACGGAATACTCGAAAAACGCATTTTCGAAAAAAGTCCGGCAGTAAGCTAATATTGGTTTGCGGCGCTGCCATCTTGCACAAAGATGATGCATGATGAAAAGATGCTCCACTTGTACCCAACTGTAACCATATCAATTCTCAACCAAGTTAACCTGGAAGTGAGTTATCTTGTCACGTTATCATCTTTGGTTTGACCAGAGATGACGTTGTATGGCTGCGCCCGTGTTATTAGCTATAGTAGTTATCAGAGATCAATAGCATACTCCGGAGCAGAAGGTGGCGGTAATGCACCAACAAGCTGGATGCCAACCGCCGTAAAAAAACACGAAGAAGAATAGCATCTCATAGCATATGGTAAGCAGTAACGTACAACCTTCAAAAATGTACTTTACCAACATCATGGGTGTCCATTGCAATGGTTGCTTGAATCGGAACACGCCATTTGTAACAACTATTTAAAAACATGCGAAAAATATTTAAAATAAAAACATTTTCACCACACAATTAGCTGACAGATATTTTTATTGATGCAAATGAAAGACGGTGCAGTTAGCTTCGGAGTCAGATGATGACTGTCCCTTGTCGCCTCACACATACTGAGAGTCATCTAGTGTTGTTATATATATATATAGTGTAGGCCAGCGGTTCTCAAACTGTGGTCCGCGGACCACTGGTGGTCCGCGAGGGTACTGCAGGTGGTCCGTAGAAAAAAAAAATGAATGAACGTGAATGTGTTTACTCACTATTTTGCAATAGAGGCCTGTCACATCGAACTAGAACTGTCGTTACCAATGGTTACAGGGACGCACCGTCAGTTTGGAGGACCAACCCTAACAGAGACGCTTGACGTTACCACTGAACTCGTAGTGTTCGCTACTCCATGAAACGAGTTTCATGCTAACGCTACGATGATTGCTGTCCTACAATGACGAACTTCTGCACTGCGTACTGATGTGCGAATAAAACTGGGGAAAGGCGAAAATGTCCTTTTACATGATAATCTGAGTACTCACCATAGTAGCTAAACTACCAGGCAGGGTGAACGAACTAAGTTTTATGACCGAAAGAAGAGACGGTGGTTGAAAGCAGGAGTGAGCTGGATTTAGACAGCAACCGGGCTCGGATCGTTACAGCATAGGCTCGGATCATTAATGGTAAATTACGTTTTATGAACAAATTATAAAGTTAGCCAGTTAATATATACATAACTAGCTGGCCTAACATTATCTTAATGTTAGAAAGTTAAAAGTGAATTAATCGCTTGGTTTAGCTAACGTTAGTAGCTATATCATTTGTGTGATCGACTGCTACGCCTGCGAAACATTAATGTTAACCTAATGCGATACGTCAAGCATATTGTGAACATCAAAACAGTGTTCATTTGAACTATTATTACATTGCTAGGGGTGCTACGTTGTATGATGTCTCACAAATAGATTGGATAAACTGTAAACATTACCTGTGCTGGCCAGGCAGGGTGTGAGCAATATGAGAATCCAAAAAGAAAATGTAACGTTACGATATTAAGCACCAAATAACAATGTATTTGAAAGTAATAATGAAAGTAACGGTAAATGTACTTTATGTGTTGAACTGATTTGCCTTTTATGGTGTCTACAACTGAAGTTCCCTATCGGGAAAAAAAGTTATTATATTCTATCCATCGAGCTAAAATATTTTATTGCTGAAGTAGGCTACTGTAGCCTACCTAACATGTAACGTATCACTTTGCTCCCATATTAACTGCACAAGCACTTTACTTACCAAGGTGGTATACTACAAAGCAGGATTACTGAGTTAGTACTAGCTGGATAACTCAATAAAACCCAGAACAGCTCTTTCTACTTCAGCCCATGCATGTTCCAGATTTGGGACGGTTCCGGGGTTTACTTTGTAATTAATCTTACTTCGTACGTATACCCCCCCAATACTCCTTATAATATTTGTTTATGTTGGTATTATTAGAATAGAATATAATAACTTTTATTACAACTTCAGTTGTAGCCCCAGCAACAACCAAAAAGACAGACAGTGGGACCCACAAACAAACATATCAAATAAAGACATCCAACAGAATCATTACATCAATAAAGTGAATGAAAGTGCAATACAGCCATGATTAAAAATAGCCCCCGCTGTCCCGAGTCACCAAGCAGTCCAACGCACAAACTCCACATCCACGAATTTCCTCCATACATGCAGTGCCGCGGTCTCTGTACACCGCCAAAGTTGTTTTGTTATGTTGTGCACTGTATATTTTGTATATTGCTGAGCTACCTGTAAGCATTGCGCAAAGCAAATTCCGATGATGGCAATAAAGGGAAATTATGCAACCTCCAGATTAAATGTAATCGCCTATTAGTTTGGTTTGGGGGGTGCAATCACCTTAGACTTTACAGTCGTGGGTTCGTAACAATATATGTACTTATTTTTGCGGTTTGCATATGAGGTGGTCCGCGAAAATCCTTGATAATAAAAAGTGGTCCGCATAAACAAAAAGTTTGAGAACCCCTGGTGTAGGCTATGTATATGTATGTATGCGTGTGTGCTAATATTAGCGAACTCTCAACCGTGCGAAGGCTACTGCTGTGACGTAACAATAGAATTATAGAACACCTGTTGCACACAGAAAAAAAACAAAAAAAAACTCACGCTTTGGGGCTGTTGAAAATATTTTGGAACTTACGTGCGAAAGGGTTAAGGAAAGGATAAAAGGAGAGTTATTTGAACTTTCATGGCTGCTATGTGTTTTGTTTCTGTCACTGTGTTTGCTTAACGTCTTGTGGGAGTGCATGGAGTTGACGGACTTAGACTGGACCTTGTGTGATTGAGAGTGTATTTAATATACATGTGCTTAGTCGATCAGCCTGAGTACTTGTAGTCATACAAATCTTTTTACAATAAATCAAGTTATATCAGACTCTGGAATGTAGTGTCTATTTGGGAGAAAGTTTGAATTATGTGTATTAGAATGGTCCTGACCCCTCCCGACAGGGTGGTGAAAGGATTATTTTATTTACGACAAATTGGCGAGCCAACCCAGGAGTGTTTCGGGGGGGCCGAACGTTTGGGTGGAACCGCTGCATCTCAGTTCAACAGTGGCCACATGAGAAAAGGTAGGCAGAAGCTTTTTAATCTGCATTGTAAACTTGTTGATTCTGAGAGGCATTGTGTTCGCCCGTGCAAAGGCCTATTCGATAACCTCCTCACAAAACAACCTAAAAAATTTTGATAAAAAAGGAAATAATTTTGGTAAGGAAGAGTCTGGTATAACAGCAGGCTGATATAAGTGTTGTGTGTCTTGTACTGTTTTATGCGTATAATGTGTATAGAGTGAATGATGTGAATGGTGACTGTAAGAAAAACCTAGGGTAGGTACATAACGCACCTCCGCGCGAGGAGGGCAGCTGGAATGTTCTGTAGTGCTGACATAACGCCCCTCCGCGCGAAGAAGGGGGGCTGGAATGATCTGTAGTGCTGACATAACACCTCTCCGCGCAAAGGAGCAGGGCTGGAATATTTTTGCAATGCTGACATAACGCCCCTCTGCGTGAAGGAGGGAGGCTGTAGTGCTGCAGAATAGTGAGTGAGGAAGTCTTGTGAACACCGCTCTACCTGTTGCGCAATGACGCACCAGAGGAGAGCGGGAAAGCAGTAAGAACATGGAATTTCTGGACATAATGCCTCTCCGCGTGAAGGAGGGAGGCTGAATGGCAGAATTTTCCTGCGCTGGCCAGAGAATGATGGAAGTGCGAATGCGAAAAAGCGCTCTGTGTGTTTGTGGGCATCATCTTTTTACATATTCTGGGTGAGCACCTGTGGTGGAGGAGCATTCTGTTTGTATTTCTCAAGTTCTGTCTTGCTATATAATCGATTGCAGAGCCTCATATTATTATATTTATGCATTCATGACTGATCGACCACATGCCCTTGCGATTATTGAAGAAGTAGAAAGGGATGTGTGGAACAAAAAATGGGACAGCCTGCGCAGTATAGGACAGTTGGTACTGGTCGCCAAAAGTTATACTGATTGTCCTGAAGAAAGTGATGATGATTCATATTGAGTAGAAGTGGTATATGAATAAAGTAATGTTGTGTCATTGTCTTGCATATAGAGAGCAATCAAATTAAGTACTAGAGCAACATGAACAAATAGAATTATAGACCGTCCACCATTATCCCTGAATATGAATCAGATTATCATTGGTATCTATTTGAGCGATTGTCATGGGGTCACTTAAACTCAATAAAAATGGCAACCAAATCTCGGTCGCGCAAAGAGAGAAATAGGCTGTACCTTGAGGGAAACTTGACATTACATTGGCTAAGTCAAGGCGGCTATTTAGAAGACTCAGGGGAAGATCTAGATGTGGATTGTGTGTATAAGTGAAGGATAGAACAGTCGCAGAAACACATATGGATATTCTGATTGAACAAATTATAGGCTGTCTTATTGTTCATAAGCAGCCAATACCAATAGCGGAATGTTTGAAAGAACAGACAATTAAACGGTGCAGGCATAGAGGTGTCCAAATATTTTTGGCTCTCTGGGTTTTAGCATTCATAATAATGTGGATAGCAGTTTTTAAGTGGGTAGAAAGCACGTTGTAGTTGAATTTATAAAAGAAAAGCATTAAACCAGATGAATACACACTTCTTTGTTTCTAGCTCATCTGAAAAGATAAGGATACTTGCCTCTCTTAAAATTCCACAGGGCCAGCCTGTTAAAATATCTACGCAAACGGAAAAGTGTGAGCCATAGAAATGTATGTGTCAGAGTAACCTGACCTCACCCCCAACATTGTGGAGCAGCTGGTTTGTAAGTGAAGTTCTGGTCTGGGGGCTCAACCCTGTAATGCACGGGAAAAACCCCTCCGATGATGAAGTCTCCATCAGCCTGGAAATCAGGATCAAAAGTGCCCAGCAGGGAACAGACTGGGGCAGGGATCGGCCTGACAGGAGTGACAGCAGAGAAGTGATAAAATAAAGACCACATCGCCACCAACAGAGTCATCTTCACTCGGGCTGATCCCGCACACTGCGGAGATGAGTCAGAAGCAGTATTTTATTCACCAACCAACCTCTGTGCATCTCATTATTTTCTGTATCTCATTGGACAGGAAAGCATGTGACATCACAACTCTGCATTCCCCAAAGACAATGTTGAGGCACAGAACTCTTGGGAAATTATACACACGAGTGAATTTTCATTTGGTAACTTCTCCATGATTTTTCTTCAACAATGTGCTTCAAATATAGGCAAACAATAGTTTTTTTTACAGAGAGGCAAAGGTAGATTTTAGTGACATTGAGGCTTGCTGTAGCTGCTTGGCAATTACATTGTGGAAATGTATAATAGTGTGTGCTTGTAATCTTCTGTCATGGTCAGTTAATCATATTAAGTTAAGTTAATAATAGCCATACTTTCTCAGAAGCAGTGGGATTTGGGGGGTACACTGCACTCCACCTCCTGGACATGCTCTTTTTCTGACATCACTGAGTCAACCAGTTATAGAGGCAAACAGTGAAGGGGGAGGGAAACAAACTCACTGACTGAGATGAGCCCAATGTTTTTTATTTTAAATGTGTTTCAGATTTCCCCCCTATTTTTCTCCCAACTTGGTGTGCCACGATCCCCTGCCAAGTCCCTCCCCCCACCCGGGGGAGTGGCCGCTCAATTGTCGCTCCATCAAGGCACCGGCTATACTCAGATCTGGCAGGACCAGGCCACAAACCCCTGATTCTTGTGCCCAACTGCACTGCCTCAAAGTAGTTGATTTTACCGCTGCGTCACCGCGGCTCCCTCCCTGAGCCCTATGTTTTTCTGTGTTCTAATTATATACTTGGAATAGCTCAGTCATATTTTTAGAACTATTGTTTAATTGGGAAACCCATATGCATTTCTAAGCTGGTCTCATAACTATAACCGCCGCCTCCATCCATTTACTCTGGTTCCCAGGCACCGCTTATATTCACTTCACAACTCCATCAGTAGAGCTTGCACATTGCATTGGAGGAGTACTCTTCATGTTTAGCATATATGAGTGTTTGGCTGCACTGTCTCTGCTCTGCCCTCAAGTTATATAGTGGTTGTGCTGCACAGTCCATCTGTCCGTCAAACTTTGACAGATATTTCTGGAAAAGTAATGGCTGGATTACCATGAAATTTGCTTTGTACATCAAATTCCCAAGAGGAAGAAATCAATTGATTTTGGTGATCTCATGACCTTTCCTAGTGCCACCATCAGGCCAAACTTTAATTTGTGATCGAGATATCTCAAAAAATAATGATAGGATTTCCATGAAATTTGCTATGCATATTCATGTTCCCAAAAAGTATATTGATTTTGGTGATCCCATGACGTTTGCTCTAGCTTCACAATCAGACCAAACATATCTTGATAATAACCAGATTGCCAAGATATTTGCTGTGCACAATAATGTGAGGGGAGATTGCTGTGCTTTGGCAGAGGTCTGCATTCTACTGATTGTATTCCTTTGTAGTTTCTTCAGTTCTGCTCATATAACAGAGAGTTTTTTGGAAACAGTTTACATTTTTAGCATTTTTTTTAAAATAAATTGGAAGATTTCACCTCAAAGAAAACTATTTTTTAGAAAAGGCTTTGGTACAAAATTATGTCAAATAATGTATCAAAAAGGAAAAAATGCTACAGTTAACACTTTAAAGCCCTTTTCAAACTGGATTTGTTTTATCAGGGGTTGTGCGGTAGGGCTGTAAACATTGTGAGGGCCTTACCACCTCATCGACCCTATGACTGTGCTATTCATTTATATCCTGGCACAGTACCTCCTTGGGGGTCTCTTTACTCTTTATCGGTTCTCGAGAGCGTCACCATGAAAAAATATATAGAGGAAGCTTTGGCGAATGGCTTTATTAGACCCTCGATCTCGCCAGCTGGCATGGGGTTCTGGCGTGAGAAGAACAAGGGCTTAATGACATCACGGTTAAGAACCATTACCCGCTGCCACTTATTAGCTCCGCTTATGAAAGTCTCCAAGGAGCGTCTGAGTTCTCAAAGCTTCATCTCCGTAACACCTACATCTTGATGTGCATGCGTAAGGGAGATGAATGGAAAACTGCTTTTAACACTCACAGCGGGCACTACGAGTACCTCGTCATACCGTTCGGGCTCACTAGCGCCCCCTCTGTCTTTCAGGCGCTAGTGAATGACGTGCTCTGGGAGATGTTGAGGGATTTGTCTTTGTCTACTTGGACGAAATCTTTATTTTCTCCACTAATCTCTCTGAGCACATTGGGCATGTCAGGCAGGTTTTAAAAGCACTTATCAAGGCTCAACTCTACATCAAGGTTGAGAAGTGTGTTTTTCATTCTAACTCTGTTTCCTTCTTGGGGTTTATAGTATCTAGTGTATAGTGTATAGTTATCGGCGATTCATTCACAATTTTTGCACAGTGGTGGCACCTATCAGTGCGCTGACAAAAAAAAAATGGCATCATCACAATTCCACTGGAATCCTAGGGCCAAGGCAGTCTTTACTGAGCTTAAAAGGAGATTTAGCTCTGAACCCATCTTGATCACTCCCAACCCTTTGTGGTAGAGATTGATGCATCTGAGTTGGAGGTAGGGGCTATTTTATCTCTGCGTTCGCCCCAGGATCAAAAAGTTCACCCGTGCCTATTTCTCTCGTGGCCTGACACCGGACAAGATAAATTATGACGTAGGAGACCGGGAACTTTTGGCAGTGAAATTGGTGCTGGAGGAGTGGGGACACTGGCTCGAGGGGGACGAGCACCCCTTGACAGTGTGGACATAAAAATCTCAAGTATATCCAGGCCGCCAAATGACTCAATTTGTGACAGGCTCGCTGGTCGTTGTTCTTTGCTCGGTTTAAGTTCTTATTAACTTAACGACCGGGATCCAAGAACGTAAAACCAGATACACTTTCGCGGATCCAGGTGGGGGACCCCCCAATTGCCTATTTGTGCCCTCTAGGATACGGAATTAGGTTCTTTAATGGGGTCACTCTTCTCGCATTACGAGCCATCCTGGTGTCCATCCCCGTTGATTGGGAGGGCTTTGACCCTGAAGAACGCTGCTTGGTTCCGTCCAGGCACATTTTCGATCCGGGACTGATAGAGGACTTTCGCAGGTGTGGCTCTGAAGGACCGTCTGAGGCCGATCCTTAATAAGGCCTCAAATGGATTGTGGTACCGGTACAAGCATAGCTATGAACCATGAATTGTAGATTGCTCTATTGATTGACGCGGATCATATAATAATTGTCAAAAGTCATGATGTTGAACACTAATTTACTTGAAGAAATAAACAACATGGTTCGCTGACAGAACATACTTAAATCATGTAAGTTTAGCTACCTAGATAATGACAAAGACACTTGAAAAGAACAGTAAGCCATATGTTTAAATTGAATAATATTGAGGTTGAGCGTGTCAAACAATACCAGTATCTAGGTATTGTAGGTATTAAACCTAAACGTGGCTTCTTTTTTCGAATAAGTTTTGCCTGTCTATGGATAGGAAAAATAATGTGCACTCTGCAGTGTTGGGCAGCAGATTCTTACTCTGGTTGATCTCCTCAACAACAAGCCTCATGATCTGGACCCAGCTGAAAGATCTGGCGTCAAATCCCTCCGACAATGAAGTCTCCATCAGCCTGGAAATCTGGATCAAATTTTCCCTGCAGGGAACAGGCTGGGGCAGGGATTGGGTTGGCAGGAGTAACAGCAGAGGAGGGGTAAAATAGGGACCACATCACCACCAAAAGAGGAGTCATCTCACACTGAACTACAAAGTGAGGAGCGCTGTTTTATTCACCAACCTCCCCATTGTGCATCTCATTATGTTCTGTGTGTTACTGACCTTCAGAGACCACATGACGCCACCACTCTGTGTTCTCTATAGACAAGACTGAGGCACAGAGCTCTGGTGAAACTGAATTTTCCATAATGCCCATGTATTATTGCAAAGGTGCCCTTATACCATAATTATCTGTAAATGTTACAATACCTCACTGGGGGCCCTATTTTTAAGTAAGGCCATAAGTTACGGCAAAGGCTAGCCTTCACTCAAGATGCTTGTGAATTAGGGCGTGTCCAACTTTGTGTCTCCAGGCATTAGCGTAACTGCTGCAGTTGTAAACGAGGCTGGTTCAATAAGAATACATTTACTTTGGATGTAGTGGTGGTTTGCGTTCATTATTGCCGATCAGATCGGTCAATTTTTTCCCTCTAAAAACAATATGCCAGGGTTATAGCCAACTGCTAATTTCATCACTGCCAAAAAGCAAAAGAAAGGCTCTGTTACGAGCATCTCTACGAACCATTACTTGTGATATCAAAAAATAGGTGAGTCTAGTCCTGACCTAGCCCTGCCCCACGTATAAATAAAACCATGTTGCCGGCATGTTCTGGGCTCAATGGGCCGCATTCATGAAACATTCTGAAATTTGTGCGTACATTCACACACAAAACAAGTTTGTACAAAATATTTACACCGGATTCATCAAACTGTGCGGGAAAGCTGATTTGTTTGCATTCATGTGCGTATGTTTATACATTCCCATTCATCATATATGACAGGTGTGTGCACCTTATTTTTAATTCGGCATAAATCCATGCCCATGAATTGTCCATTATTATCACATATGGAAGTTGCAACAAACAAGTGCATACAAATTCAAAATGGCCCCGAAAAGGCAGAGGTTTGTCTGCCTTCTCAGATAAAGCTACAAAATGCTGCACAAATGTAACAGAATTGGGCTAGGTAGCCGAAAACCACTAACCAGCCATTCATCCCTTTCAGCCAACAAATCTGTGTGATCCCTAAAGATACATTCTCTCCAAAGGGCACCGTGTGCCAACTCCGCCAATAGCGCAAGATCAGCCATTGCAATGCCGGCTATAGACCTGTAAGCCCTTCTTTTTTGTTTATAGATTAAATATCTGTGCTTTAAATAGCATATTTAACATCATATAGCCTAACATTTAAATGTGATCCATTTAGAAAAATTGTAGGCTAATGGGGGCATCCATTACGTTATGGGTCTAATTAAATACGTTCATAGCCAACAATTGATGAATAGATGTATTCTAAACTGTTTGCATTTTACAATTGTAATGTATTACAGTTGCATTGTGCATTTCAAAGGCTACATTTATTCTTGTGAATTTAACAGAAAATACAAATGAAAATTTAAATAATTCAAAAGTTACTTTTCGCAGCATTTTGAATTTACAAAAGTACCACGCGTGGTCCTGAGCAAGTGTACAAGTAAAATGGCCAATACAATTTAATCACAAATACATTTTGCGCACGTTTAAGGAATGAGGCCCAAAGTGTGGAGCAAGTCCTGATTTTAACAAATGCGTATCTTACAATACCTCCCAACTTCTTTGTGTCTCTCATTAAAGTAGCTTATATATTAACAAATTGAAATAAACAAAATATTAAGCACATCTGTGTTATGCGCTTTCATAACAACAACAAAATACCGCAATGCACCACTGTTTGAGTTAAAACCTGGTCTGTGTTAGTTAAATGTAAATACAGTATTTAACACAAAAAATATTTTGGTTGCGCGAGAAGAAACTAGAAATTCCACTTATGCCCAGGTGCATTTGCACTTGAATTGTCCCCAAAATAGGGCCCTGGGATTGCAATAATAATCTAGTTTCCAGTCTTAACCCAGCGTTCACACGGTGAGCAAATCGGTTGACGGGTCACTCAAGTAAGGTTCAGTGTGGGGGCAAGGGCTTCCCTTCATGTTCTCTTAGTGATCTCGTGCAGCTAAAACTGCATGTGAAAACATCATCGGCGGTTGCCTGACGATGGCTGTGAAAAGTTCAGCCGCGCTCAACTTTTCTCTGGTGACAGAATAGATCACCATGGCAACATCAGCCCATTTGCTTGGGTTGCTCAGCAACTGAGTTGCTCATTGTGTGAACGCCGAGTAAGGGTGCAGTGTACCCGAATGTATAGATATGTTCTCTGCTTTTATTGTATGAATCCTCAGAGCATTCCTCAGGTTTAAGGCTATTCTCTTTCAATGCGTCTCTTTGTAAATAATTTACTTTACTCTGCTGTCATTCTCCAGAGCGACTTATAATGCAAACACAAGTGCAAAGACCAGGCATCAAAGTGCTGTCATTCCCTAGAAGGGTAAAGTATAGTCCCAAGACAGACAACAAGTGCAACAACTTGATTGATTTGAAGACTGGATTGTAATAGCAAATTAAAGATAAAATTTGCTCATTTCTGTGCACGTCTGACTTAACTGTGGTGTGATATGCGTGTATGCAAAAGTAAAAGTGTTGGGAATTACAACCATTATGTGTTAATATCATTGAAGCCTACATCTTATTTTATTTCTATCCCTGGCATTACATGTTTTTGGCTATTCTCTCAACACATGAATTTGACTCAGGTATTTCAGGTTTTTTGTCTTACCTTTGCATATTTGCTTTGATAAAATGAAAAATTCATACAAGAAATGAAAACCTGCATTGTTTTATTTGGTAACAACTCTTCCCATTAGATGCTGTTTTGTGTTTTTCTCAGGTTTCAGTAAAATTATGTAACATTTTGGAGCAAATAAGCATAGCAGTAGCCCAAAACTAGATGCTAGAATTGCAAAGATCTCCACAGCTACAGTGAACTTTCCAGGTGAGCTGACATAAGCTGGTATAAAGGCCAGCCACACTGCACAGAAGATCAACATGCTGAAGGTGATGTATTTGGCCTCGTTAAAATTGCCTGGCAGCTTCCTGGCCAGAAAAGCCAGAATAAAACACAGAGCAGCCAGGAACCCAATGTATCCCAGAACACACCAGAAGGCCTGTTCAGAACCCACACTACACTCCAGGATTATTTTGGACCGGTGGTACTGGGTGTTTTTATTTGGGAATGGAGGAGCAGTGATCAGCCACACTGCACAGATTATCACTTGTATAAAGGTGCAGGCAGAGATGATAAATCTCTGCTGTTTGGGTCCCAGCCATTTCATGATGTTATTTCCAGGCCTAGCGGCTGTAAAGGCAGCCAGCACCACCAGAGTCTTCCCCAGGATACAGGAGATGCAGAGTGAGAAAGTGATGCTGAAGGCAGTATGGCGCAGCATGCAGGACCATGATGTAGGCTCTCCGATGAACACCAGCGCACACAGGAAGCACAGAGTCAGAGAGAGCAGGATGAAGAAGCTCAGCTCTGAGTTGTTGACTTTAACAATTGGAGTGTTCCTGTGATAGAGGAATACTGCCAGAACAGCGATGGTGAGGCAGGCTCCCACTACAGCTATCACAGTCAGGGTCAGTCCAATTGCATCATGGGAGAGATACTCAATCACTTTGGGTATGCATTCAGTTCTGGCTGCATTGGACCAGTAATCTTCAGAACAAGATATGCAGTCTATTGAATCTGAGAAAAGACAGTATAATAGTTGTTATAAAAAAAAGGCTGCAGCGATATATTTTGGGGTGTATTAAATCTCACCAAATATTATCCACTATATCTTGTTATAACGAGATCCTTTTCTTGTCAACAAACTGATCTGTTTTACCTAATTTGGGGTGGCGGCAGTGGCATTTTTTTCTACCTAAAAAACCTAAAAATGTCTGTAACTCAACATGCATTTTAAAAAATCTAAGCACCCGTATGTTAAAAAGGAAAACAGTCTCATATGAGTGAGATAAGAGTGTAAGAACTCCTCATCTACAGGTGCACCTGTATATCAAGATCCTTTTTTAAAAGGGGCTGGGTACGTAGTTTGAATGGGATTCGTAATGCCCAGCCCAGAGATCATTATCCTGCTTATAGTATGGCATACCAATAAAAATCATAATTGTAATCAAAATATGCATTCACAAAATATGCGATTCTAAACATTTCTTGTTATGACAAGATACTTACTACAGTAATGTACTGCCATAGATATAATCACAAATATCATTAACAACCAATACCTTGTATCTGTACAACAAAAATTGCATTTTCAAAAGGCGATTCAAAAAAGTGTTTTTTTAAAGGATTCATCTTGGTGTATACATTAATGATCTTTAAAAAAAAATTGGTCAGACTAGAAACATTCTTGTTGTAATGAAACACTAAAATACAATCAGTTCAACATTTTAAAAAGATATACCACAGTGTAGTAAGTAAAATATTTCCAGTGGGTAAACGTGTGTACTTTCAACAAAATGGTTATGTCTGCTAGCATGAAAAAGCCAACTTGTAATGAGCTTATGAGATCTGACTACTGTACCCACTAGCAGTCTGTGTGTTAATTTGATGTGAAGAGCACTCACCTGTCTTATTACTAATCTTCCCGCTGTCACATGTTACACAATCAAAGCAGCACAGAGGCTCCCCACGACGTACAGCCTTCCTGCTTCCTGGAGCACAGCTCTCACTGCACACAGACACCAACACCTACATGAGAGAGAACACAGCCAGGTGTAACTACACAAAAATTTACCTGTAAATGGGACTCTGTATCTCTCTATGAAACTCTTAATTCATCACACTTCTACCTGCCCATTTCCATGGCCCAAGAGGCCAGGTTGTTACGTTTCTGTCATGTTTATGCCACGTTTCATGTTTAGTATTTGTCACAGTTTATTTTCTGTTTATGTTACGATGCAGTTCATTGTTTGCATACATATTTCCATGTTTTTCCGCAGCCTTGCGTTCATGCTGTTTCTTCTCTTGCTGTCACTCACGCTTCCATAATTGTTTCATTCTCCCTTGTCTAGTTACTAATATACTAACATTAGATCAGGATTGGGTAATACTAACTATCTAACCATGTGTTCATGTTTACCTTACGTTTCTCGTACATGTTAATTACTAATTTACTAACGCTAGGTCAGGATAGGTTAACTACTAACGATTTACTATTGCTTGTTATGTGTCTCATTTTCTCAAGCTGTTGTGAATTTCCTGCTGCTCTCAAGCTAATGTCTGCACCTGTCTACGCCTGCATATAAGATCAGTGTTCATGTCATGTCATTGCGAAATTGTTGCCTTAGTTTACTATTGTCACTTTTGAGCGGTTTCCATTGTTTTGACTACCGTTATTGATCTAGTCTGTTTATTGACCATCGTTACTGCCTGCCTATTGTTTCCACTGCCTGTTTTTGACCACGAGTTTTGCCTGCTGTCTGTTTGTACCTTTGCCCCGCGGATAGGACTTCGGTCTGACTCCTGCTACACCCCACGACTACGAACTTTGCTTTTTCCCTGTTTTGTACTTCTGCTCCGCTGACAGCTACTCTGGTTAACGAACTCTTGCATGGATACCGATTTCGAGACTGCCTTCTCCCTCGGTACTGTATCTTTGGTCTGGCTGGATTTATTGGTTTTTGGACTTTGCTTGTGTGACTACGTTTTTGGATTTCCCCATAATAAAGCCCTTGCGGGTATTTATTATCAAGTTAGTGTTCTGAGTCGTGCATTACGGGTCCAACCCGCACACACCCGTCTCAGAACAATTTCGACAAGATGGACACTGCTGACTCAACTGCCATGTTCCACGCCCTGCAACAACAAGGCCTCATCGTTCAGCAGCACGCCCAGGGGATTTCCGAGCTCCGGGAGGAGATTAAAGAGTTGTGCGCTGAGATGAGGAGACTGGCCATTGCAGTTCAACCACGCACTCCAGAGCAACCTGCTAAACCGCCTGCTATTCCACCCTCCAACCACATGGGAGCCTGGCAATTCCGGGAGCCACAACAGCCCCCCCCCGGAGAGGTTTGATAGTGAGCCAGAGAGATGCAAGGCATTTCTATTACAATGCGACTTTGTCTTCTGACAACAGTCATTGACCTATCCGACTGACGAGCGATGGATTGGCTACGTGATGGGGCTACTCAAGGGGAGAGCTTTGGACTGGGCTACCGCGGTGTGGACCGGAGGTTCATTTCCTCTCAGCCACGTGATCCGCAAAGTGTTCCAGCACGCCTCCAGTGACTAAGAGCCTTCACAGCAACTCATTGCCCTCCGCCAAGGCCTTAAAAGCGCCGCGGACCATTCTATTGCCTTTCGGACTATTGCTGCGGCTACCCACTGGAATGACTCGGCCCTGGTGGACTTGTTCCGGACCAGTCTGAACGGGGCGCTCCAGGACGAGTTATCCCATTAGGAACCCATCAAGGAGTTTGACGCTCTCGTCCGAGCCGCTATTCGCTTGGATAACCGCTACAGACTTTGCCGGAGGGAGAGACCGATTCTGCCCGGTCAGCCGTACCCCAGACAAGTACCTGCCTCACTGACGGAGGAGAACCAGGCTTGGGTAGTTGAACCAATGGATCTTTCCCGTACCGGAGTTAAGATCTCGCCCGAAGAACGGATACGTCGGAGGGAGACCGGTGCATGCTTCTACTGCGGAAAGCTGGGGCATTCTCAAGCACAATGCACCACCCGGTCCAGGAAATCCGAGTCATCCGTGGGACTGAGGTCTTCAACCCACCAGGAGAAGATCTCCAAGAGCGATACTCGCCCTACCCTCACTGCCACACTCATGCTACCTGAGAGGGAGGTTCATGTGAGCGCGCTCATAGACTCTGGAGCGGACGTGAACCTCATCGATGAAGTTATAGTCAGAGATCTGGACATTCCCACTCTTCCACTGCCCCACCCCAAGAATGCTCGGTCGTTGGACGGCAAGACATTCTACAGAATGACTCACGTCACGGAACCGGTTCAACTGATCATTTCTGGCAACCATTACGAATTCATCCAGTTCCACATCATCCGCTCCCCCAACGATCCACTCATTCTGGGACTACCCTGGCTTCAAGAACACAACCCCGTCATTGACTGGAAGTCCCACCACATTAAAGCCTGGAGCCGCCAGTGTCACCAAGCCTGTCTTCTGTCCGCACCTGCACCTGCTGGGGGCACACCTACCCCACCTCAAGACACCAAGCCATCTCTGGAAAACGTGCCAGCCCCTTATCACGACCTGGGCATTGTTTTTTCCAAGATGCAAGCACAGACACTTCCTCCTCACAGACCCTATGATTGCACGATCGACCTTCTACCCGGTTCCACTCTTCCCTCAAGTCGACTCTACAACGTCTCCAAACCAGAAAGAGAAGCCATAGAGAAATACATTTGGGATTGCCTTGCCAACGGTCTGATTCGCCCCTCTTCGTCACATGTGGGCGCTGAATTTTTCTTCGTCCAGAAAAAAGACGGCTCGCTGCGTCCTTGTATCGACTTCAGAGAACTGAATAACATTACAATCAAGAACAAATACCCTCTACCGCTCATTGACTCAGCCTTCCAACCACTCCACGACGCTACTGTCTTCACCAAGCTGGACCTACGCAACGCATACCACCTGGTGCGCATTCGTGAGGGGGACGAATGGAAGACCGCCTTCAAGACCTCGTTAGGACACTTTGAGTACCTGGTTATACCTTTCGGCCTTCCTAACGCCCCCGCCGTGTTTCAGGCGTAAGTAAATGACGTCCTACGGGACCTATTGGGCTGCTACATAATCGTCTATCTGGACGACATCTTGATCTACTCCACTAACGTCAAGGAACACGAAGGCCACGTCATGCAGGTTCTCCAACGACTTTTGGAGAACAGACTCTTTGTCAAGGCTGAGAAGTGTGTGTTCCACACCCACACGGTCGAGTTCCTGGGCTTCATCTTGGAGAGGGGACAAATCAGGGCGGATCCCAAGAAGATCCAGGGGGTCACAGATTGGCCCAAGCCTGCTACTCGGAAACATCTACAACGCTTCTTGGGATTCGCAAATTTTTACTGGAGGTTCATCCGGAGCTACAGCCAGGTCGTCGCCCCTCTCACCAAGCTCACATCTACTGCTATGCCATTCTGCTGGAATCCTGAGGCTGAAAACGCCTTCAAGAAAATTAAGAGACTGTTCTCCTCCGCTCCGATTCTGGTGCACCCCGACCCCACTCGTCAGTTTGTCGTGGAGACTGATGCATCCGACACTGGAGTAGGGGCCGTGCTCTCTCAGGTTTCCCCCACTGACAATCTTCTACACCCCTGCACATTCTTCTCCCGTAAGCTGTCTCCGGCGGAGAGGAATTATGACGTGGGAAACCGAGAGCTACTTGCTGTCAAGCTAGCACTGGAGGAGTGGAGGCATTAGCTGGAGGGCCCCGAGAAACCATTTGTGGTCTGGACCGAATATAAAAATTTGGCGTACTTACAGACAGCCAAGAGGTTGAACTCCCGCCAAGCCAGATGGGCCCTGTTCTTTGGCCGTTTCAATTTTACATTGACCTACCGTCCTGGTTCCAAGAACGTCAAGCCTGATGCCTTTTCGCAACAGTTCATGGCCAGTTCTGAGCAAGAGGCCCTGGAGAACATCCTTCTTGGGTCCTGCACCATTGCTTCGGTGTCCTGGAGGATTGAGGCCGTCATTAAAAAGGCGCTACTCAAGGAGCCCGATCCAAGGTCCAATCCCGGTACACGCCTTTACGTTCCCTCAGCCGCCCGGACACATGTTCTCCAATGGGCTCATTCCTCCCTCATGTCATGCCATCCCGGCTTTAACCGCACCCTGGCTGTCCTCAAGAGAAGGTTCTGGTGGAACTCCATGATCCCCGACACCAGGCATTTCGTCAAGGCCTGTACCACCTGTGCCAGGAGCAAGGCCTCTCACCAGGCCCCAGCTAGTCTGCTCCAACCTCTGCCAGTGCCCAGTCACCCTTGGAGTCACATCGGGGTGGATTTCGTGACCGGACTTCCCCCTTCTGAGGGCAACACCACCATCCTGACGGTGGTGGACAGGTTCAGCAAGGCAGCGCACTTCATTCCTCTGCCTGGATTGCCCACTGCCCAAGAGACCGCGGATGTTCTGGTCAAGGAAGTCTTTAGGATTCATGGCATTCCCGGGGACATTGTCTCTGACCGTGGCCCCCAGTTCATCTCCCAGGTCTGGAAGGCCTTCTGTTCTGCTCTCGGAGCCACCTCCAGCCTCACGTCAGGTTACCACCCCCAGTCTAACGGTCAGACTGAAAGGGCCAACCAAGACCTCGGAGCTGCTTTACGCTGTGTGTCGGCCAAGAATCCCACTTCATGGAGCAAGATGCTCACCTGGGTCAAGTATGCGCACAACGCCCTGCCCTGCGCCGCTACTGTAAAATCCCCATTCGAGGTTTCTCTCGGCTACCTACCTCCTCTGTTTCCCGAGCAAGAGGTGGAGATTGCTGTCCCTTCCCTTGCCACCCACATGCACCGCTGCCTCAAGATCTGGAGGGACGCCCGGGCCGCGCTATTGAGCACAGCCGAACGGAATCGTCGAGTCGCTGATCGCCACCGCACTCCAGCCCCTGAGTACAAGCCTGGCGACTCAGTTTGGCTCTCCTCTAAGGACATTCCCCTCCAATCCACTTCCCACAAACTCCAGCTCCGCTTCATTGGACCCTACAAGATTCACAGCATCATCAACCCCACCTCAGTCAAGCTGTCATTGCCCCCTTCCATGAAGATTCACCCCACGTTTCATGTTTCATGCATTAAGCCCTATTCTACTGATCCCCTTTGCCCCCCTGATCCCCCACCCACTCCTCCCCATATCATAGATAACCACCCGGCCTTCACTGTCAAGAAACTACTGGACATTCGCAAGCGAGGCCGGGGGTTCCAGTATCTGGTGGACTGGGAGGGTTATGGCCCGGAGGAGCGTTCCTGGGTCGCACCTAGTCTGATTCTGGACCCTACTCTGATAAGTGACTTTCATCGTGACTTCCCTGATAAACTGTGTAGACCGTCAGGAGTCGGTCGTTAGGGGGGGGTACTGTTATGTTTCTGTCATGTTTATGCCATGTTTCATGTTTAGTGTTTGTCACAGTTTATTTTCTGTTTGTTACGATGCAGTTCATTGTTTGCATACATATTTCCATGTTTTTCTGCAGCCTTGCATTCATGCTGTTTCTTCTCTTGCTGTCACTCACGCTTCCCTAATTGTTTCATTCTCCCTTGTCTAGTTACTAATATACTAACATTAGATCAGGATTGGGTAATACTATCTAACCATGTGTTCATGTTTACCTTACGTTTCTCGTACATGTTAATTACTAATTTACTAACGCTAGGTCAGGATAGGTTAACTACTAACGATTTATTAATTGCCTCGTTACGTGTCTCATTTTCTCAAGCTGTTGTGAATTTCCTGCTGCTCTCAAGCTAATGTCTGCACCTGCATATAAGATCAGTGTTCATGTCATGTCTTTGTGAAATTGTTGCCTTAGTTTACTATTGTCACTTTTGAGCGTTTTCCATTGTTTTGACTACCGTTATTGATCTAGCCTGTTTATTGACCGTTACTGCCTGCCTATTGTTTCCACTGCCTGTTTTTGACCACGAGTTTTGCCTGCTGTCTGTTTGTACCTTTGCCCCGCGGATAGGACTTCGGTCTGACTCCTGCTACGCCCCACGACTACGAACTTTGCATTTTCCCTGTTTTGTACTTCTGCTCCGCTGACAGCTACTCTGGTTAACGAACTCTTGCATGGATACCGATTTCGAGACTGCCTTCTCCCTCGGTACTGTATCTTTGGTCTGGCTGGATTTATTGGTTTTTGGACTTTGCTTGTGTGACTACGTTTTTGGATTTCCCCATAATAAAGCCCTTGCAGGTATTTATTATCAAGTTAGTGTTCTGAGTCGTGCATTACGGGTCCAACCCGCACACACCCGTCTCACAGGTGTCACTGCAAAGACATTTACCTGTCTGTGAGTACTTAATACACAGGCTAAAACAGTGACATAGACTGTGTATATAAAATGAACATGCATAGAAGATGCTAAAATATATACTACAATCTATGCAGTGCATAATAACCTTTTTTTTTTGTCATTGTACTAATTTAATACATTTCCGTGACAGACTGCAGGTTTGAGTTCCAGCTTTAAAAGATTTGGTCCATGTTGACTACCTGCTGATCAATGTTGATTTGGTGCTGTCACTTCAGATTTTAAATTACCTTTGCACTTACCACTTTATGCTACAGAACTTCAACAGAGGGCATCGCATGTACTGAAATACACATTGTGTGCAGCTTGCCTCTCTCTGGTGGCCCGTCCACACGATCGCCTCCTCCTGGATGAATAGCTCCTTCCCAGACTGCTTTGCACCATCAAACCTTCCCACATTGACAAACTCAATATTTCCAGCTGCGCCTCTTTGCCAGTTGATCACATCGAATGATGGAGAAACCTCCCCATTTTCATCAAAATTCACCTCCTCTCCAGAAATAGTAAAGGAGACCTCCTGAATATAGTGCTGGAGCTTTGAAATGAAAATAAGAAAGAGAAAATTGTATTGTTTTACAATTCCTTACTCTCATAGATAAATGAAAATATTCGAGATCATATCAATTGTCATATACTGTAAATGTAGGTATGATTTTAGATTTTAGTTTGTGTTACTGACTAAACATAAAGAATAAAAATGGCTATTGGAGAGGATAAAGAGGGAAATGATAATGATAGTTAACATTTCTCTGTATATGCATACTACATATTATAGAACAAAAGTCCAGAATTCCTAATTAAAATACTTTAGTATCTTTAAAAATAATTTTGAAATGATTCCACAGCATTATGGGCTGACACTGTAATGGTATATTTATATCATTTCATAAATCAATGTGAAATTGTGTAGTTCTGTGCAGGTGGATTGCAGTGTTATTGATAAATTAGAATTCTTTTTAAATTCTGAATCACAACGCATACAAATAGAGGTTTTTATTTGGACACTGGAGTATTTTGGCTTTCTCCTGATGATTGTAAAATAAGTTTACCAGCCAGTAAATTCTGTCATGGCCAATGTGTCATATCTCACCAAATTGTGTTTAATGTAGGCAATGTTGAATCTTTCTAATCCCGCGCTGTTGTAATGCAGCAATCAAATTCATGCATTTGGTTTCACTGGTTGTATTACCTGTAGATTTATGTACCATTAGGAAAAAACATCTAAGACAATTACAAGGTTGATTCTGTTGCTGCAATCATTCAGTAAAATGAAAATGTAACCTTTTTCAAGCAATTTGAATTCATGTTACATATTATGAACTGAGATATAGGAGGAAAACGCAAAATGCTTCTGTTAATCTAGCATACATTACTAACTTTTTATTGTCTATTTATTCAAGCTTTTCATGTGATCACCTGCCATGGTTGAATGTTTGAGGCATCAGCACATGAGGAGTTGTGGAAGGGCCCTTTCCCAGGTTTACAGCTGATGAGGTTGTGCAAGGAATGAGCGATGACGTACACGGCTTTGTACACGTTGTAGGAAACACGAGGGCTGGAGGTGTTCAGGTAGGCAGAGTGCTGCTCCTGCAGGGGCTCCAGCCCTGTACAGGGGGGCAGCTGGGAGGAGGCCTGGGTGCTGCTGCTGGAGGGGTAGAGAGAGCAACCGTACAAAGCACCCCACAGCTCATGCACCAGGGGGTTACTGGGGTACCTCAGTGGGTTTACACTCATCAGATAGTCTCTAAAACCTGGCACCTGCCCCTGCCGGATGTCAAACCCAATTGTACCTCCTAGAAATGGGTAGAACTCACTGCCTGAGAATATTGGTGCTGTTACCCAGGAATCACATCCAATCCACTGGATCCCTGTGATGTTCTGATCCATGTAGTCTTTCACTAAGAGTGAGAGCTCCCCGTAAACAACAAACACCACAACAACCCTCGCAGAGGAGTGTTTCATAGTGTTAAGGATTTCCTGTACTCTCTCCTGATTGTACACTTTGGGGATTATTTCATGGTACGCTAAACACACACCAGTGTTTTTTATTTCCCTCATCAATGCCAGAAGAGAGAATCTGCCAAAGGCATGGTCCTCAAGGACGACACCAACCCATGTCCAACCGAATTTCTGCAGGAGGCGTGTAATGGCTTTCACCTGGTAGTTGTTATTTGGAAGAATTCCGAAAAATGTTGGGAACTCATTCTTGTTGCTGAGACAGGGACATATTGAAAAACTGATCTGAAAAACAAAAAATCCACATTCTTTTTTAACGTGAAGTACATAAACACAGCAATACAAGTTGTTTTTTTATAAATAATATTTAGGCACTATAAGTATGTTACGATGATGCAAGATCATTGTTTAGCACCATCTGAACAATAAATTAATGTCACTCACTGATTTCATAGTTCCAAATAAATGTTAGTCTGAATAAGTATGTCTGACAAATTAATCTGTCACTTAAATTTGCTTATTATATATTTTACTAGAGTAAAATGTAATACATTTATACATTTGAATTATTTAAATAAAATTAATCAATACAGGCTTATCTTGTGAAAGCATATGCTTCCAAAAATGCTATCAACAAAATATTTCCAGTCAAATGTGATCAAAACCCAACACATCTAATCTTCTGGTCAAATTCTAGTGATTTCTCTAAAATACAGACCTGTGGTGGTTATGACCCATTTTATGAAAATAATTTTCTTCAACATTTTTGAAAAATGTGGTATTATATAATAATTACAATGTGAATAATAACCAACAGCAGGACCTTTGGGATAGAACAATGCTTTTCACACACAGTTTTAATTATTTAAACTGCAATACAATGTACGACACATAATAGACATAGTTGAGAATATATTTTGTTATTATGTAGACTCCTTATCATTGTATACTAGTCTCACACTTGTAAATGTAAGGAAAATACACATATCCATTATTAATAAAAAATGGACATAAAATCACTTGATGAACAGTGTCTCAGCTGATGATAAAGGTAGAACCAAATAAAAAATACTTAATCTTTACAGAACCATGGATTTAATCCAGAAGTATATCTATTATGTTTATTCCAAATTACCTCTATTAATTCATTTTAGTCTGATAGGAAATACATACCATTGGGATTCTGAATGGCTGCAGAGTTCTGGAGAGAACAATAGACTGTGCAGACCCATAATCTCCAACCAAGGCCAAAGGATGAGATATGGCAGAACACACAGTGCTGGAGGATGTCCTTGGTCCGTTCAGAACTGCCAGAACTGCTGCTTGCGCTGTCACAGGGGTTGTGCAGGAGTCGTGGATCTTGTATCCCAGAGTAAAGTTAGGCAGCAGGTTCTCACTCTGGTTGATCTCCTCAATAGCCAGTCTCATGGCCTGGGCCCAGCGGAAAGAACTTGGATCAAATCTGTGCAGAGACCAACAGCAGAATTTAATGTTTGTTGGAAAAATCTTTGTTGGAAAAGAAAACACTTTTTCGTGCACATAAGAGTAACCATGACCTCACCCCCAACATTGTGGAGCAGCTGGTTTGTAAGTAAAGTTCCGGTCTGGGGGCTCAACCCCGTAATGCATGGGGAAAATCCCCCCGATGATGAAGTCTCCATCAGCCTGGAAATCAGGATCAAAAGTGCCCAGCAGGGAACAGACTGGGGCAGGGATCGGCTGACAGGAGTGACAGCAGAGAAATGATCAAATAAAGACCACATCATCACCAACAGAGGAGTCATCTTTACCCGGGCTGATCCCGCACACTGCGGTGATGAGTCTGAAGCAGCATTTTATTCACCATCTAACTCTGTGCATCTCATTATTCTCTGTATCTCATTGGACAGGAAAGCATGTGACATCACAACTCTGCATTCCCCAAAGACAAGTTGAGGCACAGAGCTCTTGGGAAATTATTCACACTAGTGAATTTTCATTTGGTAACTTCTCCATGATTTTTCTTCAACTATGTGCTTCAAATTTAGGCAAACAATAGCTTTTTACAGAGAGACAAAGGTAGATTTTAGTGACATTGAGGCTTGGTGTAGCTGCTTGGCAATTGCATTGTGGAAATGTATAATAGTGTGTGCTTGTAATCTTCTGTCATGGTCAGTTAATCATATTAAGTTAAGTTAATAATAGCCATACTTTCTCAGAAGCAGTGGGATCTGGCTGGTACACTGCACTCCACCTCCTGTACATGCTCTTTTTCTGACATCACCGAGTCAACCAGTTATAGAGGCAAACAGTGAAGGGAGGGGAAAAAAACTCACTGACTGAGATGAGCCCTATGTTTTTTATTTTAAATGTGTTTCAGATTTTCCCCCTGTTTTTCTCCCAACTTGGTGTGCCACGATCCCCTGCCAAGTCCCTCCCCCCACCCGGGGGAGTGTCCGCTCAATTGTCGCTCCAAGTGCCGCCATGAAAAGATATATAGAGGAAGCTTTGGCGAATGGCTTTATTAGACCCTCGACCTCGCCAGCTGGCGTGGGGTTCTGGCGTGAGAAGAAAGAGGGCTTAATGACATCATGATTAAGAACCGTTACCCGCTGCCACTTATGAGCTCCGCTTATGAAAGTCTCCAAGGACCGTCTGTGTTCACAAAGCTTCATCTCCGCAATGCTTACATCTTGATGCGTAAGGAAGATGAAAAACTGCTTTTAACACTCACAGCAGGCCCTACGAGTACCTCGTCATACCGTTCGGGCTCACTAGCGCCCCCTCTGTCTTTCAGGCGCTAGTCAATGACGTGCTCTGGGAGATGTTGGAGAGATTTGTCTTTGTCTACTTGGACGAAATCTTTATTTTCTCCACTAATCTCTCTGAGCACATTGGGCATGTCAAGCAGGTTTTAAAAGCACTTCTCAAGGCTCAACTCTACATCAAGGTTGAGAAGTGTGTTTTTCATTCTAACTCTGTTTCCTTCTTGGGGTTTATAGTGTAGTGTATAGTTATCTGCGATTTATTCACAATTTTTGCACAGCGGTGGCACCTATCACTGCACTGACAAAAAAAAATGGCACCATCACAATTCCACTGGAATCCTAGGGCCGAGGCAGCCTTCACTGAGCTTAAAAGGAGATTTAGCTCTGAGCCATCTTGATCACTCCCAACCCATACCTCCCCTTTGTGGTAGAGATTGATGCATCTGAGTTGGAGGTAGGGGCTATTTTATCTCAGCCTTCGCCCGAGGATCAAAAAGTTCACCCTTGCCTATTTTTCTCGTGGCCTGACACCGGACAAAATAAATTATGACGTAGGGGTCCGGGAACTTTTGGCAGTGAAATTGGTACTGGAGGAATGGGGACACTGGCTCGAGGGGGCCGAGCACCCCTTTACAGTGTGGACAGATCATAAAAATCTTGAGTATAACCAGGCCGCCAAATGACTCAATTCGTGACAGGCCCGCTGGTCGTTGTTTTTTGCTCGGTTTAAGTTCTTATTAACTTAACGACCGGGATCCAAGAACGTAAAACCAGATACACTTTTGCAGATCCAGGTGGGGGACCCCCTAATTGCCTATTTGTGCCCTCTAGGATACGGAATTAGGTCCTTTAATGGGGTCACTCTTCCCGCATTACGGGCCATCCTGGTGTCCATCGGACAAAAGAGTTCCTTTCCAGGCGGTTTGGTGGCTTAGTATGGAGAGGGATGTGCGGGAGTTTGTTTCGGTCTGCGCCCGTAGTAAGTTTTCACAACTCCCACGCTCTGGGTTTCTGCGCCTTTTACCCATCCCTAAGCGTCACTGAAGTCACGTCGTCTTGTATTTTGTGACTGGGTTCCCTACCTCTGACGGCAACACTACTATCCTGGTAGTCGTGGATAGGTTTTATCGCTCTAACCAAGTTGCCATCAGCGCCAGAAACCGCACGGTTGATGATTGATCACAATAGGCACAATGTGAACATGGGGTGTTTATTCTACATGGCATGTATAGCTATTTCTGACATAATGTTACTTAAGAGAGTGAATAATTCCTCTAAACATGAAAAGCACCTAATTAAGAAAAATTAACAGCTTGTTAAAATTCTGGGATTGCAATTATGGTTGCAACGAAAACCAGCATACACAGGGGGGTCCCAGGTTTTGGAACTCCTTGGCTAGCTGATAGGCGTCACCGCCTGGTTCCCTCTTACCGCATTGGGCAACGGATTTGACTCTCCACGCGGGATCTTCCCTTGCGAGTGGAATCTCGCAAACTAGATCCGCGCTTCATGCAGCCTTTTAAAATCATCTGGAGGATTAACCCCGTTACTGTGCGCCTTCAGCTTCCTCAATCTATATGTTGATGTTCACTCTATATTCCATGTCTCCCGACTGAAGCCGGTGCTTGTTAGCGCATTGGCTCCGGCTGAAAAGCCGCGGCCTCTTCCTCCTCGATTTTTTATGGGGTGTCCTGCTTATACTGTGCCGCATATCCTGGCCGAGAGACATGTGGGCAGAGGGAAGCAGAACCCCGTTGATTGGGAAGGCTGTGACCCTGAAGAACGCTGCTGGGTCCCATCCAGGCAAATTTTCGATCCGGGACTTATAGAAGACTTTGGCAGACGTGGCTCTGAAGGACAGTCTGGGGCCGCTCCTTAATAAGGCCTCAAATGGATTGTGGTACCGGTACAAGCATAGCTATGAACCATGAATTGTAGATTGCTCTATTGATTGACGCGGATCATATCATAATTGTCAAAAGTCATGATGTTGAACACTAATTTACTTGAAGAAATAAACAACATGGTTCGGTGACAGTACAGATTTACAAATTTAAATGTAAGTTTAGCTACCTAGATAATGACAAAGACACTTGAAAACAACAGAAAGCCATATGTTTAAATTGAATAATATTGAGGTTGAGCGTGTCAAACAATACCAGTGTCTAGGTATTGCCTGTCTATGGATAGGAAAAAGAATGTGCACTCTGCAGTGTTGGGCAGCAGATTCTTACTCTGGTTGATCTCCTCAACAGCAAGCCTCATGATCTGGACCCAGCTGAAAAATCTGGCGTCAAATCCCTCCGATAATGAAGTCTCCATCAGCCTGAAAATCTGGATCAAATTTTCCCTGCAGGGAACAGGCTGGGACAGGGATTGGGTTGGCAGGAGTAACAGCAGAGGAGGGGTAAAATAGGGACCACATCACCACCAACAGAGGAGTCATCTTCAACCAGGCTGCTCCCACACACTGAGGTACAGAGTGAGGAGCGCTGTTTTATTCACCAACCTCCCCATTGTGCATCTCATTATGTTCTGTGTGTTACTGACCTTCAGAGACCACATGACGTCACCACTCTGTGTTCTCTATAGACAAGACTGAGGCACAGGAGCTCTGGTGAAACTGAATTTTCCATAATGCCCATGAATTATTGCAAAGGTGCCCTTATACCTTAATTATCTGTAAATGTTACAATACCTCACTGGGGGCCCTATTTTTGCAGTAAGGCCATAAGTTACGGCAAAGGCTAGCCTTAACTCAAGATGCTTGTGAATTAGGGCGTGTCCAACTTTGTGTTTCCAGGCATTAGCATAACTGCTGCAGTTGTAAAAGAGGCTGGTTCAATAAGAATAAATTTACTTTGGATGTGGTGGTCGTTTGCGTTCATTATTGCCGATCAGATCGGTCCATTTTTTCCTCTAAAAACAGTATGTCAGGGTTATAGCCAACTGCTAATTTCATCATGGCCAAAAAGCAAAAGAAAGGCTCCGTTACGAGCATCTCTACGAACCATTACTTGTGATATCAAAAAATAGGCGAGTCTAGTCCTCACCAAGCCCTGCCCCACGCACAAATAAAACCATGTTGCCGGCATGTTCTGGGCTCAATGGGCCTCTTTCATGAAACATTCCGAAATTTGTGCGTACATTCACACACAAAACAAGTTTGTACAAAATATTTACACCGGATTCATCAAACTGTGTGGGAAAGCTGATTTGTTCGCATTCACATGCGTATGTTCATACATTCCCATTCTTCATGAATGACAGGTGTGTGCACCTTATTTTTCATTCAGCATAAATCCATGCCCATGAATTGTCCATTATTATCACGTATGGAAGTTGCAACAAACAAGTGCATACAAATTCAAAATGGCCCCGAAAAGGCAGAGGTTTGTCTGCCTTCTCAGATAAAGCTACAAAATGCTGCACAAATGTAACAGAATTGGTCTAGGTAGCTGAAAACCACTAACCAGCCATTCATCCCTTTCAGCCAACAAATCTGTGTGATCCCTAAAGATACATTCTCTCCAAAGGGCACCGTGCGCCAACTCCGCCAATAGCGCAAGATCAGCCATTGCAATGCCAGCTATAGACCTGTAAGCCCTTCTTTTTTTGTTTATAGATTAAATATCTGTGCTTTAAATAGTATATTTAACATCATATAGCCTAACGTTTAAATGTGATCCATTTAGAAAAATTGTAGACTAATGGGGGCATCCATTACGTTATGGATCTAATTAAATACGTTCATAGCCAACAATTGATTAATAGATGTATTCTAAACGGTTTGCATTTTACAATTGTAATTTATTACAGTTGCATTGTGCATTTCAAAGGTTACATTTATTCTTGTGAATTTAACAGAAAATACAAATGAAAATTGAAATAATTCAGAAGTTACTTTTCGCAGCATTTTGAATTTACAAAAGTAGCACGCGTGGTCCTGAGCAAGTGTACAAGTAAAATGGCCAATACGATTTAATCACAAATAAATTTTGCGCACGTTTAAGGAATGAGGCCCAAAGTGTGGAGCAAGTCCTGATTTTAACAAATGCGTATCTTACAATACCTCCCAACTTCTTTGTGTCTCTCATTAAAGTAGCTTATATATTAACTCAATACAAATGCATTGCATAAATAGCCAGCATTGGACTGCATAACTAAGCGCAGCTTGCATTTCAAATCGTCAAATTGAAATAAATTAAATATTAAGCACATCTGTGTTATGCGCTTTCATAACAACAACAAAATAGCGCAATGCACCACTGTTTGAGTTTAAACCTGGTCTGTGTTGGTTAAATGTAAATACAGTATTTAACACCAAAAATATTTTGGTTGCGCTAGAAATTCCACTTTTGCCCAGGCACATTTGCACTTGAATTGTCTCCAAAATAGGGCCCTGGGATTGCAATAATAATCTAGTTTCCAGTCCTAACCCAGCATTCACACGATGAGCAACTCGGTTGACGGGTCATTCAAGTAAGGTTCAGTGTGGGGGCAAGAGCTTCCCTTCGTGTTCTCTTAGTGATCTCGTGCAGCTAAAACTGCATGTGGAAACATCATCGGCGGTTGGCAGACGATGGCTGTGAAAAGTTCAGCCGCGCTCAATTTTTCTCTGGTGACAGAATAGATAACCATGGCAACATCAGCCCATTTGCTTGGGTTGCTCAGCAACTGAGTTGCTCATTGTGTGAACGCCGGGTAAGGGTACAGTGTGCCCTAATGTATAGATATGTTCTCTGCTTTTATTGTATGAATCCTCAGAGCATTCCTCAGGTTTTAGGCTATTCTCTTCCAATCCGTCTCTTTGTAAATCATTTACTTTACTTTGCTGTCATTCTCCAGAGCGACTTTGCAAACAAAGTGCAAAGACCAGGCATCAAAGTGCTGTCATTCCCTAGAAGGGTAAAGTATAGTCCCAAGACAGACAACAAGTGCAACAACTTGATTGATTTGAAGACTGGATTGTAATAGCAAATTAAAGATTATATTTGCTCATTTCTGTGCACGTCTGACTTAACTGTGGTGTGATATGCGTGTATGCAAAAGTAAAAGTGTTGGGAATTACAAACATTATGTGTTAATATCATTGAAGCCTACTTCTTATTTTATTTCTATCCCTGGCATTACATGTTTTTGACTATTCTCTCAACACATGAATTTGACTCAGGTATTTCAGATCTTTTGTCTTATCTTTGCATATTTGCTTTGATAAAATGAAAAATTCATACAAGAAATGAAACCCTGCATTGTTTTATTTGATAACAACTCTTCCCATTAGATGCTGTTTTGTGTTTTTCTCAGGTTTCAGTAAAATTATGTAACATTTTGGAGCAAATAGGCATAGCAGTAGCCCAAAACTAGATGCTAGAATTGCAAAGATCTCCACAGCTACAGTGAACTTTCCAGGTGAGCTGACATAAGCTGGTATAAAGGCCAGCCACACAGCACAGAATATCAACATACTGAAGGTGATGTATTTGGCCTCGTTAAAATTGCCTGGCAGCTTCCTGGCCAGAAAAGCCAGAATAAAACACAGAGCAGCCAGGAGTCCAATGTATCCCAGAACACACCAGAAGGCCTGTTCAGAACCCACACTACACTCCAGGATTATTTTGGACCGGTTGTACTGGGTGTTTTTATTTCGGAATGGAGGAGCAGTGATCAGCCACACTGCACAGATTATCACTTGTATAAAGGTACAGGCAGAGATGACAAATCTCTGCTGTTTGGGTCCCAGCCATTTCATGATGTTGTTTCCAGGCCTAGCAGCTGTAAAGGCAGCCAGCACCACCAGAGTCTTCCCCAGGATACAGGAGATGCAGAGTGAGAAAGTGATGCTGAAGGCAGTATGGCGCAGCATGCAGGACCATGATGTAGGCTCTCCGATGAACACCAGCGCACACAGGAAGCACAGAGTCAGAGAGAGCAGGATGAAGAAGCTCAGCTCTGAGTTGTTGACTTTAACAATCGGAGTGTTCCTGTGATAGAGGAATACTGCCAGAACAGCGATGGTGAGGCAGGCTCCCACTACAGCTATCACAGTCAGGGTCAGTCCCATTGCATCATGGGAGAGATACTCAATCACTTTGGGTATGCATTCAGTTCTGGCTGCATTGGACCAGTAATCTTCAGAACAAGATATGCAGTCTATTGAATCTGAGAAAAGACAGTATAATAGTTATTATAAAAAAAAGGCTGCAGCAATATATTTTGGGGTGTATTAAATCTCACGAAATATTATCCACTATATCTTGTTATAACGAGATCCTTTTCTTGTCAACAAACTGATCTGTTGTACCTAATTTTGGGGTGGTGGCAGTGGCATTTATTTCTACCTAAAAAACCTAAAAATGTCTGGAACTCAACATGCATTTTAAAAAATCAAAGCACCCGTACGTTAAAAAGGAAAACAGTCTCATATGAGTGAGATAAGAGTGCAAGAACTCCTCATCAACAGGTGCACCTGTATATCAAGATCCTTTTTTAAAAGGGGCTGGGTACGTAGTTTGAATGTGATTCGTAATGCCCAGCCCAGAGATCATTATCCTGCTTATAGTATGGCTTACCAATAAAAATCATAATTGTAATCAAAATATGCATTCACAAAATATGCGATTCTAAACATTTCTTGTTATGACAAGATACTTACTACAGTAATGTACTGCAATAGATATAATCACAAATATCATTAACAACCAATACCTTGGATCTGTACAACAAAAATGGCATTTTTGGAGTGCTGAATCCTGTTAGTTGTTGTTAAGCGATTAAAAAAAGTGTTTTTTTAAAGGATTCATCTTGGTGTATACATTAAGGATCTTTAAAAAAAAATTGGTCAGACTAGAAACATTCTTGTTGTAATGAAACACTAAAATACAATCAGTTCAACATTTTAAAAAGATATACCACAGTGTAGTAAGTAAAATATTTCCAGTGGGTAAGCGTGTGTAATTTAGACAAAATGCTGATGTTTGCTAATATGAAAAAGCCATCTTGTTATGAGCTTATGAGATCTGACTACTGTACCCACTAGCAGTCTGTGTGTTCATTTGAAGAGCACTCACCTGTCTTATTACTAATCTTCCCGCTGTCACATGTTACACAATCAAAGCAGCACAGAGGCTCCCCACAACGGACAGCCTTCCTGCTTCCTGGAGCACAGCTCTCACTGCACACAGACACCAACACCTACATGAGAGAGAACACAGCCAGGTGTAACTACACAAACATTTACCTGTAAATGGATTTTGGACTCATAGAACTCTGTATCTGTCTATGAAACACTTTATGCACCACACTTCTACCTGCCCATTTCCATGGCCCAAGAGGCTAGGTGTCACTGCAAAGACATTTACCTGTCTGTGAGTACTTAATACACAGGCTAAAACACTGACATAGACTGTGTATATAAAATGACCATGCATAGAAGATGCTAAAATATATACTACAATCTATGCAGTGCATAATAACCTTTTTTTTTTGTCATTGTACTAATTGAATACATTTCAGTGACAGACTGCAGGTTTGAGTTCCAGCTTTAAAAGATTTGGTCCTTGTTGACTACCTGCTGATCAATGTTGATTTGGTGCTGTCACTTCAGATTTGAACTTACCCTTGCACTTACCACTTTATGCTACAGAACTTCAACAGAGCGCATCGCATGTACTGAAATACACATTGTGTGCAGCTTGCCTCTCTCTGGTGGCCCGTCCACACGATCGCCTCCTCCTGGATGAATAGCTCCTTCCCAGACTGCTTTGCACCATCAAACCTTCCCACATTGACAAACTCAATATTTCCAGCTGCGCCTCTTTGCCAGTTGATCACATCGAATGATGGAGTAACCTCCCCATTTTCATCAAAATTCACCTCCTCTCCAGAAATAGTAAAGGAGACCTCCTGAATATAGTGCTGGAGCTTTGAAATGAAAATAAGAAAGAGAAAATTGTATTGTTTTACAATTCCTTACTCTCATAGATAAATGAAAATATTCGAGATCATAGTGTAATTGTCATATAATGTAAATGTAGGTATGATTTTAGATTTTAGTTTGTGTTACTGACTAAACATAAAGAATAAAAATGGCTATTGGAGAGGATAAAGAGGGAAATGATAATGATAGTTAACATTTCTCTGTATATGCATACTACATATTATAGAACAAAAGTCCAGAATTCCTAATTAAAATACTTTAGTATGTTTAAAAAGAATTTTGAAATGATTCCACAGCATTATGGGCTGACACTGTAATGGTATATTTACATAATTTCATAAATCAATGTGAAATTGTGTTCTGTGCAGGTGGATTGCAGTGTTATTGATAAATTTGAATTATTTTTAAATTCTGAATCACAACGCATACAAATAGAGGTTTTTATTTGGACACTGGAGTATTTTGGCTTTCTCCTGATGATTGTAAAATAAGTTTACCAGCCAGTGAATTCTGTCATGGCCAATGTGTCATATCTCACCAAATTGTGTTTAATGTAGGCAATGTTGAATCTTTCTAATCCCGCGCTGTTGTAATGCAGCAATCAAATTCATGCATTTGGTTACACTGGTTGTATTACCTGTAGATGTATGTACCATTAGGAAAAAACATCTAAGACAATTACAAGGTTGATTCTGTTGCTGCAATCATTCAGTAAAATGAAAATGTAACCTTTTTCAAGCAATTTGAATTCATGTTACATATTATGAACTGAGATATAGGAGGAAAACGCAAAATGCTTCTGTTAATCTTGCATACATTACTAACTTTTTATTGTCTATTTATTTAAGCTTTTCATGTGATCACCTGCCATGGTTGAATGTTTGTGGCATCAGCACATGAGGAGTTGTGGAAGGGCCCTTTCCCAGGCTTACAGCTGATGAGGTTGTGCAGGGAATGAGCGATGACGTACACGGCTTTGTACACGTTGTAGGAAACACGAGGGCTGGAGGTGTTCAGGTAGGCAGAGTGCTGCTCCTGCAGGGGCTCCAGCCCTGTACAGGGGGGCAGCTGGGAGGAGGCCTGGGTGCTGCTGCTGGAGGGGTAGAGAGAGCAACCGTACAAAGTACCCCACAGCTCATGCACCAGGGGGTTACTGGGGTACCTCAAAGGGTTTACACTCATCAGATAGTCTCTAAAACCTGGCACCTGCCCCTGTCGGATGGCAAACCCAATTGTACCTCCTAGAAATGGGTAGAACTCACTGCCTGTGAATATTGTTGCTGTTGACCAAGCACCACTGGCAATCCACTGGATCCCTGTGATGTTCTGATCCATGTAGTCTTTCACAAAGAGTGAGAGCTCCCCGTAAACAACAAACACCACAACAACCCTCGCAGAAGAGTGTTTCATAGTGTTAAGGATTTCCTGTACTCTCTCCTGATTGTACACTTTGGGGATTATTTCATGGTACGCTAAACACACACCAGTGTTTTTTATTTCCCTCATCAATGTCTGAAGAGAGGATTTGCCATAGGCATGGTCCTCAAGGACGACACCAACCCACGTCCAACCGAATTTCTGCAGGAGGAGTGCGATGGCTTTCACCCGGTAGTTGTTATTTGGAAGAATTCCGAAAAATGTTGGGAACTCATTCTTGTTGCTGAGACAGGGACATATTGAAAAACTGATCTGAAAAACAGAAAATCCACATTCTTTTTTAACGTGAAGTACATAAACACAGCAATACAAGTTGTTTTTTTATAAATAATATTTAGGCACTATAAGTATGTTACGATGATGCAAGATCATTGTTTAGCACCATCTGAACAATAAATTAATGTCACTCACTGATTTTATAGTTCCAAATAAATGTTAGTCTGAATAAGTATGTCTGACAAATTAATCTTTCACTTAAATTTGCTTATTATATATTTTACTAGAGTAAAATGTAATACATTTATACATTTGAATTATTTAAATAAAATTAATCAATACAGGCTTATCTTGTGAAAGCATATGCTTCCAAAAATGCTCTCAACAAAATATTTCCAGTCAAATGTGATCAAAACCCAACACATCTAATCTTCTGGTTAAATTCTAGTGATTTCTCTAAAATACAGACCTGTGGTGGTTATGACCCATTTATGAAAATAATTTTCTTCAACATTTTGGAAAAATGTGGTATTATATTATAACTACAATGTGAATAATAACCAACAGCAGGACCTTTGGGATAGAACAATGCTTTTCACACACAGTTTTAATTATTTAAACTGCAGTACAATGTACGACACATAATAGACATAGTTGAGAATATATTTTGTTATTATGTAGACTGCTTATCAGTGTATACTAGTCTCACACTTGTAAATGTAAGGAAAATACACATATTCATTAATAATAAAAAATGGACATAAAATCACTTGATGAACAGTGTCTCAGCTGATGATAAAGGTAGAACCAAATAAAAAATACTTAATCTTTACAGAACCATGGATTTAATCCAGAAGTATATCTATCATGTTTATTCCAAATTACCTCTATTAATTAATTTTAGTCTAATAGGAAATACATACCATTGGAATTCTGAATGGCTGCAGAGTTCTGGAGAGAACAATAGACTGTGCAGACCCATAATCTCCAACCAAGGCCAAAGGATGAGATATGGCAGAACACACAGTGCTGGAGGATGTCCTTGGTCCGTTCAGAACTGCCAGAACTGCTGCTTGCGCTGTCACAGGGGTTGTGCAGGAGTCGTGGATCTTGTATCCCAGAGTAAAGTTAGGCAGCAGGTTCTCACTCTGGTTGATCTCCTCAACAGCCAGTCTCATGGCCTGGGCCCAGCGGAAAGAACTGGGATCAAACCTGTGCAGAGACCAACAGCAGAATTTAATGTTTGTTGGAAAAATCTTTGTTGGAAAAGAAAACACTTTTTCGTGCATATAAGAGTAACCATGACCTCACCCCCAACATTGTGGAGCAGCTGGTTTGTAATTAAAGTTCCGGTCTGGGGGCTCAACCCCGTAATGCATGGGGAAAATCCCCCCGATGATGAAGTCTCCATCAGCCTGGAAATCTGGATCAAAAGTGCCCAGCAGGGAACAGACAGGGGCAGGGATTGGGCTGACAGGAGTGACAGCAGAGAAGTGATCAAATAAAGACCACATCACCACCAACAGAGGAGTCATCTTCACCCGGGCTGATCCCGCACACTGCGGTGATGAGTCTGAAGCAGTATTTTATTCACCATCTAACTCTGTGCATCTCATTATTCTCTGTATCTCATTGGACAGGAAAGCATGTGACATCACAACTCTGCATTCCCCAAAGACAAGTTGAGGCACAGAGCTCTTGGGAAATTATACACACTAGTGAATTTTCATTTGGTAACTTCTCCATGATTTTTCTTCAACTATGTGCTTCAAATTTAGGCAAACAATAGCTTTTTACAGAGAGACAAAGGTAGATTTTAGTGACATTGAGGCTTGCTGTAGCTGCTTGGCAATTGCATTGTGGAAATGTATAATAGTCTGTGCTTGTAATCTTCTGTCATGGTCAGTTAATCATATTAAGTTGAGTTAATAATAGCCATACTTTCTCAGAAGCAGTGGGATCTGGCTGGTACACTGCACTCCACCTCCTGTACATGCTCTTTTTCTGACATCACCGAGTCAACCAGTTATAGAGGCAAACAGTGAGTGAAGGGAGGGGAAAAAACTCACTGACTGAGATGAGCCCTATGTTTTTTATTTTAAATGTGTTTCAGATTTTCCCCCTGTTTTTCTCCCAACTTGGTGTGCCACGATCCCCTGCCAAGTCCCTCCCCCCACCCGGGGGAGTGTCCGCTCAATTGTCGCTCCATCAAGGCACCGGCTGTACTCAGATCTGGCAGGACCAGGGCACAAACCCCTGATTCTCGTGCCCAACTACACTGCCTCAAAGTAGTTGATTTTACCACTGCGCCACCGCGGCTCCCTCCCTGAGCCCTATGTTTTGTTGTGTTGTAATTATATACTTGGAATAGCTCAGTCATATTTCTAGAACTATTATATAATTGGGAAACCCATATGCATTTGTAAGCTGGTCTCATAACTACAACCTCCTCATAACTACAACTGCCTCCTCCATCCATTTGGTCTTCCTCTGGTTCCCAGGCACCGCATATGTTCACTTCAGAACTTCACTTGTAGAGCTTGCACATTGCATTGGAGGAGTACTCTTCATGTGAAGCATATATGAGTGCTTGGCTGCACTGTCTCTGCTCTGCCCCCAAGTTATATAGTGGTTGTGCTGCACAGTCCATCTGTCCGTCAAACTTTGACAGATATATCTGGAAAAGTAATGGCTGGATTACCATGAAATTTGCTCTGTACATTCAAATTCCCAAGCGGAAGAAATCAATTGATTTTGGTGATCTCATGACCTTTCCTTTAGTGCCACCATCAGGCCAATCTTTCAATTTGAGATCGAGATATCTCAAAAAATAATGGTCGGATTTCCATGAAATTTGCTATGCATATTCATGTTCCCAAGAAGTATATTGATTTTGGTGATCCCATGACATTTGCTCTAGCTTCACAATCAGACCAAACATATCTTGATAATAACCAGATTGCCAAGATATTTGCTGTGCACATTAATGTGAGGGAGATTGCTGTGCTTTGGCAGAGGTCTGCATTCTACTGATTGTATTCCTTTGTAGATTTTTCCTGTTCTGTTCGTATAACAGAGAGTTCTTGTTTGTTTGGAAACAGTTTACATTTTTTGCACTTTTTTTGTAATAAATTAGAAGATTCCACCTCAAAGAAAACTATTTCTTAGAAAAGGCTTTGGTACAAAATTATGTCAAATAATGTATCAAAAAGGAAACAATGCTACAGTTAACACTTTAAAGCCCTTTTCAAACTGGATTTGTTTTATCAGGGGTCTTGCAGTAGAGCTGTAAACATTAGCATGAAATAACCTTGTTAGAATGCATGGCATGATCGACTCCATCAAATGCCAGTACATTTTAGACCAAAATCTGGCTGCCTCTGCTAAAAGTGGGTCATAGTTAGATCTTCCCGCACGACAATGATCCAAAGCATATCACATCATGTAAACAAAAATGATTCACTGACCACATAATCAAGGTTTTACAATGACTCTCTCAGTCCCCTGACCTGAACTCCATTAAAAACCTGTGGAGTGAGCGAGGAAAGGCCGAGGGTCCACTGATGACCCTGTTTCTCAATGTGTTGGCGGACCCCATTAAAGACGCCCTGGCAGTGCTTGAGCCATCCGCGTTGTTTGATGCCCTGGTAACTACGGCTAGTAGGGTAGACAACCGCGTCAGGGAGCGAGAGAGAGAGAAGGAAGAGGGGAGGGACCGATCTACTTAGTACCTTCCTCAACTTCCGGTTACACTGTCAGCTTCTCCTGCCACCCACAGCCCCTATAATAGAGATGACCCGATGCAGGTGGACAGCTTCTGTCTGTGCGGTACCCAGTCAGTGAAACCGCACAACGATTGGTGTCGCTATTGCAGGCGCAGGGGACACTCGAAGGCTCAATGCCCCAAATTAAGGGGAAACGGGGGAGTCTCGCTAGGGGAACGGGGGACCTTAGTGAGACAAAATAGTTCAGTCTTTCGTACTTATTTACGGGTACAATTGCTCTGGAGTCAGCACGCGGCGGAGGTCGACACTTTTATTGATCCTGGAGCAGTTGAGTGCTTTATGCCAAGTGGGCTAGGGAGATTAAAATGCCCATTCACCGCCTTGCATGACCCCGTTCTGTTACGGCTCTTGACGATCGCCCGTTGGGCACCAGTACTGTTAAAAATATCACAGGGTTTTTGAATACAGTATGCATGCATTTTACGGGGGTCACTCTGAACACATTTGGTTATTTCTGATTGACTCTCCCGCCTATCCCCTCGTCTTGGGACATTCCTGGCTAGTCCGACATGGTCCGCAGGTTAAAAGGATACCATCCTCCAATGAGGTCCCAAATGCACATCTCACTGTTCGCTGATGTCATCGCTTCAGGTGGGCATTGGTATAATCCTGAGCTCGCCTCACTCAGTGATGATGATGAAGGGGATTTTGCTGTGGAGCAGAATGTGTCTTCACCTGGGATTTTGACCTGGGATTTGTTAGCGGACGGGAATACTCCTTGGGACGATGTCTCCTTGGACAGGATCTCTGGTCCGGGCCTCATTCACCCTCTCGTATTGGTAACACAGGAGTTATGGGAGAGCTCGATTTCCTCTTGCCAGCTCACGTGTCAGCTAATTATGGGGATCTTGCTGATGCTTTCAGCAAACAGCTAGCCACCACCTTACCACCTCATCGACCCTATGACTGTGCTATTAATTTATATCCTGGCACAGTACCTCCTTGGGGGTCTCTTTACTCTTTATCGGTTCTCGAGAGTGCCGCCATGAAAAGATATATAGAGGAAGCTTTGGCGAATGGCTTTATTAGACCCTCGACCTCGCCAGCTGGCATGGGGTTCTGGTGTGAGAAGAAAGAGGGCTTAATGACATCACGGTTAAGAACCGTTACCCGCTGCCACTTATGAGCTCCGCTTATGAAAGTCTACAAGGACCATCTGTGTTCACAAAGCTTCATCTCCACAACGCTTACATCTTGATGCATTACATTACATTACATTACATTACAGTCATTTAGCAGACTTTTTTTTCCAAAGCGACGTACAGTAAGTGCATATAGAAAGGTCATCGAAGTAACTACAGAACAGATAAGAAAGCACATTCTTCCCATACAGTATCAGCTATCCCTAATAACGAACACAGTGCAGTTCACAGTGAACTGGGTAAATCATCTCTACTACAATTCTATTCTAAATAGTATAAACTTGAGTACACAGTTCAACAAGAAGACATACCATGAGGTCCTAGATAAGTATTAGTCCAGGTGGAGCCTGAAAAGGTGTGTTTTCAGGCCACGACGGAAAGCAGGCAGGGTTGGTATTGAGCGTAGGGGAATGGGAAGTTCGTTCCACCACTGGGGAGCTAGGGTGGAAAAGCTCCGCAGTCGGGAGGAGCGAGTGCCATTGACACGGAGGGGGGGAAGTGCGAGGCGCCCTGCTGTAGATGAGCGAAGTGGTCGAGCAGGAACATAGGTCTGGATCAGGTCCTGCAGGTAGACGGGGCCTGTCCTATTAGCTGCAGTGTGGGCCAGGGTCAGAACTTTGAACCTGATCCTAGCTGCAACTGGCAGCCAGTGGAGTGACCTCAACAGGGGGGTGACATGTGAAAATTTCGGGAGGTTAAACACAAGCCGGGCAGCTGCGTTCTGGATCAGTTGAAGAGGGAGTATGGCGCAGGCTGGTAAGCTTGCGAGCAGGGAGTTGCAGTAGTCCAGGCATGAGGTGACCATAGTCTGGACCAGAAGCTGGGTGGAGTAGGTGGTCAGGTACGGTCGAATCCTCCTGATGTTGTACAGGAGGAACCTGCAGGACCGTGCCGTCGCCCTGATGTGGTCTTTGAAGTCCAGCTGGTCGTCTAGGACCACCCCCAGGTTCTTTGCAGAGCGGGAGGCAGCCACCACGGTCCCGTCAACGGTGATGGAGAGGTCAAGTAGCGGGGAGGTTTTGTATGGCATGAAGAGGAGCTCTGTCTTGTCGAGGTTGAGCTTCAGGTGATGGGTAGTCATCCACTCAGAGATGTCGGCCAGACAAGCAGATATCCTCTCCTTCACCTGTTGGGTAGAGGGAGGGAAAGAAAGGAAGAGTTGAGTATCGTCAGCATAACTATGGTATGAGAAGCCATGTGAATTGATTACTGAACCAAGAGACTTTGTATAAATGGAGAACAGCAGAGGACCAAGTACAGATCCCTGCGGGACTCCTGTAGACAGGGGATGGGGTGCAGACACAGAACCCTTCCAAGAGACTTGGTAGGATCTATCAGTGAGGTACGATACAAACCAGGAGAGGGCAGTCCCAGAAATGCCCATCTCAGAAAGTGTAGAGATCAGGAGTTTGTGGTTGACCGTGTCAAATGCTGCAGACAGGTCAAATAGAATCAGGACAGAGGAGAGGGATGAGGCTCTAGCATTGGAGAGTGCCTCGGTCATGGCCAGGAGAGCAGTTTCAGTGGAATGTCCGGTTCTGAAGCCGGACTGATGGGGGTCAAGCAGGTTATTCTGGTGGAGAAAAACAGACAGTTGGTTATGTACAGCTCGTTCAAGGGTTTTGGACAGGAAGGGCAAGAGAGATACAGGACGGTAGTTCCTGACATCAGAGGGGTCCAAGCTAGGTTTTTTTAAGAGTGGGGTTACACGGGCAGTCTTAAAAACAGCAGGAACATGGCCACAGGTTAGGGAGGTGTTGATAATAGAAGACAGATATGGAACAAGCTCAGCGGATATTGACTGGAGGACTGCCGACGGGATGGGGTCCAGCGCACAGGTGGTTGCGCGCTGGTGCGTCATGAGTTGGAGCACATCTGCCAACTCCAGAGTCTTGAAGGACGACAGCGTGGCGATGGGTTCGGTATGGGGGATGTGGGGTGTCACCTGAGGTGTGAAGGAGTTGCGGATCATGGCCACCTTCCCCTCGAAGTGGGTTAGGAAGTCATCTGCAGAGAGGGAGGAGGGTGAAGGGGGCGGAGGGCGGATAAGCAGGGAGGAGAAGGTGGAAAAGAGTTTCCGTGGATTAGACACACATGCATTAATTCTAGACTGAAAAAAAGAAGCCTTAGCCGATGTAGTTGTAGCTGTGAAGGCTGCCAGCAGAGTGTGATAGGAGGCCAGGTCATCTGGGGATCTGGATTTTCTCCACTTTCTCTCAGCGGCTCGCAGCAGGGTTCTGCTGGATCTGAGAGAATCTGTCAGCCACGGGGAGGGGGGTGATGGTCGAGCTGTTTTGGAGACAAGAGGACAAAGTGAGTTGAGAGACTGAGAGAGGCAGGAGTTAAACATAGAGGTGGCAACATCAACATGCATATTCGCAAAGGAAGCGGGAGGAGGAAGTTTAGAGAGAGCGGAAGTAGTGAGGGAGGAGTGCGAGAGGGTGCGGAGATTTCTCCTGAACATAACAGTGGGTGGGTCGTTAGTAGGGTTGAGGGAGAGTGGGAGGGAAAGAAAGAATTAAATAAAGAAATGGTCCGATACGTGGAGCCGGGTCACCGTGAGTTCAGACGTGGCGCAGCTCCTGGTGAGTACAAGGTCTAGTTGGTTACCAGCCTTGTGGGTGGCAGGCGATGGGGATTGAGTGAGTGCGAAGGACTGGAAGAGTGAGGCGACACTGGGTAGCTGGGAACTCTCTGGATGGAGGTTGAAGTCTCCCAGTAGGATTACAGGGGTGCCATCCTCAGGGAAGGAGCTCAGGAGAGTGTCCAGTTCATCCAGGAAAGCACCGAGCGGACCTGGAGGGCGATAGAGAACTACAATGTTAAGTGTAGATGGGTGGGTTACAGTGACTGCATGAAACTCAAAAGAAGAGAATTTCAGGCAGTGTGCAGTGTGAATAGAAAATTTCCAGGATGAGGAAATGAGCAACCCAGTACCCCCGCCTCGGCCAGAGGCCCTGGGGGTGTGGGAGAAGGAATAGCCAGCAGACAGAGCAGCGGGAGTGGCTGTGTAATCTGGAGTGATCCAGGTCTCAGTGAGAGCCAGGAAGTGGAGGGACTTCACCTTAGCATAGGCAGTGATGAAGTCAGTTTTCTGGACAGCTGAGTGGCAGTTCCATAGTCCACCCACCACTGAGAGTTCCTTATGAAGGGACAGGGGTGGGCAGACCAGGTTAGCCGGGCAGCGCCTGCGGTGGTTGGACCTCCAGGCTCGAGGTATATAGCACAGAGGAATGGGGGTTAAACACATGGTAGGTGGTGAAAAGATAAGAACAAAGTCTTACGAATTGCTGATGAGGCTGCCGTACTTACGTACTTACGGCAGCCTCGGCTTTAATTTATGCACTATTTGCTAATTGCCGATTGCATTCAGCTGCTTGCAGGGTTAATACACTCAGGTGAAGGTACTTGACATTAGCAGCACAAAAGACCGGTTGTAGGCTTAAAACTACATACAAGTCACTTTAAACAGATCGCTAACTGCTGCGATTTACCTCAGCTACACAATGGCTACAAAGCGGTTCAAATTATCTAACGCACAGCTAAAACCAAATGTAAAAAAGATACTTATCGATCCGACGGCAGAAAATCGACAAACGCTGTCCAGATGCACTCTGTAGTACGAGTGGTAGACACGCTATAAATACACTCAGGTGAAGGTACTTGACATTAGCAGCACAAAAGACCGGTTGTAGGCTTAAAACTACATACAAGTCACTTTAAACAGATCGCTAACTGCTGCGATTTACCTCAGCTACACAATGGCTACAAAGCGGTTCAAATTATCTAACGCACAGCTAAAACCAAATGTAAAAAAGATACTTATCGATCCGACGGCAGAAAATCGACAAACGCTGTCCAGATGCACTCTGATGCGTAAGGAAGATGAAAAACTGCTTTTAACACTCACAGCAGGCCCTACGAGTACCTCGTCATGTCGTTCGGGCTCACTAGCGCCCCCTCTGTCTTTCAGGCGCTAGTCAATGACGTGCTCCAGGAGATGTTGGAGAAATTTGTCTTTGTCTACTTGGACGAAATCTTTATTTTCTCCACTAATCTCTCTGAGCACATTGGGCATGTCAAGCAGGTTTTAAAAGCACTTCTCAAGGCTCAACTCTACATCAAGGTTGAGAAGTGTGTTTTTCATTCTAACTCTGTTTCCTTCTTGGGGTTTATAGTGTCTAGTGTATAGTTATCGGCGATTTATTCACAATTTTTGCACAGCGGTGGCAGCTATCACTGCACTGACAAAAAAAAAATGGCACCATCACAATTCCACTGGAATCCTAGGGCCGAGGCAGCCTTCACTGAGCTTAAAAGGAGATTTAGCTCTGAGCCCATCTTGATCACTCCCAACCCATCCCTCCCCTTTGTGGTAGAGATTGATGCATCTGAGTTGGAGGTAGGGGCTATTTTATCTCAGCCTTCGCCCCAGGATCAAAAAGTTCACCCGTGCCTATTTTTCTCGTGGCCTGACACCGGACAAAATAAATGATGACGTAGGAGACTGGGAACTTTTGGCAGTGAAATTGGTGCTGGAGGAATGGGGACACTGGCTTGAGGGGGCCGAGCACCCCTTTACAGTGTGGACAGATCATAAAAATCTTGAGTATATTGTGGGATTCTGACATTTAATCCTATAAAAATACAGGTTGTAAATAGAATATATAAACTTGTCTGTGGTAGTTGAGTTTCGAATGAGTGACCTTGGGCCTGTGTTATGAGAGTTCTGAGAGGGGGGCTACAGGAAGATGTCCTGTGAAACATTCCTCAGAAAAAGGGTTTGCTACAAAAGATAAGATTCTATCCTAGCAAACTTTGTGGAAAAATACAAGGCATGAGCTGAACATGAGTAATTCTAAAGGTTTGATTGGTTTGAATTATACGCCCAGTGATGAACTAACTTTCACTTTACAGTATATAAGTAGGAACGTGCGCGAGAGTGCGCTTCGAGCGCGCGCTACCAGAGGACCACAGATGTACTAACCCATTGTATACTCCTGTTAAGATACGAGCTGACACAATAAATACAAAGTGATTTAATCTTTCGAATTGAATTGAAGAGTATCCTTGATCTACCTCCTTGACCACGAAAAAGCAATAAATTTAGATTGCTAACAGCTGGTGACCCCGACGTGGGGAGGAAGGTCGGGGATCTCGGAGTCCAAAAGAAAAGAAATTGCTGGTTTAATCTCTTGGACATTCTGAGGCCTCAAAAAGATAAGGTAAGCAGAACCTTTTTCATAAAATCTGCATAGAATTTTAGAGAATGTCTGAGAAATATAACTGACTATTTCCAAAATTCTAGATATAAAACTGATTTGTGAAAACTAAATTTGTCAGAACGAATATAAATGGATTAAGGTGTATTCCATGACCCAACTTGACAAAGAATAAGGATAAAAGATACAACGAAAGTACTGAATAAAATTGTTTGTAATTAAAAATTTGCGGGTCCATTATTTGTGGGACCTATGTAATGAGATACTAAGTGTGTAGTCCTTTGGAAACGAATTCAGCCTTGGGATTCTGGGCCATTATCAAGTTACATAGTGCGACGCATATGCACCTAGGAAACGTAAATACGCAAATTACTGTGGTTACCATTGATCTAGTGTTATCAATGGGAACGAGGTCAGTCGAACCGGACAGTCGAGCTAAAATTGCGATAATAAAAGTGAGGTAACTCGAACCGGACAGTCGAGCTAAAATTGCGATAATAAAAGTGAGGTAACTCGAACCGGACAGTCGAGTTAGAATTGCGATAAAAGTCCACAGTATAAACAAACAAAAGGACTTGATTCATGGAATACAGTTTTGATTCATAAACAGGTCTTTGAGTTTTTATCTGTTGTATATCTGCTGTATTAAAAGGAAAAAAGGTGATAAATATTTTGTGAAGCTGACTAAAGTCACTGGAAGTCGCTGCACAAGACAACTGGTACTTGTAGTCCTTGAGAGGAAACTCTAACGTCACAAAACTGTGGGTGTGTTTTTCTACACGACGCAGCCAGTCATTGTGATCCTTCGTGATACTGATTCAGTGAAAATATTTTCTGTTAATGCAGACGTTATGAGGCATTGAGAAAATTAAATGAGTAACTGAATACAGCGGATCACAGCCAATGACTGCAATATAACTGATATTTGGTGAATAATTAAGGGAAATAAGGTTGTGTTAATTTAATTAGAACTGTTAAATTGTGGATCCTAAGCAAACATATCTAGTAAGAAGTAGAAATTAAAACGAGTCAATATCTAATTCTACAGAATAAATAATAAATATTTTAATAAATAAATAAATAAATAAATAATATTTTTTTTAAAAATAAAAAAAAATAAAAAAAAAATTATTAAATAAATAAAATAATTTTTTTTTAAATATGACTACTACAGTAGAAGTGTTGAATAAACTATGGGACAATCTGAGTACTAAACTATGTGCCCAGGAATTGAAAAAACGACGTGATAAATGGACTAAATATTTAGCCGAGTGGAACAAATTGGGATGGTTCCCCGAGCCAGACAAACCATTTTTGTCTGAGAAAAAGCGCCAGGAACTTGTCAAACAAGTTCAACAGTCCATGATAGCAGAGGAAGGCAAGCTGGAGGGAAAGACATTTCCCAAGGCCAGTGCTAGAAATCGTGAGAAACTCCGTAACAAATGCATGCTTAAAAAAGAGCTACTATTAGCTCTGGGGGCCTTGATTCCGAAGAATCATGGACCCACTCAATTGCAGGCCATACAGGCTGTCAAGAGCAAACTGACAGAAAGTAAGCAGCCTACTACCCCGGTAGAGACCCCAGTGTCACCCATACCCCAGAAGAGAAGTTTATATCCGGCACTCTCCACACTTCCGCCTCCTTATGGCGAGAGCCGTCCTCCTTTTTTGGAAAGCCGTTCTCCCCCACCCTCAGCCCCAGTAATGCAAGCCCCGGTATTAAATGTTCTAGATGGACAACTAAACATAGAGATACCAAACATGGATAGCATGCTTAGCATGATGCAGCGTCAAAGCTTACAAACTGCCGAGTTGATGGGATACATGAAAGACACCATGACCACCGCGATAGATCTCTCAAAACAGGTCGTGAGAAATGAAGAAAGCAGGCTTAACCATGACCAAACACCCACCATTGCCCCTGCATGTGTGTCAGAACGTAGCGCTCTAGGAGACATTTCCATGACTGGAAATAATTGTACAGAACGAGAACCACCCCGTATGAGCACATATGAGGTGCGCCCCGTAGGAAGTGAAGCAAGTAGAAGTGAGTCGAGTGATGAGGAAAGTATAGACAAGGATCTTTATGAGTCAGCCGCAGGGCACTCAGGAACAGTGACGGTTACCGGCCTTGACTTAAAGGTACGGCAGCATCAAGGAATGTCAGAAAGCATGATGAATCGAGTAGAGATGGAACAAGTAGCAGAGACTGAGCGCTACACAGAAAGTAATGATCAAATAGCTGGTCGCCACAAGAGTAGGGAAGAGCAGCAGATGCGAGCTGCAGCAAGGACACCAGGAGGAGTGGTAAACCTAAATGGAGAATTTGAGCAATTAGGTTACCATGAGCAGAGACGGGAGCGAAACAACCCTTTCGTATACCCAGGAAGTGGAGCCAGGAATCAAACAACACCGCGGTTTAATCCATCTGAAATAGGTGCTACTTCCACCCATATCGCATTACCCCAAGTAGAGGTGCAGGCCCCACTAGTAATGCAAGGACGCAAACATGTGTACGAAGCATGGGCAAGACAGGATATTGACGCAGTATTGGCTAAGCTACCCCCAATAGAGAAGGGAGGAGCACTGTGGATAGCAGAATTTGAACTCCAAACAGCCCAAGACACCCTTGCCTTACTAGATGTGCGTGCAGTGCTAATCAAAATAGGCCAGCTAGCTACGCTACACCAGTGCGAAAACGCGACACAAACCAGGTCTGAAATGGGACATGGGGATTTTGATCAAGTGCGCCCCACTTTTTGGAAAATCATAAAACAGTTGTTCCCTACCAAGCGTGATTACACAGCACTGGCCAGCCTGACAATGGGCCCTGACGAAGAGGTCCATGAGTACCTCAAACGTGCATTTAAGGCGAGACACGGCAGGTGAAAACATCGTTTTTTGATGCACTGGTCAATTTTGAGATTTTGTGCTATTTTGCTTCCATAACATGTCTTCTTTCAGACTAGTGGAAAGGAAACGTTCAAAATACACATTTAGATGTTTATTTTACTACACTTCGTCATGCTGCGCCTGTAGATTTCGCCTAAATTCACCAAAACTTCGCATTTTAACGCAGCTTGCAGATCTGCGGTCGCTCTCTGCCCAATATCATATGAGGTACCGTTGGAAAGCTCTCAGTTTCGTGTATAATGTTATCAGATCCATATATGGTCATTTCCTTTGTATCAGCAACCAATAGTGAAAGTACGAAGGGGTTTTGCCTCCAACAACGAGCTCTCATTGGCTGGTGCAGATTTCTGACAACGTGATTGGTTCAGATGCATCACGTGCTCTGACATTCCGGACATTGCTTTTCTCCGCGGGACTTGTCTAAATGCCGAAAGTGCGTGTAAAAACCTCACAGAAAAGACGACAACAGTTATATAATGAAGAAGAAGATGAAATGCCTTCACAAAGTGCATCGATGCCTAAGCTGTCACTTGGAAAGCAGAAGTGTTTCGACAGCGGGAGTGACCAGCGTGTCACACAGCAGTGGCTGATAGTTCATGTAGCGCGTTTGAATGAACTGATCGGTGGGTTGGTTTTTTCTCATACTCTGAGCCAGAAATCTCCACTTCAGTAGCACTCACATACACCAAACTTTCCAGTTTTATTCATATCTATATTCTGAAGGTTTTTACAGAGGGGTTTGTTGATATATAATTCATAGCCTGATTTATATCACATTTTATTCCTAAAAACATGGCGAAAATAGATTTTTTATGAGTGTTTCTGCGGGCTGTGCATGCTGTTATTTTATCAATTGTTATGTATTTTGGATGTTAATATGATGTTATGATGTTGTTGCTTAATATTTGATTGAAATTATTGAAATTGTGTCTGTAAATAGTGGTTTCCAATGAAAAATGTATGTCATTTTACTATGCAAATCTTTAAAGGCCGTTTTCTCAAAATGAGGTTTTTCTTATACTCTGAGGATGAAATCTCCACTTCAGTCTACAGTACATACACCATCCTTTACATATTTCTTCCTATGTATATTCTGAGGTTTTTTTCAGAGGGGTTTGTTGATATATCATTTATAGCCTGTTTTATGCTACATTTTATACCAAAAAACATGGCGAAAATAGATTTTTTTGACTGTAGACAGTATTTTCTGATTTATGGGGTGATAAAAAGACATGGCCACAATCCCCTCTGACCAAAAACTTGGTTGTAATGTGTCAACATAATGAAACAATAATTTTGAATCTGGCTTCATCCAATGTTCAGATTTCTGTTCTGGAATTGTATGCAAATTAGTGCATATTTAAGTAGATAATGCCTCATTTGCATATTTAAACATAACATTTCTGAAAACTTGTAATACAAAACATTCTTGTCTTAATATAAGTAATCAACTGGGGAAGTTTCATTGTGATATCTATTAGTTAAATTTTTTACCCTAGTCACCTGCCCTGTCTCGCCTTAAACTGTGGGAGACAGCCACAGGAGAACGACCTGATGCGAGTGATGCGGCACATGGACATTTCCGTCATGGAGTGCAAAATGGACTCCCCTTAAAGGTTCAGGCAAAATTAGGAGATGTAGTGGGATTGGATTCCCTCTCTGAACAGCTGTGGAAAGATCACATAGTGCATAATGTAAACAAAGATCGCGAACGTAAATTAGTCAAAGACGACGAATCCTCCTCGCTACAGACTAAACTTCTGAAACTCCAAATTGATAATTTGATCAAACAAACGGTCGCGTCTGAAACTGCTAAAGCAATACTGAATACCCCGATAGCTCAAGCACCACAGGCGGTGCCAGCAGCTGCGCCCACGATAACTGCCCCAAACCCACAACCGACTCCAGCAGCTCCCCCGGTGACCTATGGGCCCACCCCACAAACATACCCCCAACAAAACTATGCCCCTCAACCGCAACAATGGGCAACAAATAGACCACCTCGAATATGTTGGATGTGTGGCGAGACCGGACACCTCCAGAGACACTGCCACCTGAATCCCAATGTTGTGCAGTTTCAAAATAATGGAAGCAGCTCTTATTCGGCAAGAGCACCAACTAGAGGTCGGGGAACTTATGGAGCCCCTAGAGGGAGAGGAGGGCCATACAGAGGTAGAGGTAATTTGGGAGGATGGCGACCAGGCCCAAATCCAGCACACGTAAATCAAACATCTGACAACACCCAACATACTAGCGTGCAGGCACCCGTGTATTATGAGGATCAGGAGTGGTGTGAGGAGACACAGTATCCAGGGTACTGACGGTGCCCCGGAGAATCTCAGCCGCTTAAACCTACCCTGACAGCACCAATGACACCACCGTTAGTAAAAGCTGTAATAAACGGAAAACATGTAAATTTAATGATAGATACTGGAGCAGGCATCTCCACTCTCACCAAATTGGGGAATGAAATTAAACTCTCAAATGACACGGCGGCTACAGTAGGATTCTCTGGGGAAATTGAACAAACTTCATACACTATGACTATTCCTGTGCAAATAGGCAATCAAAAAGTAAATCACAAATTTTTGTATGCCCCGAAGTGTCCTATACCATTGTTGGGACGAGATTTGATGACTAAATTTAATATGACAATTCTCTGTAGCGCTGATGGACTATTGGTCCAATGTCCGCTACAAAATCAAATTCAAATCACACCCACTAATCCAATTGGGCAATACATCGTACATGCGCCTAACACCGAAATGATACAAACCGAGGTTCGCATCTATTGGACAAGGCTGCTACAGGATGCCTCATGTCCCGGTCTTTTGGCACAAATGGCGGAGTGGACTCCGTTCATTAACACAATGGGAACCTTCGCACAGCCAGCCGATGAAATACACATGACCTACAATTATGACTGTACAGATGACACCGATTACCAGGACTTGTGGGAAGGGTGTAAGAAGGGACAAATAGAGAGGATAGAGGCTAAATACCTCTACATTGGTCCTGAGGGTGTAGCGGCTGCTGCCCTCCTAAATGATAAACAAATGGAATGGTACAGGTTAGGAGAGAATGCAGTACCACACATATCCTTGGCAATATCCGACGGATGTGAAGCTAAAGCACTAGGCCCCATGATTAAACAGGCATGTTCAGAGACGTACACCGAAACAACCATTCCCGGAGTATCTAGGAGTACAAGTGGCAAATACACTAGGATTTATGTGCATGACATGACGCAGGGAATTCCGGAGACGATTGTGAGAATTCGTAAAACAATGAGTGAAGATGTGAATCACCAAGGCACTGATGACATGTTGGCAACAATCCCAGAACACATCTGGACCACAGGTCCTCATGATGTAGGGAAAATAGAGGGTGAGGTCACCCTTAAACTAAAACCGGATTTGAACAAACCCATTTGGAACCCACAATATCCGCTAAAACCACAGCAAATTGAAGGCATTAGGGAAACCATAACAGGTCTTTTGGAAGCAAAAATTTTGAAAAAACTACCATACTCACAATGGAATACACCCATCCTACCAGTCCCAAAAGCAGAAGGGAAAGGATGGCGAATGGTACATGACTTGCGAAGAATCAATAATGCCACAACCACACTCGGTTTGCCCGTACCTGACCCGTATGTAGCAATACGAGCTATACAACCTGAACACAAGTACTTTACTGTGATCGATTTGGCAAATGCCTTTTTCTGCCTTCCATTAGCCGAAGAATGCCAGCCATGGTTTGCTTTCACTTTTGAGGGAACCAAATACACATTCACACGGCTGCCTCAAGGGTTCAAAGATAGTCCGGGTCTGTTTAACACAGCATTGCGTCAGATACTGCAGAGTATCAAGTTACCAAAGGGATCCACATTGATCCAATACGTAGACGATTTGTTGATAAGTTCTGAAACACCCGAGGAAAATTTAGAAGCTGCCCAAGCAATTCTCAAAACTTTGGCCACAGCAGGCTTTAAAGTAAAAAGGGACAAGTGCCAAATTGCACGCAAGCGCGTTATTTTCCTAGGGAGAATAATCACACAAGCAGGGACAACCCTGACCGAGACACATAGGCAAAGTATTCTGGCATATAAACAACCAAACACAGTACAGGAAATGTTGGCCTTTCTAGGCCTGTGCGGATACAGTCGAACGTATGTTGAAGATTACGTTGGCCTCACACAACCCTTGCGAGATTTGATTAACAAAGCAGGATGTCGAAGTCTGCGAGGCATTTTGGAATGGACAGAGAATGCCTCGAAGGCATTTTCCAGAACTAAACAGGAACTAGGGTTGGCAGCCCATTTGGCCACGCCAGACTATGACAAAACCTTTCATTTGGATGTGTCAGAAAACGAAGGTGTTGTAAATGGCATACTTTACCAAAAAGATAATTCTCAGAGAAAGATCCTGCTGTATTACAGCTGTAAATTGGATTCAGTGGAATTGGGACAACCGAACTGTACTCGTTTTCTGGCAGCACTATCCAAAACAGTTGAAAAAACTGCACACATAGTCATGTGCCACCCGTTGCAGATCAACACGGATCACGGTGTAGCATCATTAATAGCTGCAGGCGCTTTCAGTTTCTCAAACACTCGTAAAATCAAAATTTCAAAAATATTGACAGCAGCTCACATCTCATATGTGCCAGGGTCAACCACAGTTGCCAATATGACATCAGGTGTTAATTCCGGGAGTGAACCACATGACTGTGCACCACTGATTAGGAGAGCAGGTTCCTTACGAACTGGTTTACATACTGAAGCAATGACGGACACTGACTGGGAACTGTTCACGGACGGCAGTTGCCACAAAGGACCTGACGGAAATATAGCGGCCTATGCAGTTGTCAGTCTCCCCGACATGGTACATGACCAACTGATTAGTGACGATCAATCTCAATTGGTTGAGGGCCACATAATACCTCAACCGGCATCAGCACAAGTTGCTGAAATTGTGGCACTCACCAGGGCGCTACAATTAGCTAAAAACCTCAAGGTCAACATTTACACAGATTCAGCATATGCATACACGGCCGTCCACTTGGACGGACCAGCTTGGAAAAGGAGAAATTTCCTCACTGCTGCTGGAACTCCGGTTAAACATGAAGCTTATTTAAAAGAACTGTTACAAGCAGTACAGGACCCAAAGGAGGTCGCGGTCATAAAAGTCGCAGGTCACGCGTCTGGAGCACACAAGGAAGCAGTAGGCAACCGCGCTGCAGACTACTGGGTCAAACATGTGAGTGGTTACGTCACTAAACAACTGGTGACACTGCGAAGCGGAACAAAGACGGCTAAACATGACATTTCATTGGTTCTAGAAGAACCAAAGGAGGGAGAAGTACCTGAGGTACTGATAAAGCATGACACATCACACGAATGCCCGAATCTGAAAGAAACCGAGGAGAAAACACAAATCAAGCATGTACAATTAGACACAGCACAAGTACAGCATTTTGCACAGTTACAAGAGGCTGCAAGCCCCCAGGAGAAGTCTCAGTGGATTGCGTTAGGAGCAACAAAACAGATAATACCAGGAGACAAAACTGGAAGTAAAATTGAACTATGGAGATCCTCAGAAGGAAAATTAGTGGCCTCAGCAAGGTTGGCCCAATTGCTAATAGAGCAAGCCCATGGGAAAACCCACATAGGGAAAAAGAGAATGTTGACGCACATACAGAAATCATGGTGGTGTCCACAGCTAAAAGAAATGATTGCAAATTATACGGCAGAATGCGCAGTCTGCAACACATTTAACAATAAAAGAACAATTCCACATCCCTTGTTGAAATTTCCGGTGCCCACAGCACCATGGAAGGAAATATGCATTGACTACACTGACATGGGAATGAACATGCGCACTCCGACAAATTACAGATATTTGTTAGTGGTAATTGACAGGTTTACTAAGTGGGTAGAAGCAATACCCACCAAAAGAGAGGACAGCCAGACAGTAGTGGATTGGTTGGTGCAGGACCTTATACCCCGATATGGCGTCCCTACAGTGATCTGTTCAGACAATGGATCACATTTTAGAAACGAACACTTACAAAAAGTGGAAGAATTCTATGGAATCAAACACAGATTCGGAAGCGTCTACAGACCCCAATCACAGGGTATTGTAGAAAGAGCCAACCAGACAATAAAGCGAAAATTGGCCAAAGCTATGACTGGAACCACACTGAAATGGACTGAAGCACTACCACTGGTCCTGTTTTCCATGAGACAAACCCCTGCCAAGGACACATTCCTCTCCCCACATGAGTTAATGACAGGAAGACCAATGCCAGGTCCATTAGAGGACCCCAACATAGTGCCCACTCATGAGCTTTTTCAAACTCATCTGACAGAATATATGCGGGTATTAGAACAAATGACAAGAGTCTTATCTCAGCAGGTTGCTAATGCAGGACGACCAGATTTGAAAACAGAACAAGACACAGAGCCCATTTCGGTAGGAGAGTGGGTTTACCTCAAGGTTCCAGGACGACCAGGGTGGAACCTCCCACATTGGACAGGACCGGTCCAGGTAACAGACGCAACCAACAGATCGGTAAGAGTGTTCCAAGACGGTAATACGAGCGCTCCAGTCTGGCACCATTTCGCACACTGTTCCAAAGCACCCACACCGAAAAAACCTTTAAGGGAAATTAGGGATCATCTCAAAGATGTCCACTACAGTTCTGATGAGGAGGGAAACTAAGGTGTGTTTCATAATGTCAGCGAGCTTCCTGTTTCTAGGATCAATTCGACTCCCCCGGATAAATCTGGAAATAACTAAAGTGCCCAAGTTATCTGCCTTAGTGACTACAATAATATTGATGATAACGATGGTAAGTGCAACAAAGAAAGACCCATGTGAAGCAAAAGTAATATTAAAAGTAGACAAAACAATGGACAACACATTTCAATTTGACTTATGTGATATAATAGACTGTGGAAGTAACCCCGAGGGTTACAGAGGATATGATATATATATAGGAGTGTTTGGTGAAGGAGGGTATCCCACAAGGGATCCGTGGATGAGGTCATTTAGGGGAACAGGACTGGGGTGGGGACAAATGTTCTGGAGTACAGGATTGTATCAAGTAAGGGATGGGTATATTGGGAAAAAGAAGGGTGCATTCGGGGAATTACAAAAACGAATCTCCATAATAAGGGGACAGTTGACCAGCGTGACAGATCCTAGAAAAGTGAATCCAATAATACTAACAACAAGGAAGGGAATGGAAAACCCCTGGGCCATGAAAGGATATGATAGACAGAAATGTAGGGGGGCAGACTCCAAGGCACACCAGGACAAATTAACATTCTACCTATTACTAGGAGTAGAAATAACTGGAAAGGACCCATTGGGACTATTCAGAATAGATCTAGTGGATGCAGAGACACCAGCCCCCGACAAAGGTGAAGGTTCCAAAATTACCCAAAAGCCCACAATAAAAGAAAATAAGACTGAACCCCATTCAGACTCAGCAGTGGTAAAGAAATTTGATACTAAAAAAATGTCATTTCAAAGAGTATTGGCTATTGAAACAGGATATACTAATAAAAATGCATGGATTGATCAAGCTGCACATTATGCACATCAAACAGGAAAAACTGACTGTATTGTATGTACTAGAGGCAGGCCCAGCCTCCTGCTTACCCCTTCCCCATTTGAGCAATATGCAAGAAATATGACCTCCCCAGGTAAAGATATCGAGTGTTTGCTGTCAGCTATGAGTAATGAGAATCCGACCAAAAGCTGTGCAGTATGGGAACAAATAGTCCCCATAGCTCCAGGTAATGTGACCCCACCAATATTTCAAACTGATGTAATACCTCCACTAACATGTTTCAAAAACAATAATACAGGCGGTGGCAGAATGGTTCTCGGGACCCTAAAAAAGTGTAACAAAACTGTTGATCTGACAAAAAATAACACGGTCACCTCGCTCACCCAATCCAGAGCTGACGTCTGGTGGTATTGTGGAGGAAGAAGACTGTTCAATTGGTTGCCCCCACAATGGTCAGGCACATGTGCCCTGATAAGCTTAAGCGCGCAGACTCTGGTACTTTCAAATGCGTTAGACATTCTGGAAGAAATCCCTGTAAAACACCAATATGGAAACAGGCGTAGGAGATCTGTATTATCATGGGGAGGGGAAAATAGTGGTATTTGGATAGACTCCATTGGACAGGCTAGAAACATACCTGATGAATATAAATTAGCAGATGAAGTCGCAGCAGGATTTGAGAGTTTCCCACTTTTCTCTGCTATCTTCCCGATAACGACCAACAAAAATGTGAATAGAATAAATTTGATCCATTACAATGTACAACGATTGGCAAATCTAACTAGAGATGCAGTAGAAGCAATACATGAACAACTGTCCCAGACCTCTTTGATGACCCTCCAAAATAGGATTGCACTAGATATGTTGTTGGCCGATAAAGGTGGAACTTGTGCAATGTTTGGAGATACTTGCTGCACAGCCATCGCCAACAATACAGCGCCGGACGGTAAGCTAACAAAAAGTCTGAACAAATTAAAGGCCCTAGCAAACGAACTAAAAGCACAATCAGGAATAAAAAACCCAGTAACAACATGGCTATCAGATACTTTTGGAAAGTGGGGCACTATGATTGGACAAATATTCATAGGCATAGCCATAGCTGTAGCTATATTTATCACTTGTGGATGTTGTTGTATACCATGCATAAGAACCCTAGTCACGAAAACAATTGAAAAAGCATTAACTAAGGAAGAAACCCCACCTCCGAAATACCAAGCAGCCCAGATTACACCCTATTTTTACGATGATGAAGTCCCCTCTGCCCCAGTAGCGGAGGAAGATGGGCCCGGAAGTGATGCACTAATGATGTTGCCAGTTTATTCCCATGAAACAGGTGAAAACATAGGAGAGGACTGGGGAATTATCGCGCCATACAGTGATGGGCTATGGGAACCCCCAATGCCAACCGTGTGGGAGGTACCAGATCCTCCCTACACCCCCAATTGCCCGATTGAAAATCCCCACTGTAAACATGCCCAGGGAGGAGGGTCAGGATGGCGGTGCTGGGAGTGGGCTGCCATCTATCACCCAGAAAAGCCAAACCTCTTATTGGCCCTGAGAGATGATGAGAAATTCAGTAATGCCTATTGGTTTGGAGAGTCAGCGATTGTGTTGTACGAGGAGCTTGAGGCTCGTGGGTATACTCCAGCAGATATTAACTCTGATGGCACCTTAGGACCTGAACACCAAATGATTGTGATGCCACAAATTGTAGAAATCATCACCAATGCAGGACATGCACCAACCCCTGAAGAAGAAACCCCCATGTAACTATATTGTGATAAAATGTTTAGAAAAAGCTGCCAATGCACTGTTGCCAAAATGCTAGGATTTTCTTTCCTCTTGATAGAAGGGTAAAAAGTAAAATGTATTAAAAATGAAGGAGTATTGCTTAAGATGGATATCGGACAGAGACATGTCCTCACCAGCAGCAGACTCAGTCTGGAGTTCTGTGGTTTTGCCTATGAGGTTTTCCTGGTGATTAAGTAAGAGCTCTGACATCATTGCTTACCGCTGTGCTAGTATTATAACCCTGATAGTTAGAGTAAATAAAATTAAGAAAACTGGGTTTGCAATGTGTAACTGCTTCAGGTATTGAGTGAAGATATCACCCATACAAGCTTGAATTACCGCTGTATAATGTTGATCCCTAGGGATCAAAGGAGGGAATTGTGGGATTCTGACATTTAATCCTATAAAAATACAGGTTGTAAATAGAATATATAAACTTGTCTGTGGTAGTTGAGTTTCGAATGAGTGACCTTGGGCCTGTGTTATGAGAGTTCTGAGAGGGGGGCTACAGGAAGATGTCCTGTGAAACATTCCTCAGAAAAAGGGTTTGCTACAAAAGATAAGATTCTATCCTAGCAAACTTTGTGGAAAAATACAAGGCATGAGCTGAACATGAGTAATTCTAAAGGTTTGATTGGTTTGAATTATACGCCCAGTGATGAACTAACTTTCACTTTACAGTATATAAGTAGGAGCGTGCGCGAGAGCGCGCTTCGAGCGCGCGCTACCAGAGGACCACAGATGTACTAACCCATTGTATACTCCTGTTAAGATACGAGCTGACACAATAAATACAAAGTGATTTAATCTTTCGAATTGAATTGAAGAGTATCCTTGATCTACCTCCTTGACCACGAAAAAGCAATAAATTTAGATTGCTAACAGCATCTAGGCCGCCAAATGACTCAATTCGTGACAGGCCCGCTGGTCGTTATTTTTTGCTCGGTTTAAGTTCTTATTAGCTTAACGACCGGGATCCAAGAACGTAAAACCACATACACTTTCGCGGATCCAGGTGGGGGACCCCCTAATTGCCTATTTGTGCTTTCTAGGATACGGAGTTAGGTCCTTTAATGGGGTCACTCTTCCCGCATTACGGGCCATCCTGGTGTCCATCGGACAAAGGAGTTCCTTTCCAGGCGGTTTGGTGGCTTAGTATGGAGAGGGATGTGCGGGAGTTTGTTTCGGTCTGCGCCCATAGTAAGTTTTCACATCTCCCACGCTCTGGGTTTCTGCACCTTTTACCTATCCCTAAGCGTCCCTGAAGCCACGTCGTCTTGTATTTTGTGACTGGGTTCCCTACCTCTGACGGCAACACTACTATCCTGGTAGTCGTGGATAGGTTTTATCGCTCTAACCAAGTTGCCATCAGCGCCAGAAACCGCACGGTTGATGACTGATCACAATAGGCACAATGTGAACATGGGGTGTTTATTCTACATGGCACGTATAGCTATTTCTGACATAATGTTACTTAAGAGAGTGAATAATTCCTCTAAACATGATTTTGGAACCCCTCGGCTAGCTGATAGGCGTCACCGCCCGGTTCCCTCTTACCGTGTTGGGCAACGGATTTGACTCTTCCCTTGCGAGTGGAATCTCGCAAACTAGATCCGCGCTTCGTGCAGCCTTTTAAAATCATCTGGAGGATTAACCCCGTTACTGTGCGCCTTCAGCTTCCTCAATCTATGAGGGTTCACTTTATATTCCATGTCTCCCGACTGAAGCCGGTGCTTGTTAGCGCATTGGCTCCGGCCGAAAAGCCGCGGCCTCTTCCTCCTCGATTTTTTCTGGGGTGTCCTGCTTATACTGTGCCGCATATCCTGGCCGAGAGACATGTGGGCAGAGGGAAGCAGAACCCCGTTGATTGGGAAGGCTATTGAATTGAATTGAATTGAAACCTTTATTTCAACAGGGAAGAACATACTGAGACCAAGTCTCTTTCACAGATGTGCCCTGCTTACAATAAACATATACAGTCAATACAGTAGGAAACAAATTAAACAATTACAGTAACAAATTAAACAATAAAACCTAATACAACCTGCATATTTCTCTATCCTAATACAATACAATCTGCATATCTCGCTATCCTAATACAATAAAAACCTACATAACTTTCTATCCTAATACAATATAACCTGCATAACTCTCTATCCTAATACAATAAGAACCTAAATAACTTTCTATCCTAATACAATAAAAACCTAATACAATCCTAATACAATAAAAACCTACATAACTTTCTATCCTAAATACAATAAAAATACAATACAAACAGGACAACAGGAAATGCATAGAACATAGGAAAAAAGAGGGGGGGGGAGTGGGATATTGGGTGGGGAGGTGTGGGGGGGGGGGAGGCGGGTGAATGCATGCATGTGTGTGCAAGAGTGTATATCTGTGAGTAGTCATGTTTATGTGTGCGTAAGACTGAAGGTTACATTCTGGCACTCAGCAATCTTGATAACTCAAGTCCGTAGAATCTTTTCACGAAACACAGCAAGTTGCTATGGAGAATATCCTCGATGTAACTAGTCCGTAGGTCACGATAACACAGCAGGTTGCTATGGAGATATCCCTGACCGCCCTGTCCAGAAGTAAACAATAGGAGTCCTCACTGCTCTGCCCACCTCGGTAATCATCATGGGCAGCCTTTGGCCTTCTTGAATAGCTCCCATCTTTCTAATTTTCCGATAGACCAGGGCAACGCTCAGTCCGAGAAGCAATTGTCCTGCTATCATAAATCCAAATAAATCCAAATATGTAGACGTCCTCCACGTCTTCCACGGAGAGAACCACCAGGCAAAGAACCCGCCAGTTCTCCCACGCATCCATTATGTAGCCCGCAGCGAATGTCCCGTCTGGGCAAATTAGGTTCCCCCGAACCAGTGCTTCTTGTTGAAATAATTTTGTCAATTGTGTTGAGAGACCAGCTTATCAATTCCATAATTTTATAGTTTCAAAGACACCGTGCAAAGAATGCTTCCGAGCGGGTGGGAGAGGAGAGGAAAGAACGCTGCTGGGTCCCGTCCAGGCAAATTTTCGATCCGGGACTTATAGAGGACTTTGGCAGACGTGTCTCTGAAGGACAGTCTGAGGCCTGTTACGTGCCTGTGTTATTCTTTTGTGGACTTCCCTGCCTTCGCCTGCCACCACCTTCATTCACTGTGCCGCCTGTCAATCATCAATCAAGTCCCGCTGTCATCTATCCAAGCCCTCTGTCATTTCAATCATCCAATCAGAACCCACCACCTCTGCTCTATAAACTGGACTGTTTACCATTAGCGGGAGTGTGGTTTTTGGGTCAAGTGTGTGTGTTTGTTTACTCTAAATCTGCAGTTTGTTTACCATAGTTTTGTTTGAACGTGTTCTGTTTTATGTACACTTGCAGGTCTTTGGACAGGTAAGACTGGGGGCTCCTATACATATGCCTGTAGATTGTTTATGTATAGAACCACTAGTCCTTAGGGGTGATTGCCAACCACTGTATTTTTCAGTCTACTAGTTAGAGTAGTTACGCTTTTGTTTTGTGTACTTGATACACTAGATAAGTTACTACTCTCTGTGTTAGCTAGTTTCGTTTTGGGTGTTCTTTTGGCAACATCCAGCGTCCCTTGAGCCTGGTAGTGTGAGTCTGGTATTGTGTATTATGTATTTAGTGTTGCACTATTTCTTTATTTCTTTACCACAGTAAACTTATGCACTGAGTTGCTATCTGGTCTGTTTTTATATATTGTTATTACTAGTTCATCATTTTACATCACCCGGTATAAATAACATCTAGTTACCTACCCCATGCACCCCTAGGCCCGTGGGGATCGTAACAGGGCCGCTCCTTAATAAGGCCTCAAATGGATTGTGGTACCAGTACAAGCATAGCTATGAACCATGAATTGTAGATTGCTCTATTGATTGACGCGGATCATATAATAATTGTCAAAGTCATGATGTTGAACACTAATTTACTTGAAGAAATAAACAACATGGTTCAGTGACAGTACAGATTTACAAATTTAAATGTAAGTTTAGCTACCTAGATAATGACAAAGACACTTGAAAACAACAGAAAGCCATATGTTTAAATTGAATAATATTGAGGTTGAGCGTGTCAAACAATACCAGTATCTAGGTATTGTAGGTATTAAACCTAAACTTGGCTTCTTTTTTAGGAATAAGTCTTGCCTGTCTATGGATAGGAAAAAGAATGTGCACTCTGCAGTGTTGGGCAGCAGATTCTTACTCTGGTTGATCTCCTCAACAGCAAGCCTCATGATCTGGACCCAGGTGAAAAATCTGGCGTCAAATCCCTCCGACATTGAAGTCTCCATCAGCCTGAAAATCTGGATCAAATTTTCCCTGCAGGGAACAGGCTGGGGCAGGGATTGGGTTGGCAGGAGTGGACAGCAGAGGAGGGGTAAAATAGGGACCACATCACCACCAACAGAGGAGTCATCTTCAACCAGGCTGCTCCCACCCACTGAGGTACAGAGTGAGGAGCGCTGTTTTATTCACCAACCTCCCCACTCTGCATCTCATTATGTTCTGTGTGTTACTGACCTTCAGAGACCACATGACGTCACCACTCTGTGTTTTCTATAGACAAGACTGAGGCACAGAGCTCTGGTGAAACTGAATTTTCCATAATGCCCATGAATTATTGCAAAGGTGCCCTTATACCTTAATTATCTGTAAATGTTACAATACCTCACTGGGGGCCCTATTTTTGCAGAAAGGCCATAAGTTACGGCAAAGGCTAGGCTTAACTCAAGATGCTTGTGAATTAGGGTGTGTCCAACTTTGTGTTTCCAGGCATTAGCATAACTGCTGCAGTTGTAAAAGAGGCTGGTTCAATAAGAATAAATTTACTTTGGATGTGGTGGTCGTTTGCGTTCATTATTGCCGATCAGATCGGTCAATTTTTTCCCTCTAAAAACAGTGTGTCAGGGTTATAGCCAACTGCTAATTTCATCATGGCCAAAAAGCAAAAGAAAGGCTCCGTTACGAGCATCTCTACGAACCATTACTTGTGATATCAAAAAATAGGCGAGTCTAGTCCTGACCTAGCCCTGCCCCACGCACAAATAAAACCATGTTGCCGGCATGTTCTGGGCTCAATGGGCCTCTTTCATGAAACATTCCGAAATTTGTGCGTACATTCACAAACAAAACAAGTTTGTACGAAATATTTACACCGGATTCATCAAACTGTGTGGGAAAGCTGATTTGTTCGCATTCACATGCGTATGTTCATACATTCCCATTCTTCATGAATGACAGGTGTGTGCACCTTATTTTTCATTCGGCATAAATCCATGCCCATGAATTGTCCATTATTATCACGTATGGAAGTTGCAACAAACAAGTGCATACAAATTCAAAATGGCCCCGAAAAGGCAGAGGTTTGTCTGCCTTCTCAGATAAAGCTACAAAATGCTGCACAAATGTAACAGAATTGGTCTAGGTAGCCAAAAACCACTAACCAGCCATTCATCCCTTTCAGCCAACAAATCTGTGTGATCCCTAAAGATACATTCTCTCCAAAGGGCACCGTGCGCCAACTCCGCCAATAGCGCAAGATCAGCCATTGCAATGCCGGCTATAGACCTGTAAGCCCTTCTTTTTTTGTTTATAGATTAAATATCTGTGCTTTAAATAGCATATTTAACATCATATAGCCTAACGTTTAAATGTGATCCATTTAGAAAAATTGTAGACTAATGGGGGCATCCATTACGTTATGGATCTAATTAAATACGTTCATAGCCAACAATTGATTAATAGATGTATTCTAAACTGTTTGCATTTTACAATTGTAATTTATTACAATTGCATTGTGCATTTCAAAGGTTACATTTATTCTTGTGAATTTAACAGAAAATACAAATGAAAATTTAAATAATTCAGAAGTTACTTTTCGCAGCATTTTGAATTGACAAAAGTTGCATGCGTGGTCCTGAGCAAGTGTACAAGTAAAATGGCCAATACAATTTAATCACAAATACATTTTCCGCACGTTTAAGGAATGAGGCCCAAAGTGTGGAGCAAGTCCTGATTTTAACAAATGCGTATCTTACAATACCTCACAACTTCTTTGTGTCTCTCATTAAAGTAGCTTATATATTAACTCCAAACAAATGCATTGCATAAATAGCCAGCATTGGACTGCATTACTAAAGGCAACTTGCATTTCAAATAGTCAAATTGAAATAAACTAAATATTAAGCACATCTGTGTTATGCGCTTTCATAACAACAACAAAATAGCGCAATGCACCACTGTTTGAGTTTAAACCTGGTCTGTGTTGGTTAAATGCAAACACAGTATTTAACACCAAAAATATTTTGGTTGCGCGAGAAGAAAGTAGAAATTCCACTTTTGCCCAGGCACATTTGCACTTGAATTGTCTCCAAAATAGGGCCCTGGGATTGCAATAATAATCTAGTTTCCAGTCCTAACCCAGCATTCACACGGTGAGCAACTCGGTTGACGGGTCACTCAAGTAAGGTTCAGTGTGGGGGCAAGAGCTTCCCTTCGTGTTCTCTTAGTGATCTCGTGCAGCTAAAACTGCATGTGGAAACATCATCGGCGGTTGGCAGACGATGGCTGTGAAAAGTTCAGCCGCGCTCAACTTTTCTCTGGTGACAGAATAGATCACCATGGCAACATCAGCCCATTTGCTTGGGTTGCTCAGCAACTGAGTTGCTCATTGTGTGAACGCCGAGTAAGGGTGCAGTGTACCCGAATGTATAGATATGTTCTCTGCTTTTATTGTATGAATCCTCAGAGCATTCCTCAGGTTTAAGGCTATTCTCTTTCAATGCGTCTCTTTGTAAATAATTTACTTTACTCTGCTGTCATTCTCCAGAGCGACTTATAATGCAAACACAAGTGCAAAGACCAGGCATCAAAGTGCTGTCATTCCCTAGAAGGGTAAAGTATAGTCCCAAGACAGACAACAAGTGCAACAACTTGATTGATTTGAAGACTGGATTGTAATAGCAAATTAAAGATTATATTTGCTCATTTCTGTGCACGTCTGACTTAACTGTGGTGTGTTATGTGTGTATGCAAAACTAAAAGTGTTACAACTATTATGTGTTAATATCATTGAAGCCTACTTCTTATTTTATTTCTATCCCTGGCATTACATGTTTTTGGCTATTCCCTCAACACATGAATTTGACTCAGGTATTTCAGATTTTTTGTCTTACCTTTGCATATTTGCTTTGATAAAATGAAAAATTCATACAAGAAATGAAAACCTGCATTGTTTTATTTGGTAACAACTCTTCCCATTAGATGCTGTTTTGTGTTTTTCTCAGGTTTCAGTAAAATTATGTAACATTTTGGAGCAAATAAGCATAGCAGTAGCCCAAAACTAGATGCTAGAATTGCAAAGATCTCCACAGCTACAGTGAACTTTCCAGGTGAGCTGACATAAGCTGGTATAAAGGCCAGCCACACAGCACAGAATATCAACATGCTAAAGGTGATGTATTTGGCCTCGTTAAAATTGCCTGGCAGCTTCCTGGCCAGAAAAGCCAGAATAAAACACAGAGCAGCCAGGAACCCAATGTATCCCAGAACACACCAGAAGGCCTGTTCAGAACCCACACTACACTCCAGGATTATTTTGGACCGGTTGTACTGGGTGTTTTTATTTCTGAATGGAGGAGCAGTGATCAGCCACACTGCACAGATTATCACTTGTATAAAGGTACAGGCAGAGATGACAAATCTCTGCTGTTTGGGTCCCAGCCATTTCATGATGTTGTTTCCAGGCCTAGCAGCTGTAAAGGCAGCCAGCACCACCAGAGTCTTCCCCAGGATACAGGAGATGCAGAGTGAGAAAGTGATGCTGAAGGCAGTATGGCGCAGCATGCAAGACCATGATGTAGGCTCTCCGATGAACACCAGCGCACACAGGAAGCACAGAGTCAGAGAGAGCAGGATGAAGAAGCTCAGCTCTGAGTTGTTGACTTTAACAATCGGAGTGTTCCTGTGATAGAGGAATACTGCCAGAACAGCGATGGTGAGGCAGGCTCCCACTACAGCTATCACAGTCAGGGTCAGTCCCATTGCATCATGGGAGAGATACTCAATCACTTTGGGTATGCATTCAGTTCTGGCTGCATTGGACCAGTAATCTTCAGAACAAGATATGCAGTCTATTGAATCTGAGAAAAGACAGTATAATAGTTGTTATAAAAAAAAGGCTGCAGTGATATATTTTGGGGTGTATTAAATCTCACCAAATATTATCCACTATATCTTGTTATAACGAGATCCTTTTCTTGTCAACAAACTGATCTGTTGTACCTAATTTTGGGGTGGCGGCAGTGGCATTTATTTCTACCTAAAAAACCTAAAAATGTCTGTAACTCAACATGCATTTTAAAAAATCAAAGCACCCGTACTTTAAAAAGGAAAACAGTCTCATATGAGTGAGATAAGAGTGCAAGAACTCCTCATCTACAGGTGCACCTGTATATCAAGATCCTTTTTTAAAAGGGGCTGGGTACGTAGTTTGAATGGGATTCGTAATGCCCAGCCCAGAGATCATTATCCTGCTTATAGTATGGTTTACCAATAAAAATCATAATTATAATCAAAATATGCATTCACAAAATATGCGATTCTAAACATTTCTTGTTATGACAAGATACTTACTACAGTAATGTACTGCCATAGATATAATCACAAATATCATTAACAACCAATACCTTGTATCTGTACAACAAAAATGGCATTTTTGGAGTGCTGAATCCTGTTAGTTGTTGTTAAGCGATTCAAAAAAGTGTTTTTTTAAAGGATTCATCTTGGTGTATACATTAATGATCTTTAAAAAAAAATTGGTCAGACTAGAAACATTCTTGTTGTAATGAAACACTAAAATACAATCAGTTCAACATTTTAAAAAGATATACCACAGTGTAATAAGTAAAATATTTCCGGTGGGTAAACGTGTGTACTTTCAACAAAATGGTTATGTCTGCTAGCATGAAAAAGCCAACTTGTAATGAGCTTATGAGATCTGACTACTGTACCCACTAGCAGTCTGTGTGTTCATTTGATGTGAAGAGCACTCACCTGTCTTATTACTAATCTTCCCGCTGTCACATGGTACACAATCAAAGCAGCACAGAGGCTCCCCACGACGGACAGCCTTCCTGCTTCCTGGAGCACAGCTCTCACTGCACACAGACACCAACACCTACATGAGAGAGAACACAGCCAGGTGTAACTACACAAACATTTACCTGTAAATGGGACTCATAGAACTCTGTATCTCTCTATGAAACTCTTAATGCACCACACTTCTACCTGCCCATTTCCATGGCCCAAGAGGCCAGGTGTCACTGCAAAGACATTTACCTGTCTGTGAGTACTTAATACACAGGCTAAAACACTGACATAGACTGTGTATATAAAATGAACATGCATAGAAGATGCTAAAATATATACTACAATCTATGCAGTGCATAATAACCTTTTTTTTGTCATTGTACTAATTGAATACATTTCAGTGACAGACTGCAGGTTTGAGTTCCAGCTTTAAAAGATTTGGTCCTTGTTGACTACCTGCTGATCAATGTTGATTTGGTGCTGTCACTTCAGATTTGAACTTACCTTTGCACTTACCACTTTATGCTACAGAACTTCAACAGAGGGCATCGCATGTACGGAAATACACACTGTGTGTAGCTTGCCTCTCTCTGGTGGCCCATCCACACAATCGCCTCCTCCTGGATGAATAGCTCCTTCCCAGCCTCCTTTGCACCATCAAACCTTCCCACATTGACAAACTCAATATTTCCAGCTGCGCCTCTTTGCCAGTTGATCAGATCATAGGATGGAGCTACATCCCCATTTGCATCAAAATTCACCTCCTCTCCAGAAATAGTAAAGGAGACCTCCTGAATATAGTGCTGGAGCTTTGAAATGAAAATAAGAAAGAGAAAATTGTATTGTTTTACAATTCCTTACTCTCATAGATAAATGAAAATATTCGAGATCATAGTGTAATTGTCATATAATGTAAATGTAGGTATGATTTTAGATTTTAGTTTGTGTTACTGACTAAACATAAAGAATAAAAATGGCTATTGGAGAGGATAAAGAGGGAAATGATAATGATAGTTAACATTTTTCTGTATATGCATACTACATATTAAAGAACAAAAGTCCAGAATTCCTAATTAAAATACTTTAGTATGTTTAAAAATCATTTTGAAATGATTCCACAGCATTATGGGCTGACACTGTAATGGTATATTTACATCATTTCATAAATCAATGTGAAATTGTGTAGTTCTGTGCAGGTGGATTGCAGTGTTATTGATAAATTAGTATTATTTTTAAATTCTGAATCACAAATAGAGGTTTTTATTTGGATACTGGAGTATTTTGGCTTTCTCCTGATGATTGTAAAATAATTTTACCAGCCAGTGAATTCTGTCATGGCCAATGTGTCATATCTCACCAAATTGTGTTTAATGTAGGCAATGTTGAATCTTTCTAATCCCGCACTGTTGTAATGCAGCAATCAAATTCATGCATTTGGTTTCACTGGTTGTATTACCTGTAGATTTATGTACCATTAGGAACATCTAAAGACAATTACAAGGTTGATTCTGTTGCTGCAATCATTCAGTAATAACCTTTTTGAGTCAGTAATAAAACAATAATTTTTAACTACTGCTTTAGCTAAACATAGAGATGTTACCCGTAGCTTTTATGAACCACATTGTAAATTATGATGCAAAATGAAAATGTAACCTTTTTCAAGCAATTTGAATTCATGTTACATATTATGAACTGAGATATAAGACGAAAACGCAAAATGCTTCTGTTAATCTTGCATACATTACTAACTTTTTATTGTGTATTTATTTAAGCTTTTCATGTGATCACCTGCCACGGTTGAATGTTTGTGGCATCAGCACATGAGGAGTTGTGGAAGGGCCCATTCCCAGGCTTACAGCTGATGAGGTTGTGCAGGGAATGAGCGATGACGTACACGGCTTTGTACACGTTGTAGGAAATACGAGGGCTGGAGGTGTTCAGGTAGGCAGAGTGCTGCTCCTGCAGGGGCTCCAGCCCTGTACAGGGGGGCAGCTGGGAGGAGGCCTGGGTGCTGCTGCTGGAGGGGTAGAGAGAGCAACCGTACAAAGCACCCCACAGCTCATGCACCAGGGGGTTACTGGGGTACCTCAAAGGGTTTACACTCAGCAGATAGTCTCTAAAACCTGGCACCTGCCCCTGCCGGATGGCAAACCCAATTGTACCTCCTAGAAATGGGTAGAACTCACTGCCTGTGAATATTGGTGCTGTTACCCAGGCATCACATCCAATCCACTGGATCCCTGTGATGTTCTGATCCATGTAGTCTTTCACTAAGAGTGAGAACTCCCCGTAAACAACAAACACCACAACAACCCTCGCAGAGGAGTGTTTCATAATGTTAAGGATTTCCTGTACTCTCTCCTGATTGTACACTTTGGGGATTATTTCATGGTACGCTAAACACACACCAGTGTTTTTTATTTCCCTCATCAATGCCTGAAGAGAGGATTTGCCATAGGCATGGTCCTCAAGGACGACACCAACCCACGTCCAACCGAATTTCTGCAGGAGGAGTGCGATGGCTTTCACCTGGTAGTTGTTATTTGGAATAATTCCGAAAAATGTTGGGAACTCATTCTTGTTGCTGAGACAGGGACATGTTGAAAAACTGATCTGAAAAACAGAAAATCCACATTCTTTTTTAACGTGAAGTACATAAACACAGCAATACAAGTTGTTTTTTTATAAATAATATTTAGGCACTATAAGTATGTTACGATGATGCAAGATCATTGTTTAGCACCATCTGAACAATAAATTAATGTCACTCACTGATTTTATAGTTCCAAATAAATGTTAGTCTGAATAAGTATGTCTGAGAAATTAATCTGTCACTTAAATCTGCTTATTATATATTTTACGAGAGTAAAATGTAATACATTTATACATTTGAATTATTTAAATGAAATAAATCAACACAGGCTTATCTTGTGAAAGCATATGCTTCCAAAAATGCTATCAACAAAATATTTCCAGTCAAATGTGATCAAAACCCAACACATCTAATCTTCTGGTCAAATTCTAGTGATTTCACTAAAATACAGACCTGTGGTGGTTATGACCCATTTATGAAAATAATTTTCTTCAACATTTTGGAAAAATGTGGTATTATATTATAACTACAATGTGAATAATAACCAACAGCAGGACCTTTGGGATAGAACAAAGCTTTTCACACACAGTTTTAATTATTTAAACTGCAGTACAATGTACGACACATAATAGACATAGTTGACAATATATTTTGTTATTATGTAGACTTCTTATCATTGTATACTAGTCTCACACTTGTAAATGTAAGGAAAATACACATATCCATTAATAATAAAAAATGGACATAAAATCACTTGATGAACAGTGTCTCAGCTGATGATAAAGGTAGAACCAAATAAAAAATACTTAATCTTTACAGAACCATGGATTTAATCCAGAAGTATATCCAAATGTTTATTCCAAATTACCTCTATTAATTCATTTTAGTCTGATAGGAAATACATACCATTGGGATTCTGAATGGCTGCAGAGTTCTGGAGAGAACAATAGACTGTGCAGACCCATATTCTCCAACCAAGGCCAAAGGATGAGATATGGCAGAACACACAGTGCTGGAGGAGGTCCTTGGTCCGTTCAGAACTGCCAGAACTGCTGCTTGCGCTGTCACAGGGGTTGTGCAGGAGTCATGGATCTTGTATCCCAGAGTAAAGTTAGGCAGCAGGTTCTGACTCTGGTTGATCTCCTCAACAGCCAGTCTCATGGCCTGGGCCCAGCGGAAAGAACTGGTGTCAAACCTGTGCAGAGACCAACAGCAGAATTGAATGTTTGTTGGAAAAAAACCAAAACTTTTTCATGCACATCAGAGTAACCATGACCTCACCCCCAACATTGTGGAGCAGCTGGTTTGTAAGTGAAGTTCCGGTCTGGGGGCTCAACCCCGTAATGCATGGGGAAAATCCCCCCGATGATGAAGTCTCCATCAGCCTGGAAATCTGGATCAAAAGTGCCCAGCAGGGAACAGACTGGGGCAGGGATCGGGCTGACAGGAGTGACAGCAGAGAAGTGATAAAATAAAGACCACATCGCCACCAACAGAGGAGTCATCTTCACCCGGGCTGATCCCGCACACTGCGGTGATGAGTCAGAAGCAGTATTTTATTCACCAACCAACTCTGTGCATCTCATTATTCTCTGTATCTCATTGGACAGAAAAGCATGTGACATCACAACTCTGCATTCCCAAAAGACAAGTTGAGGCACAGAGCACTTGGGAAATTATACTCACTAGTGAATTTTCATTTGGTAACTTCTCCATGATTTTTCTTCAACTATGTGCTTCAAATTTAGGCAAACAATAGCTTTTTACTGAGAGACCAAGGTAGATTTTAGTGACATTGAGGCTTGCTGTAGCTGCTTGGCAATTGCATTGTGGAAATGTATAATAGTGTGTGCTTGTAATCTTCTGTCATGGTCAGTTAATCATATGAAGTTAAGTTAATAATAGCCATACTTTCTCAGAAGCAGTGGAATCTTGGGGGTACAATGCACTCCACCTCCTGTACATGCTCTTTTTCTGACATCACCGAGTCAACCAGTTATGGAGGCAAACAGTGAAGGGAGGGGAAAAAAACTCACTGACTGAGATGAGCCCTATGTTTTTTATTTTAAATGTGTTTCAGATTTCTCCCCTGTTTTTCTCCCAACTTGGTGTGCCACGATCCCCTGCCAAGTCCCTCCCCCCACCCGGGGGAGTGGCCGCTCAATTGTCGCTCCATCAAGGCACCGGCTATACTCAGATTTGGTAGGACCAGGGCACAAACCCCTGATTCTCGTGCCAAACTGCACTGCCTCAAAGTAGTTGATTTTACCACTGCGCCACCGCGGCCCCCTTCCTGAGCCCTATGTTTCGCTGTGTTCTAATTATATACTTGGAATAGCTCAGTCATATTTCTAGAACTATTGTATAATTGGGAAACCCATATGCATTTGTAAGCTGGTCTCATAACTACAACCTCCTCATAACTACAACCGCCTCCTCCATCCATTTGGTCTTCCTCTGATTCCCAGGCACCGCTTATGTTCACTTCACAACTCCACCAGTAGAGCTTGCACATTGCATTGGAGGAGTACTCTTCATGTGAAGCATATATGAGTGCTTGGCTGCACTATCTCTGCTCTGCCCCCAAGTTATATAGTGGTTGTGCTGCACAGTCCATCTGTCCGTCAAACTTTGACAGCTATATCTGGAAAAGTAATGGCTGGATTACCATGAAATTTGCTCTGTACATTCAAATTCCCAAGAGGAAGAAATCAATTGATTTTGGTGATCTCATGACCTTTCCTTTAGTGCCACCATCAGGCCAATCTTTCAATTTGAGATCGAGATATCTCAAAAAATAATGGTCGGATTTCCATGAAATTTGCTATGCATATTCATGTTCCCAAGAAGTATATTGATTTTGGTGATCCCATGACATTTGCTCTTGCTTCACAATCAGACCAAACATATCTTGATAATAACCAGATTGCCAAGATATTTGTTGTACACATTAATGTGAGGGGAGATTGCTGTGCTTTGGCAGAGGTCTGCATTCTACTGATTGTATTCCTTTGTAGTTTTTTCCTGTTCTGCTCGTATAACAGAGAGTTCTTGTTTGTTTGGAAACAGTTTACATTTTTTGCACTTTTTTTTGGAATAAATTAGAAGATTCCACCTCAAAGAAAACAATTTCTTAGAAAAGGCTTTGGTACAAAATTTGGTCAAATAATGTATCAAAAAGGAAACAATGCTACAGTTAACACTTTAAAGCCCTTTTCAAACTGGATTTTGTTTTTAATCAGGGGTTGTGCAGTAGAGCTGTAAACATTGGCATGAAATAACCTTGTTAGAATGCATGGCATGATCGACTCCATCAAATGCCAGTACATTTTAGACCAAAATCTGGCTGCCTCTGCTAAAAGTGGGTCATAGTTAGATCTTCCCGCAGGACAATGATCCAAAGCATATCACATCATGTAAACAAAAATGATTCACTGACCACATAATCAAGGTTTTACAATGACTCTCTCAGTCCCCTGACCTGAACTGTTTCTCAATGTGTTGGCGGACCCCATTAAAGACGCCCTGGCAGTGCTTGAGCCATCCGCGTTTTTTGATGCCCTGGTAACTACGGCTATTAGGGTAGACAACCGCGTCAGGGAGTGAGAGAAAGAGAAGGAAGAGGGAAGGGACCGATCTACTTGGTACCTTCCTCAACTTCCGGTTACACTGTCAGCTTCTCCTGCCACCCACAGCCCCTATAATAGAGATGACCCGATGCAGGTGGACAGCTTCTGTCTGCGCGGTACCCAGTCAGTGAAACCGCACAACGATTGGTGTCGCTACTGCAGGCGCAGTGGACACTCGAAGGCTCAATGCCTCAAATTAAGGGGAAACGGAGGAGTCTCGCTAGGGGAACGGGGGACCTTAGTTAGACAAAATAGTTCAGTCTTTCGTACTTATTTACGGGTACAATTGCTCTGGAGTCAGCGCGCGGCGTAGGTCGATGCTTTTATTGATCCTGGAGCAGTTGAGTGCTTTATGCCAAGTGGGCTAGAGAGATTCAAATGCCCATTCACCGCCTTGCACGACCCCGTTCTGTTATGGGTCTTGACGGTTGCCCGTTGGGCACCAGCACTGTTAAAAATATCACAGGGCTTTTGCATACAGTATGCATGCATTTTACGGGGGTCATTCTGAACACATTTGGTTGTTTCTGATTGACTCTCCCGCCTATCCCCTCGTCTTGGGACATTCCTGGCTAGTCCGACATGGTCCGCAGGTTAAAAGGATACCATCCTCCAATGAGGTCCCAAATGCACATCTCACTGTTCGCTGATGTCATCGCTTCGGGTGGGCGTTGGTATAATCCTGAGCTCGCCTCACTCAGTGATGATGATGAATGGGATTTTGCTGTGGAGCAGGATGGGTCTTCACCTGGGATTTTGACCTGGGATTTGTTCGCGGACGGGAATACTCCTTTGGACGATATCTCCTTGGATTCTGGTCCGGGCCTCATTTACCCTCTCGTATTGGTAACACAGGAGTTATGGGAGCGCTCGATTTCCTCTTGCCAGCTGAAGTGTCGGTCGATTATGGGAAACAAACAGCTAGCCACCACCTTACCACCTCATCGACCCTATGACTGCTATTAATTTATATCCTGGCACAGTACCTTGGGGGTCTCTTTACTCTTTATCGGTTCTCGAGAGTGCCGCCATGAAAAGATATATAGAGGAAGCTTTGGCGAATGGCTTTATTAGACCCTCGACCTCGCCAGCTGGCATGGGGTTCTGGCGTGAGAAGAAAGAGGGCTTAATGACATCACGGTTAAGAACCGTTACCCGCTGCCACTTATGAGCTCCGCTTATGAAAGTCTCCAAGGACCGTCTGTGTTCACAAAGCTTCATCTCCGCAACGCTTACATCTTGATGCGTAAGGAAGATGAATGGAAAACTGCTTTTAACACTCACAGCAGGCCTTACGAGTACCTCGTCATGCCGTTCGGGCTCACTAGTGCCCCCTCTGTCTTTCAGGCGCTAGTCAATGACGTGCTCTGGGAGATGTTGGAGAGATTTGTCTTTGTCTACTTGGACGAAATCTTTATTTTCTCCATTCATCTCTGGGGGTAGGGGCTATTTTATCTCAGCCTTCGCCCCAGGATCAAAAAGTTCACCCATGCCTATTTTTCTCGTGGCCTGACACCGGACAAAATAAATTATGACGTAGGAGACCGGGAACTTTTGGAAGTGAAATTGGTGCTGGAGAAATGGGGACACTGGCTCGAGGGGGCCGAGCACCCCTTTACAGTGTGGACAGATCATAAAAATCTCGAGTATATCCAGGCCGCCAAATGACTCAATTTGTGACAGGCCCGCTGGTAGTTGTTTTTTGCTCGGTTTAAGTTCTTATTAACTTAACGACCGGGATTCAAGAACGTAAAACCAGATACACTTTCGCGGATCCAGGTGGGGGACCCCCTAATTGCCTATTTGTGCCCTCTAGGATACGGAGTTAGGTCCTTTCCAGGCGGTTTGGTGGCTTAGTATGGAGAGGGATGTGCGGGAGTTTGTTTCGGTCTGCGCCCGTAGTAAGTTTTCACAACTCCCACGCTCGGGGTTTCTGCACCTTTTACCCATCCCTAAGCGTCCCTGAAGCCAAGTCGTCTTGTATTTTGTGACTGGGTTGCCTACCTCTGACGGCAACACTACTATCCTGGTAGTCGTGGATAGGTTTTATCGCTCTAACCAAGTTGCCATCAGCGCCAGAAACCGCACGGTTGATGACTGATCACAATAGGCACAATGTGAACATGGGGTGTTTATTCTACATGGCATGTATAGCTATTTCTGACATAATGTTACTTCAGAGAGTGAATAATTCCTCTAAACATGAAAAGCACCTAATTAAGAAAAATTAACAGCTTGTTAAAATTCTGGGATTGCAATTATGGTTGCAACGAAAACCAGCATACACAGCGGGGCCCCAGGTTTTGGAACCCCTCGGCTAGCTGATAGGCGTCACCGCCTGGTTCCCTCTTACCGCGTTGGGCAACGGATTTGGCTCTCCACGCGGGATCTTCCCTTGCGAGTGGAATCTTGCAAACTAGATCATTGAACTCTGAACTCTGGTCTATCTTTTCACGGCATTGTTTGGATATAATATCTGAATACATTGGCTTGGGAGTGGCCTAATGTTTATTTTTTCTTATCCTATCTTCTTTTATTTGTTTACTTTTTAGGCCATTTGATTGGTATGCCTTGGCTTGACATAGCTCTGGCTGCCGGGCCTAAGTCTATGATGTCTGCTGTGTTGTCTGTTTTGTGTGTGTCTGTTTGTATACATGTATGTGTACCAACTGTACAGGGAAGGATATGGAAAGGTGGAGATAAAAAAATCGACAGTCATTCAATATTATTGTTAGACTATTTATGGGTTTTGATGATTTAAGTAATGGAGATGACGGGCATTGCATGGACGAGCAGCTTAAGTGTAAAAGCTACCTCCCAGACCAGATTAAATACATTAATAAGGATGATAACTATTCATTCATGCATATAAACATTAGAAGTCTGAATAAACATTATGAAGATCTACTCGCTCTCTTGTCCACCACAGAATGTGGCTTTGATGTGTTGGGTTGCAGTGAGACGTGGCTAAATGAGAGATCACATATGGACTCATTAAACATGGACGGGTATAAACTATTTAACAAAAATAGACTTGATAAAATTGGTGGTGGTGTCTGTTTATATATTAACTCTAAATATCTTGTAAATGTTTGTGATAATCTGGTCATTGATGATGGTCACTCCGACTCTCTCTTTGTTGAAATAAACACCTGTAGGCCTAATGCCAAAAAGCTTGTAATTGGGGTGATCTATCGCCCCGCTGATTCTGATATTGGGATCTTTGGGATGAAACTGGACGAGCTGTTATTTTCTATAAACAGCAAAAATAGGGACTGTATAATTCTTGGAGACTTTAATATTGATATTTCAAAAAATTATACTGCAAAACATGATTTTATCAACATACTACAGGCTAATTCTTTCTTTCCCACCATAAACATTTTCACCCGAGTAACACCATCGAGCACATCGATTATTGACAATATTATCACAAATATCTTTAGTGGATGTATCAAATCTGGGGTGTTGCACTCTGATATAACTGACCATTTCCCAATTGTATTATTTATTGATATTGGTACTAAACATGAAATGTCATTTCAAAAAAACAATGTTAAAATTTTAAATAATAGAACTCTGCTGAAACTATGTGAAAATCTACAAGCCAAATCATGGGATTGTGTCTATGATTGTAGGGACCCTGATATTGCATACAACACCTTGATTGATGAGCTTACACATTCCATCCAGTGCTCTATTCCAGAGAAGCCTATTGTGAGCAGTGCTAGAAATCAAAACCCTTGGCTTACCAAGAGCATTCTAAAGTCTATTAATCATAAAAATAGACTTTATAAGCATTATATTATAAATAAAAGTGACACAAATAAGGAAAAATACACACACTTTAGGAATAAACTCACACACATGATACGTAAGGCCAAAAGAGGTCACTACATAGAACTCCTAAATGCGTCGCAAGGTGACTCTAAGAAAACCTGGCAGGTGCTAAATAAACTCCTTGGCAGGAGCCACAAAACTACTGTGCTCCCAGACATCAACACTGAGGTGAATCACAGAGGTTCCTGCAGAAATGCAGATGTCACTGACCTTATTAACCTTGCTGATAGCATGAATACCCATTTTATCTCCACTGGTGAAAACCTCTCAAACAACATTGCCCAACCCCATGGTGCCTGCTTCAGGCAATACCTGCAAGGTAGTCCCCTAAATTCATTTTTCTTGTCACCAACTGATAGAAATGAAATTTAAAAAACCATCAGAAACATGAAAACCTCACGCACAGCTGGAGCGGATGATATCTGTAGCTCAATTTTAAAAGCAACCGCAAATGAAATTGCTGACCCACTTGCTCATTGTATAAATTTGTCATTTCTCACTGGTATCGTACCTAACAAGTCAAAGATCGCAAGAATCGTTCCAGTTTTTAAGACGGGTGATAAAAATGACAAGAACAACTATAGACCAATATCCATACTGCTTTCACTTTCTAAGGTGTTTGAGAAAATTGTCTATACCAGACTGAGTAGTTACATAGATAAATTAAATATTCTGGACTCCTCACAATATGGCTTCAGGAAAAAAAGCACAACATGTATGGCAGTTCTTGACCTACAGGAAAACATCAATGATGCCATTGATAAAGGTGACCTCTCCATTGGCATCTTCCTCGACCTGTCTAAGGCATTTGATTGCATTGACTTTGAGATTCTTCTAACCAAATTAAACTGCTACGGTGTCAGAGGCATAGCTCTTAATTGGTTTAAAAGCTACATATATGGAAGACAACAATATGTAAGTATAAATGGTCAAAATTCTCAAAACAAATCCATTAACTTTGGGGTCCCCCAGGGCTCAATTTTGGGGCCTCTCCTCTTCATCTTATACACCAATGATTTTGTCAACTCCTCTCAAATCCTACATAAAGTACTTTTTGCTGATGATACAAATTTGCTTCTGTCATCCAAAGATCCATTTCTACTTCAAGAAATTGTAAATAGAGAGATGGAGAAGGTGGATACCTGGTTCCGATGTAATAAACTCTCTCTCAACATAAAAAAGACTAATTATATAGGATTTTGCTCTAATAAAAATAAAACTGACACAGAGTTTATCTGTCTTGCAATAAATGGGCAAGAAATCAATAGAGTAGCTTCCACAAAATTCCTGGGGGTCCACATCGACGAATTCTTGAATTTCAAGTACCATATTGATCATCTTATAAAAATACTATCTAAATACGTTGGCTTGTTTTTTAAATTAAGACACTGTCTCCCACATTCAGCCCTGCTCACCTTATATAAATCCCTATTTGAACCTCACTTAAATTACTGCAACATCATATGGTCCAACACCTTTCCCAGTTACATTAAAAAACTACAGACATTACAAAATAAAGTAATACGCGCCATATCATGGTCTGACTACAGAGAGCCTACTGGACCTTTATTTAGCAACCTTGGACTATTAAAGCTTGCAGAGCTGAATGTGTATGAAAATGCTACTATCATGTATCAAGTAGTGCACAGGACAAACCACCGGTTAAACGAGCTTGTCCCTATCTACCATCCCCTGCATACACACGTCACCAGAAATAAACATTTAATCAAAGGGAAAAAACGAAAGCTAAAATGTACCAGCCTGAGTGTACTGTGCAGGGGTCCGCAAATATGGAACGAGCTCGATGACTCCATAAAAATGTCCCAGTCTGTCTCCCTCTTTAAAAGAAATGTAAAAAAGAAACTCTTGTCCTCATATAACTGATGATTGTCTACAGAAAGTTACACCCCTCTCTGTACTATTATATTATATTGTACTACGTCTTGCCCTGTGTCATGTCTCATATAACATGTTTTGTTTTGTTTTTATAGATGTATTAATTTGTTTTGATTTTGCTGGGTTCCCCTCTTAAAAGCAGCGGCTGCAGCTTATTTTGGGGTTTTCCTTTTCATACTACCTCAATTGATTACTACATGAACTGTATGATACCTGATTGACCATTGGCTGGTATGAATAAAAATATATCGTATCGTATCGTATCGTATCCGTGCTTCCTGCAGCCTTTTAAAATCATCTGGAGGATTAACCCCGTTACTGTGCGCCTTCAGCTTCCTCAATCTATGAGGGTTCACTCTATATTCCATGTCTCCCGACTGAAGCCGGTGCTTGTTCGCGCATTGGCTCCGGCCGAAAAGCCGCGGCCTCTTCCTCCTCAATTTTTTGTGGGATGTCCTGCTTATACTGTGCCGCATATCCTGGCCGAGAGACATGTGGGCAGAGGGAAGCAGAACCCCGTTGATTGGGAAGGCTATGACCCTGAAGAACGCTGCTGGGTCCCGTCCAGGCAAATTTTCGATCCGGGACTTATAGAGGACTTTGGCAGACGTGGCTCTGAAGGACAGTCTGGGGCCGCTCCTTAATAAGGCCTCAAATGGATTGTGGTACCGGTACAAGCATAGCTATGAACCATGAATTGTAGATTGCTCTATTGATTGACGCGGATCATATCATAATTGTCAAAAGTCATGATGTTGAACACTAATTTACTTGAAGAAATAAACAACATGGTTCGGTGACAGTACAGATTTACAAATTTAAATGTAAGTTTAGCTACCTAGATAAGACACTTGAAAACAACAGAAAGCCATATGTTTAAATTGAATAATATTGAGGTTGAGCATGTCAAACAATACCAGTAAACTTGGCTTCTTTTTTAGGAATAAGTCTTGCCTGTCTATGGATAGGAAAAATAATGTGCACTCTGCAGTGTTGGGCAGCAGATTCTTACTCTGGTTGATCTCCTCAACAGCAAGCCTCGTGATCTGGACCCAGCTGAAACATCTGGCGTCAAATCCCTCCGACAATGAAGTCTCCATCAGCCTGAAAATCTGGATCAAATTTTCCCTGCAGGGAAAAGGCTGGGGCAGGGATTGGGTTGGCAAGAGTAACAGCAGAGGAGGGGTAAAATAGGGACCACATCATCACCAACAGAGGAGTCATCTTCAACCAGGCTGCTCCCACACACTGAGGTACAGAGTGAGGAGCGCTGTTTTATTCACCAACCTCCCCATTGTGCATCTCATTATGTTCTGTGTGTTACTGACCTTCAGAGACCACATGACGTCACCACTCTGTGTTCTCTATAGACAAGACTGAGGCACAGAGCTCTGGTGAAACTGAATTTTCCATAATGCCCATGAATTATTGCAAAGGTGCCCTTATACCTTAATTATCTGTAAATGTTACAATACCTCACTGGGGGCCCTATTTTTGCAGTAAGGCCATAAGTTACGGCAACGGCTAGCCTTAACTCAAGATGCTTGTGAATTAGGGCGTGTCCAACTTTGTGTTTCCAGGCATTAGCATAACTGCTGCAGTTGTAAAAGAGGCTGGTTCAATAAGAATAAATTTACTTTGGATGTGGTGGACATTTGCGTCCATTATTGCCGATCAGATCGGTCCATTTTTTCCCTCTAAAAACAGTATGTCAGGGTTATAGCCAACTGCTAATTTCATCATGGCAAAAAAGCAAAAGAAAGGCTCCGTTATGAGCATCTCTACAAACCATTACTTGTGATATCAAAAAATAGGCGAGTCTAGTCCTGACCTAGACCTGCCCCACGCACAAATAAAACCATGTTGCCGGCATGTTCTGGGCTCAATGGGCCTCTTTCATGAAACATTCCGAAATCAAACTGTGCAGGAAAGCTGATTTGTTCGCATTCACATGCGTATGTTCATACATTCCCATTCTTCATGAATGACAGGTGTGTGCACCTTATTTTTCATTCAGCATAAATCCATGCCCATGAATTGTCCATTATTATCACGTATGGAAGTTGCAACAAACAAGTGCATACAAATTCAAAATGGCCCCGAAAAGGCAGAGGTTTGTCTGCCTTCTCAGATAAAGCTACAAAATGCTGCACAAATGTAACAGAATTGGTCTAGGTAGCCAAAAACCACTAACCAGCCATTCATCCCTTTCAGCCAACAAATCTGTGTGATCCCTAAAGATACATTCTCTCCAAAGGGCACCGTGCGCCAACTCCGCCAATAGTGCTAGATCAGCCATTGCAATGCCGGCTATAGACCTGTAAGCCCTTCTTTTTTTTATATAGATTAAATATCTGTGCTTTAAATAGCATATTTAATATCATATAGCCTAACATTTAAATGTGATCCATTTAGAAAAATTGTAGGCTAATGGGGGCATCCATTACGTTATGGATCTAATTAAATACGTTCATAGCCAACAATTGATTAATAGATGTATTCTAAACGGTTTGCATTTTACAATTGTAATTTATTACAGTTGCATTGTGCATTTCAAAGGTTACATTTATTCTTGTGAATTTAACAGAAAATACAAATGAAAATTGAAATAATTCAGAAGTTACTTTTCGCAGCATTTTGAATTTACAAAAGTAGCACGCGTGGTCCTGAGCAAGTGTACAAGTAAAATGGCCAATACAATTTAATCACAAATACATTTTGCGCACGTTTAAGGAATGAGGCCCAAAGTGTGGAGCAAGTCCTGATTTTAACAAATGCGTATCTTACAATACCTCGCAACTTCTTTGTGTCTCTCATTAAAGTAGCTTATACTATTAACTCCATACAAATGCATTGCATAAATAGCCAGCATTGGACTGCATAACTAAACGCAGCTTGCATTTCAAATAGTCAAATTGAAATAAACTAAATATTAAGCACATCTGTGTTATGCGCTTTCATAACAACAACAAAATAGCACAATGCACCACTATTTCAGTTTAAACCTGGTCTGTGTTGGTTAAATGCAAGCACAGTATTTAACACCAAAAATATTTTTGGTTGTAAATCATTTACTTTACTTTGCTGTCATTCTCCAGAGCGACTTAAAATGCAAACACAAGTGCAAAGACCAGGCATCAAAGTGCCGTCATTCCCTAGAAGGGTAAACTATAGTCCCAAGAGAGACAGCAAGTGCAACAACTTGATTGACTTGAAGACTGGATTGTAATAGCAAATTAAAGATAAAATTTGCTCATTTCTGTGCACGTCTGACTTAACTGTGGTGTGATATGCGTGTATGCAAAAGTAAAAGTGTTGGGAATTACAACCATTATGTGTTAATATCATTGAAGCCTACATCTTATTTTATTTCTATCCCTGGCATTACATGTTTTTGGCTATTCTCTCAACACATGAATTTGACTCAGGTATTTCAGGTTTTTTGTCTTACCTTTGCATATTTGCTTTGATAAAATGAAAAATTCATACAAGAAATGAAAACCTGCATTGTTTTATTTGGTAACAACTCTTCCCATTAGATGCTGTTTTGTGTTTTTCTCAGGTTTCAGTAAAATTATGTAACATTTTGGAGCAAATAAGCATAGCAGTAGCCCAAAACTAGATGCTAGAATTGCAAAGATCTCCACAGCTACAGTGAACTTTCCAGGTGAGCTGACATAAGCTGGTATAAAGGCCAGCCACACTGCACAGAAGATCAACATGCTGAAGGTGATGTATTTGGCCTCGTTAAAATTGCCTGGCAGCTTCCTGGCCAGAAAAGCCAGAATAAAACACAGAGCAGCCAGGAGCCCAATGTATCCCAGAACACACCAGAAGGCCTGTTCAGAACCCACACTACACTCCAGGATTATTTTAAGGAATGAGGCCCAAAGTGTGGAGCAAGTCCTGATTTTAACAAATGCGTATCTTACAATACCTCGCAACTTCTTTGTGTCTCTCATTAAAGTAGCTTATACTATTAACTCCATACAAATGCATTGCATAAATAGCCAGCATTGGACTGCATAACTAAACGCAGCTTGCATTTCAAATAGTCAAATTGAAATAAACTAAATATTAAGCACATCTGTGTTATGCGCTTTCATAACAACAACAAAATAGCACAATGCACCACTATTTCAGTTTAAACCTGGTCTGTGTTGGTTAAATGCAAGCACAGTATTTAACACCAAAAATATTTTTGGTTGTAAATCATTTACTTTACTTTGCTGTCATTCTCCAGAGCGACTTAAAATGCAAACACAAGTGCAAAGACCAGGCATCAAAGTGCCGTCATTCCCTAGAAGGGTAAACTATAGTCCCAAGAGAGACAGCAAGTGCAACAACTTGATTGACTTGAAGACTGGATTGTAATAGCAAATTAAAGATAAAATTTGCTCATTTCTGTGCACGTCTGACTTAACTGTGGTGTGATATGCGTGTATGCAAAAGTAAAAGTGTTGGGAATTACAACCATTATGTGTTAATATCATTGAAGCCTACATCTTATTTTATTTCTATCCCTGGCATTACATGTTTTTGGCTATTCTCTCAACACATGAATTTGACTCAGGTATTTCAGGTTTTTTGTCTTACCTTTGCATATTTGCTTTGATAAAATGAAAAATTCATACAAGAAATGAAAACCTGCATTGTTTTATTTGGTAACAACTCTTCCCATTAGATGCTGTTTTGTGTTTTTCTCAGGTTTCAGTAAAATTATGTAACATTTTGGAGCAAATAAGCATAGCAGTAGCCCAAAACTAGATGCTAGAATTGCAAAGATCTCCACAGCTACAGTGAACTTTCCAGGTGAGCTGACATAAGCTGGTATAAAGGCCAGCCACACTGCACAGAAGATCAACATGCTGAAGGTGATGTATTTGGCCTCGTTAAAATTGCCTGGCAGCTTCCTGGCCAGAAAAGCCAGAATAAAACACAGAGCAGCCAGGAGCCCAATGTATCCCAGAACACACCAGAAGGCCTGTTCAGAACCCACACTACACTCCAGGATTATTTTGGACCGGTGGTACTGGGTGTTTTTATTTGGGAATGGAGGAGCAGTGATCAGCCACACTGCACAGATTATCACTTGTATAAAGGTACAGGCAGAGATGACAAATCTCTGCTGTTTGGGTCCCAGCCATTTCATGATGTTGTTTCCAGGCCTAGCGGCTGTAAAGGCAGCCAGCACCACCAGAGTCTTCCCCAGGATACAGGAGATGCAGAGTGAGAAAGTGATGCTGAAGGCAGTATGGCGCAGCATGCAGGACCATGATGTAGGCTCTCCGATGAACACCAGCGCACACAGGAAGCACAGAGTCAGAGAGAGCAGGATGAAGAAGCTCAGCTCTGAGTTGTTGACTTTGACAATTGGAGTGTTCCTGTGGTAGAGGAATACTGCCAGAACAGCGACAGTGAGGCAGGCTCCCACTACAGCTACCACAGTCAGGGTCAGTCCCATTGCATCATGGGAGAGATACTCAATCACTTTGGGTATGCATTCAGTTCTGGCTGCATTGGACCAGTAATCTTCAGAACAAGATGTGCAGTCTATTGAATCTGAGAAAAGACGGTATAATAGTTGTTATAAAAAAAAGGTTGCAGCGATATATTTTGGGGTGTATTAAATCTCACCAAATATTATCCACTATATCTGTCATGGTTTCTCAGCCTGCTCTTCTCTTTTTGACCACTTCCCTGGGAGCGCTCGTGTTGCGTCTCTTCTCTTTGTTTTCTTTGTCCGTTTCGTGTTTTTGGGTTTTCTACTCAGTGTGTTCACCTGTTCCGTAGTTCTTGTCATTATTTAAACCTTGCGTCACCTTTGTTAGACGCTTCCATATTGCCAATCTTTTTTACAAAGAAAGCCGGTAATTTACGGTGTAATCCGGACATTTCGCTTCAACCGTATCACCTCAACTTGTTGTGGTTCCACAGGACTTGTTGCGTGTGTTTTAAAATTTGCTAGAAACTTAGATTTGGTTAATCGTTTCTATCCTGTCTCTTTTTTTCACCTCTGTCTCCTGTCTTTGACAGATTGTCTTCGCCGTCTCTGTTACCTCTAGTTTATGTTTTTCGGCTCCCTCGTTGTGAGCTATAGGGTTTTTCTTTGTCGTTTGTATTAATATCTAGTTAAGAGTTTTTCGCCCTATTCGGGTCGCTTTGAGTTGGTAGCGGTATCTCTCTTTGTGAGGAGAGTTATTATTTATTGTACTATCATCATTCCCTGTTTGCGGGTTATCCCCTCCGCTTTTTGGTGTTCAGTCGAGCACTTTTTGAACCCCTACTGTCGCGTCTGGTCCTTCGTTCCTACACTACCCCTGACAATATCTTGTTATAAGGAGATCCTTTTCTTGTCAACAAACTGATCTGTTCTACCTAATTTTGGGGTGGCGGCAGTGGCATTTTTTTCTACCTAAAAAACCTAAAAATGTCTGTCACTCAACATGCATTTTAAAAAAATCTAAGCACCCGTACGTTAAAAAGGAAAACAGTCTCATATGAGTGAGATAAGAGTGCAAGAACTCCTCATCTACAGGTGCACCTGAATATCAAGATCCTTTTTTAAAAGGGGCTGGGTACGTCGTTTGAATGGGATTCGTAATGCCCAGCCCAGAGATCATTATCCTGCTTATAGTATGGCTTACCAATACAAATCTAATAATTGTAATCAAAATATGCATTCACAAAATATGCGATTCTAAACATTTCTTGTTATGACAAGAGACTTACTCCAGTAATGTACTACCATACATATAATCACAAATATCATTAACAACCAATACCTTGTATCTGTACAACAAAAATTGCATTTTCAAAAAGAGATTCAAAAAAGTGTTTTTTTAAAGGATTCATCTTGGTGTATACATTAATGATCTTTAAAAAAAAATTGGTCAGACTAGAAACATTCTTGTTGTAATGACACACTAAAATACAATCAGTTCAACATTTTAAAAAGATATACCACAGTGTAGTAAGTAAAATATTTCCGGTGGGTAAACGTGTGTACTTTCAACAAAATGGTTATGTCTGCTAGCATGAAAAAGCTAACTTGTAATGAGCTTATGAGATCTGACTACTGTACCCACTAGCAGTCTGTGTGTTCATTTGATGTGAAGAGCACCCACCTGTCTTATTACTAATCTTCCCGCTGTCACATAGTACACAATCAAAGCAGCACAGAGGCTCCCCACGACGGACAGCCTTCCTGCTTCCTGGAGCACAGCTCTCACTGCACACAGACACCAACACCTACATGAGAGAGAACACAGCCAGGTGTAACTACACAAACATTTACCTGTAAATGGGACTCATAGAACTCTGTATCTCTTTATGAAACTCTTAATGCACCACACTTCTACCTGCCCATTTCCATGGCCCAAGAGGCCAGGTGTCACTGCAAAGACATGTACCTGTCTGTGAGTACTTAATACACAGGCTAAAACACTGACATAGACTGTGTATATAAAATGAACATGCATAGAAGATGCTAAAATATATACTACAATCTATGCAGTGCATAATAACCTTTTTTTTTTGTCATTGTACTAATTGAATACATTTCAGTGACAGACTGCAGGTTTGAGTTCCAGCTTTAAAAGATTTGGTTTTTGTTGACTACCAGCTGATCAATGTTGATTTGATGCTGTCACTTCAGATTTTAAATTACCTTTGCACTTACCACTTTATGATACAGAACTTCAACAGAGGGCATCGCATGTACTGAAATACACACTGTGTGCAGCTTGCCTCTCTCTGGTGGCCCGTCCACACGATCGCCTCTTCCTGGATGAATAGCTCCTTCCCAGACTGATTCGCACCATCAAACCTTCCCACATTGACAAACTCAATATTTCCAGCTGCGCCTCTTTGCCAGTTGATCACATCGAATGATGGAGAAACCTCCCCATTTTCATCAAAATTCACCTCCTCTCCAGAAATAGCAAAGGAGACCTCCTGAATATAGTGCTGGAGCTTTGAAATGAAAATAAGAAAGTGAAAATGGTATTGTTTTACAATTCCTTACTTTCATGGATAAATGAAAATATTCGAGATCATAGTGTAATTGTCATATAATGTAAATTTAGGTATGATTTTAGATTTTAGTTTGTGTTACTGACTAAACATAAAGAATAAAAATGGCTATTGGAGAGGATAAAGTGGGAAATGATAATGATAGTTAACATTTCTCTGTACATGCATACTACATATTAAAGAACAAAAGTCCAGAATTCCTAATTAAAATCCTTTAGTATGTTTAAAAATCATTTTGAAATGATTCCACAGCATTATGGGCTGACACTGTAATGGTATATTTACATCATTTCATAAATCAATGTGAAATTGTGTAGTTCTGTGCAGGTGGATTGCAGTGTTATTGATAAATTAGTATTCTTTTTAAATTCAGAATCACAACGCATACAAATAGAGGTTTTTATTTGGACACTGGAGTATTTTGGCTTTCTCCTGATGTTTGTAAAATAATATTACCAGCCAGTGAATTCTGTCATGGCCAATGTGTCATATCTCACTAAATTGTGTTTAATGTAGGCAATGTTGAATCTTTCTAATCCCGCGCTGTTGTAATGCAGCAATCAAATTCATGCATTTGGTTTCACTGGTTGTATTACCTGTAGATTTATGTACCATTAGGAAAAAACATCTAAGACAATTACAAGGTTGATTCTGTTGCTGCAATCATTCAGTAATAACCTTTTTGAGTCAGTAATAAAACAATAATTTTTAACTACTGCTTTAGCTAAACATAGAGATGTTACCAGTAGCTTTCATGAATCACGCTGTAACTTATTATGCAAAATGAAAATGTAACCTTTTTCAAGCAATTTGAATTCATGTTACATATTATGAACTGAGATATAGGAGGAAAACGCAAAATGCTTCTGTTAATCTTGCATACATTACTAACTTTTTATTGTCTATTTATGTAAGCTTTTTATGTGATCACCTGCGATGGTTGAATGTTTGTGGCATCAGCACATGAGGAGTTGTGGAAGGGCCCTTTCCCAGGCTTACAGCTGATGAGGTTGTGCAGGGAGTGAGCGATGACGTACACGGCTTTGTACACGTTGTAGGAAACACGAGGGCTGGAGGTGTTCAGGTAGGCAGAGTGCTGCTCCTGCAGGGGCTCCAGCCCTGTACAGGGGGGCAGCTGGGAGGAGGCCTGGGTGCTGCTGCTGGAGGGGTAGAGAGAGCAACCGTACAAAGCACCCCACAGCTCATGCACCAGGGGGTTACTGGGGTACCTCAGTGGGTTTACACTCATCAGATAGTCTCTAAAACCTGGCACCTGCCCCTGCCGGATGGCAAACCCAATTGTACCTCCTAGAAATGGGTAGAACTCACTGCCTGTGAATATTGGTGCTGTTACCCAGGCTTCACCTCCAATCCACTGGATCCCTGTGATGTTCTGATCCATGTAGTCTTTCACTAAGAGTGAGAGCTCCCCGTAAACAACAAACACCACAACAACCCTCGCAGAGGAGTGTTTCATAATGTTAAGGATTTCCTGTATTCTCTCCTGATTGTACACTTTGGGGATTATTTCATGGTATGCTAAACACACACCAGTGTTTTTTATTTCCCTCATCAATGCCTGAAGAGAGAATCTGCCAAAGGCATGGTCCTCAAGGACAACACCAACCCACGTCCAACCGAATTTCTGCAGGAGGCGTGCAATGGCTTTCACCTGGTAGTTGTCATTTGGAAGAATTCCGAAAAATGTTGGGAACTCATTCTTGTTGCTGAGACAGGGACATGTTGAAAAACTGATCTGAAAAACAGAAAATCCACATTCTTTTTTAACGTGAAGTACATAAACAGCAATACAAGTTGTTTTTTTTATAAATAATATTTAGGCACTATAAGTATGTTACAATGATGCAAGATCATTGTTTAGCACCATCTGAACAATAAATTAATGTCACTCACTGATTTTATAGTTCCAAATAAATGTTAGTCTGAATAAGTATGTCTGACAAATTAATCTTTCACTTAAATTTGCTTATTATATATTTTACGAGAGTAAAATGTAATACATTTATACTTTTGAATTATTTAAATAAAATAAATCAACACAGGCTTATCTTGTGAAAGCATATGCTTCCAAAAATGCTATCAACAAAATATTTCCAGTCAAATGTGATCAAAACCCAACACATCTAATCTTCTGGTCAAATTCTAGTGATTTCACTAAAATACAGACCTGTGGTGGTTATGACCCATTTATGAAAATAATTTTCTTCAACATTTTGAAAAAATGTGGTATTATATTATAACTACAATGTGAATAATAACCAACAGCAGGACCTTTGGGATAGAACAATGTTTTTCACACACAGTTTTAATTATTTAAACTGCAGTACAATGTACGACACAAAATAGACATAGTTGACAATATATTTTGTTATTATGTAGACTCCTTATCATTGTATACTAGTCTCACACTTGTAAATGTAAGGAAAATACACATATCCATTAATAATAAAAAATTGACATGAAATCACTTGATGAACAGTGTCTCAGCTGATGATAAAGGCAGAACCAAATAAAAAATACTTAATCTTTACAGAACCATGGATTTAATCCAGAAGTATATCTATTATGTTTATTCCAAATTACCTCTATTAATTCATTTTAGTCTGATAGGAAATACATACCATTGGGATTCTGAATGGCTGCAGAGTTCTGGAGAGAACAATAGACTGTGCAGACCCATAATCTCCAACCACAGCCAAAGGATGAGATATGGCAGAACACACAGTGCTGGAGGATGTCCTTGGTCCGTTCAGAACTGCCAGAACTGCTGCCTGCGCTGTCACAGGGGTTGTGCAGGAGTCATGGATCTTGTATCCCAGAGTGAAGTTAGGCAGCAGGTTCTGACTCTGGTTGATCTCCTCAACAGCCAGTCTCATGGCCTGGGCCCAGCGGAAAGAACTGGGATCAAACCTGTGCAGAGACCAACAGCAGAATTTAATGTTTGTTGGAGAGAAAAAAAACTTTTTCATGCACATCAGAGTAACCATGACCTCACCCCCAACATTGTGGAGCAGCTGGTTTGTAAGTGAAGTTCCGGTCTGGGGGCTCAACCCCGTAATGCATGGGGAAAATCCCCCCGATGATGAAGTCTCCATCAGCCTGGAAATCTGGATCAAAAGTGCCCAGCAGGGAACAGACTGGGGCAGGGATCGGGCTGACAGCAGTGACAGCAGAGAAGTGATAAAATAAAGACCACATCGCCACCAACAGAGGAGTCATCTTGACCCGGGCTGATCCCGTACACTGCTGTGATGAGTCAGAAGCAGTATTTTATTCACCATCCAACTCTGTGCATCTCATTATTCTCTGTATCTCATTGGACAGGAAAGCATGTGACATCACAACTCTGCATTCCCGAAAGACAAGTTGAGGCACAGAGCTCTTGGGAAATTATACACACTAGTGAATTTTAATTTGGTAACTTCTCCATGATTTTTCTTCAACTATGTGCTTCAAATTTAGGCAAACAATAGCTTTTTACAGAGAGACAAAGGTAGATTTTTGTGACATTGAGGCTTACTGTAGCTGCTTGGCAATTGCATTGTGGAAATGTATTGTCGTGTGTGCTTGTAATCTTCTGTCATGGTCAGTTAATCATATTAAGTTGAGTTAATAATAGCCATACTTTCTCAGAAGCAGTGGAATCTGGGAGGTACAATGCACTCCACCTCCTGTACATGCTCTTTTTCTGACATCACAGAGTCAACCAGTTATGGAGGCAAACAGTGAAAGGAGGTGTAACAAACTCACTGACTTTTATTTCTTTCAGATTTTCCCTGTTTTCTCCCAATTGTACCCCTATAGCTATTAAATTCCCTGTGTAGCAACCGCTTGAAAATTTGCCGCTACACAACCCTGTCAGCCGATGGTAGGAAAGAGGGCACCACGTCCTCTTCAGGGTGCGACTCCTTGAGCTCCTGAATTTGATTCCAACTCGCCCGGGGCCACGACGATCCCTTGCCAAGTCCCTCCCCACACCCGGGGAGTTTCCGCCCAATCGCCGCTCTGTCAAAGGACCAGGGCACAAACCCAGGATTCTTGTGCGCAACTGCGCTGACTCAAAGTAGTTGATTTGACCGCTGTGCTACCGTGGCTCCCTCTCTGAGCACTATGTTTTGCTGTGTTCTAATTATATACTTGGAATAGCTAAGTCATATTTTTCTAACTATTGTTTAATTGGGAAACCCATATGCATTTGTAAGCTTGTCTCATAACTATAACCGCCTCCTCCATCCATTTGCTCTGGTTCCCAGGCACCGCATATGTTCACTTCACAACTCCATCAGTAGAGCTTGCACATTGCATTGGAGGAGTACTCTTCATGTTTAGCATAAATGAGTGCTTGGCTGCACTGTCTTTGCTCTGCCCCCAAGTTATATAGTGGCTGTGCTGCAAAGTCCATCTGTCCGTCAAACTTTGACAGACATATCTGGGAATGTAATGGCTGGATTACCATGAGATTTGCTGTGTACATTCATGTTCCCAAGAGGAAGAAATAAATAAATTTTGGTGCTCTCATGACCTTTCCTTTTACGCCACCATCAGGCCAAACTTTCAATTTGTGATCGAGATATCTCAAAAAAGAATGGTCGGATTTCCATAAAATTTGCTATGCATATTCAGGTTTCCAAGAAGTATATTGATTTTGGTGATCCAATGACATTTGCTCTAGCTTCACTATCAGACCAAACATATCTCGATAATAACCAGATTGCCAAGATATTTTCTGTGTACATTAATGCGAGGGGAGATTGCTGTGCTTTGGCAGAAGTCTGCACTCTACTTTATATTATTTTGTAGTTTCTTCTGTTCTGCTACTATAACAGAGAGTTCTTGTTAGGTTGGAAACAGTTTACATTGTGCAAAATGCTTAAAGTTGCTCTTTTATGATTATTATTATTTTTTTAATAAATTGGAAGATTCCACCTCTAAAAGAAAACAATTTTAATTTATTTAGAAAATTCCTTAGAAAAAGCTTTGGCACAAAATTATGTCAAATAATGCATCAAAGAAAAAACAATGCTGCAGTTAACACTTTAAAGCCCATTTCAAACTGGATTTGTTTTATCAGGGGTTGTGCGGTAGGGCTGTAAACATTGGCATTAAATAACCTTGTTAGAATACATGGCATGTTCGACTCCATCAAATAGCAGTACATTTTAGACCAAAAATCTGGCTGCCTCTGCTAAAAGTGAGTCGTAGTTAGATCTTCCCGCAGGACAATGATCCCACTGAATTTTGAAAGGAAAATCTCGATGTGTAAAACCAATGGTAGGATTGTATATTTATTTCATATTTAGTAGCAAATATTGCTACTATTGCTAATTTACTTTCACATGTTTATTTTGCATTTGAGTGAGCAGGGCTTTTCATAGATTTTTGTGCATATGATCAGGCTATTGTTGGGTTTATCTTGTTGCAATGACGGAATTAAAATTTTATATGATGAATAAATATATGTATGAACTGAAACATAGACGCCATTGTCCACGAAGTCACGCATGGGTAGGTATCGACTGGGTGGGGGGGGGGGGTACTTGTTAAATGGACTTCCATTGGAAAAATAGTGACACTTCTCCGTATTCAGCAGAAATCACCACGAATCGTCTACCAATAAAGTTAAAACACAGAGGGCCCTATCTTACACCCAGTGCAAAGTGGCACTAACCCAATCGCATGTGTCTTTGCTATCTTACACCCGGCGTTGTGTTCATTATAACGCCTAGCGCTCACATCATTTAAATACCATGTATTTTTGCACCCGTTGCAAGTGAACTGGGCGTGTTGGTCTCAAGATGATCAAAATCACAAAATCTGAACAAAATCTTCTGTTACGGGACAATGCTATCTATTGAAAACGTTGCTGATAACACCTATATCAAGCCTAATGCGCAAATTGTAATTTACAACTAATGCGTAAATTGTCATTCAATGAAAACTCGCGTACTGCAATAGACGGACATTTGAGTTCTGAAAATGCGCTTCAGATGTCATTACAACACAGCTCTCTAGGCCTACAGCCTGTAAGTAAATAAAATGGTTTTGACTGAAAAAAGTTCAAAACCTTGTCCAGTGAATATTTCATTAATTGTTTTTCAAATAGCCTATAGGCTACAGCGGATTCTCTTTGCATAAGGTTTTTTCGATAGCCTATGGTTAAAAAACAGAGATAAATGTCACCATGTTAACTGAATTGTAACCTTAGCTATTCTTCGTCCTTCATATTTCTTTAATTATAGTGACAAGGTTTCCATTCTCTCCGCTTATTAAAGCCCCGCTGATTTCACCTGTTATTCCATAACCGAACAAAATATTTTTAAGAGAACTAAGCATCTAATTAGAAACAAAAACAAATTTGCAGCATGTTACACAATTAATTGTAATGCCATTCTCTGCATGTGCGCTTTAACTTCATGCAGGAGCAGGTCTGTTTCCCCTGCTGTAAATCGAACTTTTTTTATTTTTTAAATTTTGTTTCTGATTTTTCCCTTTTTCTCCCAATTTAGTAGCCAATTGAACCCCTATTCTAATTCAATTCCCCCCCGTGTAGCAACCGCTAGAGAACCACCACTGCACAACCCCGTCAATCGGTACTAGGGAGGGCGCTACGTCCTCTACAGGGCGCAGCTCCTCGAGCTCCTGACCGTGACACGCCCTGGGTCCTACTGTGCGCAGCGGTTCTCTCCGAGCCCCTCCCCCCACCCGGAAGCGACCGCCAATTGCCGCTTCCACAGGGCACCGGCCACGCTCGGCTATGGCAGGACCGGGGCGCGAACCCCGATCCTCGGAGTACAATTGCGCTTACTGTTGTACCACCGCAGCGTAAATCGAACTTTTAATGGTCTTCCTGGGAAATTGATTGTTTTAAAGCATTACGCTACCAGTAAAGGTTGGTCACATTTCCATAAGCAGGACATTATAAAACAAGGGAAAATATGCGTGACACCTGGCAGCTTTATTGTATTTAGTGTCATCATTAAGGCAAAATAACGTTATTTATGTTATGAATAAAAATCTGAATGCAGGTAGGCAAATTAACTTCGGATGAAGCTTGAACATGAGTTCATTGCTTCATTGCATAATCAAATGAAATTCGTTAAACAAGCAGGCTAATTTGGTGTTTTCTTAGGTGATACGGAAGTCATTAGTAGCTTATTCTCAGCTGTTGCAGATGCTTTTAACAAAATTTAACTGCATATATTTTGTAAAATAACAGCACTGTCTGGAATTACCAGGAACTCTGAATAATACTGATCATTGGCTACTATTGATCTATTTAGCCTATTCCTTGATGGCACAAAACTCGCACGAGCATTTCTGTTTCGCCATCAAGAAATCCGCCAAGGTGGAAAAACATTTTTAAAGGGAATGGGATATGACATTATGCCCAAGACACACCAATAATTAATGAAGAGACTAGATTCAGCCCATTTGGACGTTGCGCCGTGCTTAGCGCCCAAAAAACATGCCGTTAAAATAGCAAAAGTGGACTTGGACACCCGCTAAATGGACTTTGCGCCATGCGCTTAGACCAAGCGCCAAGATAGAGTTCGTCATTTCCACTAATAGTTTGGCTGCAGGAGCAACGAATGTCTCAGTTGAGCAAAATGATGACGCCGGCGTCATTATGACTAGGCATCTGTGCAAAGGTATTAAGGAATGAGGCCCAATGTGTGGAGCAAGCCTTGATTTTAACAAATGCATATCTTACAATACCTCCCAACTTCCTTGAGTCTCTCATTCAAGTAGCTTATACTATTAACTCCATACAAATGCATTGCATAAATATGCATTATTGGACTGCATAACTAAATGCAGCTTGCATTTCAAATAGTCAAATTGAAAGAAACTAAATATTAAGTACATCTGTGTTATGCGCTTTCATAACAACACCAAAATACCACAATACACCACGTACCATTTGAGTTAAAACCTGGTCTGTGTTGGTTAAATGCAAACACAGTATTTAACACCAAAAATATTTTTGGTTGTAAACCATTTACTTTACTTTGCTGTCATTCTCCAGAGCGACTTAAAATGCAAACACAAGTGCAAAGACCAGGCATCAAAGTGCCGTCATTCCCTAGAAGGGTAAAGTATAGTCCCAAGAGAGACAGCAAGTGCAACAACTTCATTGACTTGAAGACTGGATTGTAATAGCAAATTAAAGATAAAATTTGCTCATTTCTGTGCACGTCTGACTTAACTGTGGTGTGATATGCGTGTATGCAAAAGTAAAAGTGTTGGGAATTACAACCATTATGTGTTAATATCATTGAAGCCTACTTCTTATTTTATTTCTATCCCTGGCATGACATGTTTTTGACTATTCTTTCAACACATGAATTTGACTCAGGTATTTCAGGTTTTTTGTCTTACTTTTGCATATTTGCTTTGATAAAATGAAAAATGTTTAGGTAGTGTAATTAGTTAATGGCCTCATAGACGCCAGACGGGGAGTGTTCTGCCTTCCAGGCAGCTGTTTTTTTTTGTTTTTTTTATTTAGTGCCACCTGCTGGAAATTGCTGTGAATTAGTTTGTAGTATTTGTTTAACAGGAAGTAGGAAGTAGAATTCATTGTATGGCAAATCTCTGAGCTGGAAAGCTACACTCCTGTATATCTGCTGCCATCTGTGTTGTTAAAGCGCCTCGAAAGCATTGTCTGTGAGTAAGAATGTTCATAAACACCATATCCTTTCATATCAAAGGTTATTTTGTGTAGATGTTTAGTCTACTGTTCATATTTTGTACATGCTGTGTAGATGAACAGCCTGGTTAACATAGCTCTCTTTCGCTGGTTAGCAGCACATACTAAGCTAAGTATTCTAACATTGTTTATCTTACTATGTTTTGACTTACTATCTGTTTTGATGATCTTGCTGTTGATTAGGCACTTATTTAGTACTATGTGATTGTTAGTACTTTACGTGATTGTGTTTATGTGCAGATCGTAATTTCATTGTTTTCTGTATTATTTACAGTTTCACTCCACTTTGTACTACATGCTACATGAGTCTACATTAAACTTGGAGCCGGAACGCTATTTCCTGACTCTCATGTTGTTATTGAAGGAAGTTTGGCTGGCTGTCTAATTGTGGTTCGTAACACCTCAAGGAGGACAGTACAGTGAAAAGACAAGTGATCAGCTGGCATTACAACCAATACAGCAACAGATCAAACATAGTGTGTCAGGAACTTCATCATGGAAGACCATGAAGACAAGTCTTCTGTGAGCAGCTCCAAAAGCAGCCGCTCATCTACATCTTCAGCCGTTAGAGCCCGCGCCAAGGCAGAAGCGGCACGTGCACGGGCATCATTCGCTGAAAAGGAAGCCAAACTGAAAATGGAAAGTGCAGAGCGGGAGGCTAGAATGATTATGGAAAAGGCCAAATTGGATGCTGAGTTAGGAACATTGAATCTTCAGAGAGAGGCAGCTGCGGCTCTAGCACAGGCTGAGGCCTTAGAGGCAGCCGAAGAACTTGAGTGTGGGACATTTAGCAAGAATCCTAGTAGGTCGTTATTAGAGAAAGACATTGTGGAACGCACAAGTGAATATGTGGAAGAGCAAGCAGCTTTGCTAGCCCCAGCACAACATAGAGTGGGCATGCCCTTGCCACCACCTTCCCACGAGAGCTTCGTCACATGGCAACATCCACCTAACCTTGAACCTCTCACCGACAAGCAGAGCATAAAGCCACCTGTGAAACAAGAGACATCCTTTGACTCTTTACCTACCAAGCAGACCATAGCTTATGCTGCTAAAGACCCCCAAAGAGACAGAGAACACTGGTCAGACCTAAGAGCATGTGACCAACCATTGAACCCTTCAGCTCAGCCCTACTTCCCTCCTCACAACAAAGCCTCAATGAACATGAACCAGGCTCCTGCAATGATGGACTTCGCAAGGTACCTAGCACGCCGTGAGCTGGTGACAACAGGACTCACCCAGTTCGATGACCGGCCTGAGAGCTTCAGGGCATGGCAGTCTTCATTCATCAATGCTATCGCAGACCTAGGCCTCACAGCCAGCGAAGAGCTGGATCTGCTGACAAAGTGGCTGGGTAAGGAATCCTCAGAGCATGTCAAGAGGATACGTTCGGTGCATGTCAGCAACCCAAGAGCAGCTCTCGAGAAAAGCTGGAACAGACTGACCGAGTGCTATGCCTCACCGGAAGTCATCGAAAGTGCACTCTTCAGTAAACTAGACAGCTTTCCCAAAATCTCCAGCAAAGACTATGTCAAACTGAGAGAGCTTGGAGACCTCTTAATGGAGCTCCAATCTGCAAAAGAAGAAGGATACTTACCTGGTTTAGCTTACCTGGACACTGCCCGAGGGATCAGCCCCATAGTAGAGAAGCTCCCCTATGCTCTCCAGGAGAAATGGATTTCACACGGCTCCAGGTTCAAAGATGAACACAACAGCCACTTCCCTCCTTTCTCCTTCTTCGCAAGGTTCATCTGCTATGAAGCCCGCACCAGAAATGACCCAAGCTTCTCTCTTCCCAACAACAGCATCGGAAAAGGAGAGAAACAAGCCAGCAAGTACTCAAACATAAGCACTCGCTTATCAGTACACAAAACGGATGTCTCCACGGCTGCCGACCACAATGCAGCCACCTCTGCAAAGCAGAATGATGGACCAGGAAAGAACTGTCCTATTCACAATAAACCTCATCCTCTCAGGAAATGCAGGGGCTTTAGAGCTAAACCCCTTGAGGAAAGAAAGGCCTTTCTCAAAGAGCATGGAATATGCTACAAGTGCTGTGCGTCATCTTCTCACTTAGCAAGAGATTGCAAGGCAACAGTAAAATGCGATGAGTGTAAAAGTGAACGCCATAACACAGCTTTGCACCCTGGTTCAGCCCCCCAGACACCCAAGGCTTCCACCCCTACGTCAGATAACGGCGGGGAGGAAGAAGAAAACCCAACCACTGCACCCATCATCAGCTCCCAGTGCACCGAGGTTTGTGGTCCAGGCCAGACAGCAAGGTCTTGCGCCAAGATATGTCTAGTTAAAGTACACCCAACAGGGCGGTAAGAAAAAGCTGTCAAGATGTATGCCATACTCGACGATCAGAGCAACCGCTCGTTGGCTAGGTCAGACTTCTTTGAGCTATTCGATGTCCAGAGCCAATCATCTCCTTACTCACTTAGAACCTGCGCTGGACAGGTCGAGATGTCAGGAAGGAAGGCAGAGGGCTTCCAGATTGAGCCAGTGAATGGAGGTGTCAGCCTCACTCTACCACCACTCATAGAGTGTAATGAAATACTCAACAACAGGTCTGAAATATCAACACCGGAAGCGGCTCACCACCACCCCCATCTGAAACCTGTGGCAGGCTATATCCCAGAGCTGGACTCAAATGCTCAAATCCTACTCTTACTGGGGAGGGACATCCTGAGGGTTCACAAAGTGAGACAACAGATTAATGGACCACACAATGCCCCTTTCGCTCAGAGACTGGACTTGGGCTGGGTTCTGGTGGGAGAAGTATGCTTAGGAAATGCACACAAGCCAAATGTGAGCACCTTCAAGACAAATGTGTTGGAGAAAGGACGCCCCTCCTTCCTCACTCCCTGCGACAGTTTCATGCAGCTGAAAGACAAAGTGAGCTATGGCAAGGAGCAACGCGGCGGTCTCTCCAACCCATTCAAAGCAAGCTCAGAGAGAACTCAGGAACACAATCTTGGTCAAAATGTGTTCACAAGGACCGATAACGACAACAAACAGGCTCCATCCATCGAGGACACGGTTTTCCTTAAGATTATGGAGAAAGAGGTCTACAGAGATGAAGCACACAGCTGGGTTGCTCCTCTCCCCTTCAGAGTGCCCAGACAGCCTCTCCCTAACAACCGTGAACAAGCGCTCACTCGTTTCACCTCTCTGCGTCGCACCCTAGACAGAAAACCAGAAATGAAAGAGCAATTTGTCACATTCATGGGAAAGATCTTTGAGAATGACCACGCCGAGCCAGCTCCTCCTCTGAAAGAGAACGAAGAGTGCTGGTACCTGCCAACTTTCGGAGTCTACCATCCTCAAAAGCCTGGCCAAATCAGGGTGGTATTTGATTCCAGCGCCCAACAGTGTGGTGTCTCCCTCAACAATGTGCTCCTCACCGGCCCAGACCTCAATAACAGCCTCCTGGGAGTACTGACACGTTTCAGGAAAGAACAAGTGGCAATCACCGCAGACATCCAACAGATGTTCCACTGTTTCCTGGTAAGGGCAGACCACCGAAATTACCTGAGGTTCCTGTGGTACAGAGACAATGACATGTCCAAGGACATCATCGAGTACAGAATGAAGGTTCATGTCTTTGGAAACAGTCCCTCACCTGCTGTCGCCATCTACGGGCTCAGGAGAGCGGCCCAAGAGGGCGAGCGAGAGTATGGTGCTGACACACGACAGTTCGTAGAGAGACACTTTTACGTCGATGACGGGCTCATATCCCTGCCCACCGACGTGGAGGCCATCGACCTTCTACAGAGAACTCAAGCATCTCTCAAGCAGTCGAACTTGCGGCTGCACAAGATCGCTTCAAATAGTCCAGCTGTAATGAAGGCGTTTTCCCCCGAGGACCATGCCACGGGCATAAAAGACCTGGGCCTTAGTGGAGAACCCGCACCTGTACAACGCAGCCTGGGGCTATGTTGGGAAATAGCCACAGATACATTCACCTTTGCAGTGTCAGTCAGCGACAAGCCATTCACACGGCGTGGAGTCCTGTCTACAGTAAACAGCCTCTTCGACCCTCTCCGCCTGGTAGCTCCAGTAACCATACAGGGAAGAGCTTTACTACGGGAACTCACCATCGGCACCTGTGATTGGGACACGCAACTCCCAGAAGAGAAGCTGAAGGAATGGGAAATCTGGAGAGATTCTCTTCAAGATCTGAGGCAGCTGCATATCCCACGCGCTTATACAGCCACATCTCTCTCCAAGGCAAAACACACAGAACTATGTGTGTTTTCAGACGCATCGACCAAAGCCATTGGTGCAGTGGCCTATCTCAAAGCCACTAACGAAGATGGCCAGATCGACGTGGGTTTTGTTCTGGGAAAGGCCAAGTTGGCCCCTCTGTCTGAACCTACCATCCCCCGGCTTGAACTATGTGCTGCAGTGTTGGCAGTTGAAATGGCAGAGCTCATCCTAGACGAAATGGACTTCAAGCTGAACAGTGTGACGTTCTACTGCGACAGCAAAGTAGTTATCGGGTATATATACAATGAAACGAAGCGCTTCCACGTGTACGTCCACAACAGAGTCCAGCGCATCCGCCAGTCTACGAAGCCGGAGCAATGGCACTATGTGCCTACAGAGCACAACCCAGCCGATCATGCATCCAGGTCAATGCCAGCATCCCGCCTTGAAGAGACAACATGGCTCACTGGACCCACCTTCCTGCACAAGCCCAACGAAGGTCAACGAGAGCCTCAGGAGCCCTTTGAGCTAGTGAGTCCAGAGTCTGATGTTGAAATACGCCCTCAGGTGACAACCTTTGTCACTCAAGCTAAAGAGAGGGACCTGACCAGTGAACGCTTCGCTGGTTTCTCCACCTGGAACTCACTCGTGAGAGCTGTAGCATTCCTCATCCACATTGCTCACTCTTACAAGTCTACAGGTCAGCCTACCGGATGTAAAGGTTGGCATCAGTGCAACAAAACCCGCACCTGTGGGAATTTAACATTTAATCCTATAAAAGTATATGTTGTAAATAGAATGTATAAACTTGTCTGTGGTAGTTGAGTTTCGAATGGGTGACCTTGGGCCTGTGTTCTGAGAGTTCTGAGAGGGAGGGCCTCAGAACTGTCCTGAGAAACATTCTTCAGATAAAGGATTTGCCACAAAAGCAGAGTCAGTTTATGCAAAACAGGAAACGCCAAAATTCATAAGTTTCTATCATAATGGAAAAGTACTAGACATGCACTGAACATGAGTAATTCTAAACGTTTGATTGGTTTTAATTATACGCCCAGTGATGTATGAAAATGGAAGGTAGAAGACATACCCCTTTTTAGCATACAGTATATAAGCACCACAGTAGCAGAGATGGGGGGGGTCCACGAGCGAGAGCGTGCACGAGCGAGCGTGCGCGCTTCGAGCGCGCTTCGAGCGTGCGCTTCCAGAGGACCACAGATCCATTGTGTTCTTCTGTAAAGACTTCGAGCTGACACAATAAAGACAAAGTGTTTTAACCATTCGAATTGAATTGAAGAGTATCCTTGATCCACCTCCTTGACCACGAAAAGCAATATATTTTAATTGCTAACACACCCAAGACGAGCTGTCTCAAGCCAGGAATGTCATCATCAAGTCAGTCCAAAGAGAAACCTTCCCAGAGGAGTTCACTGCACTTGCTAGTGGAAAAGCCATTCCTAAGAGCAGCTCTCTCTTCAAACTCAATCCCATCATGGACGAAGACCTCATCAGAATCGGAGGCCGGCTAAAGCATGCACAGCTGGATAGTGGTGAGAAGAATCCTCTCATCCTCCCTGGGCGCCATCATGTCTCAACTCTGTTAGTCCGGCACTATCATGACCAGGTGAAACACCAAGGCCGCCACTTCACTGAAGGAGCCATAAGAGCAGCAGGCCTGTGGATCGTTGGAGAAGGTTGGTGCACCCCCACCTCCAGGAGACTTCACTGATAAGGATCTCTTCAGGAGCCAGTGGAGACAAGTGCAAGCTCTGGCCAGCAAGTTCTGGACTCGCTGGAGCCATGAATACCTCCCTACCTTACAGAGTTGACGGAAGTGGAACGAAGCTCGTCGCAACCTACAAGAAGGAGATCTCGTGCTGTTGAAAGACAGTCAAGTGATGCGCAACGAGTGGCCCATGGCACTCGTCACTTCTGCCTTTCCTGGCAGAGATGGAAAGGTGCGCAAGATAGAAGTCAAGGTTACAGCTCAGGGCACCACAAAGATGTTCTTGAGACCAGTCTCAGAGGTCTTTCTCCTTTTGCCAAAAGAGGACTGAATGTTTGGTAAATGTTTAGGTAGTGTAATTAGTTAATGGCCTCATAGACGCCAGACGGGGAGTGTTCTGCCTTCCAGGCAGCTGTTTTTTAATTTTTTTTTAATTTAGTGCCACCTGCTGGAAATTGCTGTGAATTAGTTTGTAGCATTTGTTTAACAGGAAGTAGGAAGTAGAATTCATTGTATGGCAAATCTCTGAGCTGGAAAGCTGCACTCCTGTATATCTGCTGCCATCTGTGTTGTTAAAGCGCCTCGAAAGCATTGTCTGTGAGTAAGAATGTTCATAAACACCATATCCTTTCATATCAAAGGTTATTTTGTGTAGATGTTTAGTCTACTGTTCATATTTTGTACATGCTGTGTAGATGAACAGCCTGGTTAACATAGCTCTCTTTCGCTAGTTAGCAGCACATACTAAGCTAAGTATTCTAACATTGTTTATCTTACTATGTTTTGACTTACTATCTGTTTTGATGATCTTGCTGTTGATTAGGCACTTATTTAGTACTATGTGATTGTTAGTACTTTACGTGATTGTGTTTATGTGCAGATCGTAATTTCATTGTTTTCTGTATTATTTACAGTTTCACTCCACTTTGTACTACATGCTACATGAGTCTACATTAAACTTGGAGCCGGAACGCTATTTCCTGACTCTCATGTCGTTATTGAAGGGAGTTTGGCTGGCTGTCTAATTGTGGTTCGTAACACCTCAAGGAGGACAGTACACCTGGTCTGTGTTGGTTAAATGCAAACACAGTATTTAACACCAAAAATATTTTTGGTTGTAAATCATTTACTTTACTTTGCTGTCATTCTCCAGAGCGACTTACAATGCAAACACAAGTGCAAAGACCAGGCATCAAAGTGCTGTCATTCCCTAGAAGGGTAAAGTATAGTCCCAAGAGAGACAGCAAGTGCAACAACTTGATTGACTATAAGACTGGATTGTAATAGCAAATTAAAGATCAAATTTGGTCATTTCTGTGCACGTCTGACTTAACTGTGGTGTGATATGCGTGTATGCAAAAGTAAAAGTGTTGGGAATTACAACCATTATGTGTTAATATCATTGAAGCCTACTTCTTATTTTATTTCTATCCCTGGCATGACATGTTTTTGACTATTCTTTCAACACATGAATTTGACTCAGGTATTTCAGGTTTTTTGTCTTACCTTTGCATATTTGAAAATGAAAAATTGATACAAGAAATTAAAACCTGCATTGTTTTATTTGGTAACAACTCTTCCCATTAGATGCTGTTTTGTGTTTTTTTCAGGTTTCAGTAAAATTATGTAACATTTTGGAGCAAATAAGCATAGCAGTAGCCCAAAACTAGATGCTAGAATTGCAAAGATCTCCACAGCTACAGTGAACTTTCCAGGTGAGCTGACATAAGCTGGTATAAAGGCCAGCCACACTGCACAGAAGATCAACATACTGAAGGTGATGTATTTGGCCTCGTTAAAATTGCCTGGCAGCTTCCTGGCCAGAAAAGCCAGAATAAAACACAGAGCAGCCAGGAGCCCAATGTATCCCAGAACGCACCAGAAGGCCTGTTCAGAACCCACACTACACTCCAGGATTATTCTGGACTGGTTGTACTGGGTGTTTTTATTTGGGAAAGGAGGAGCAGTGATCAGCCACACTGAACAGATTATCACTTGTATAAAGGTGCAGGCAGAGATGACAAATCTCTGCTGTTTAGGTCCCAGCCATTTCATGATGTTGTTTCCAGGCCTAGCGGCTGTAAAGGCAGCCAGCACCACCAGAGTCTTCCCCAGGATACAGGAGATGCAGAGTGAGAAAGTGATGCTGAAGGCAGTATGGCGCAGCATGCAGGACCATGATGTAGGCTCTCCGATGAACACCAGCGCACACAGGAAGCACAGAGTCAGTGAGAGCAGGATGAAGAAGCTCAGCTCTGAGTTGTTGACTTTGACAATCGGAGTGTTTCTATGGTAGAGGAATACTGCCAGAACAGCGACGGTGAGACAGGCTCCCACTACAGCTATCACAGTCAGGGTCAGTCCCATTGCATCATGGGAGAGATACTCAATCACTTTGGGCATGCATTCAGTTCTGGCTGCATTGGACCAGTAATCTTCAGAACAAGATATGCAGTCTATTGAATCTGAGAAAAGACAGTATAATAGTTGTTATAAAAAAAAGGCTGCTGCGATATATTTTGGGGTGTATTAAATCTCACCAAATATTATCCACTATATCTTGTTATAACGAGATCCTTTTCTTGTCAACAAACTGATCTGTTGTACCTAATTTTGGGGTGGCGGAGTGGCATTTTTTTCTACCTAAAAAACCTAAAAATGTCTGTAACTCAACATGCATTTAAAAAAATCAAAGCACCTGTATGTTAAAAAGGAAAACAGTCTCATATGAGTGAAATATGAGTGCAAGAACTCCTCATCTACAGGTGCACCTGTATATCAAGATCCTTTTTTAAAAGGGCCTGGGTACGTAGTTTGAATGGGATTTGTAATGCCCAGCCCAGAGATCATTATCCTGCTTATAGTATGGCTTACCAATAAAAATCATAATTGTAATCAAAATATGCGATTCTAAACATTTCTTGTTATGACAAGATACTTAATACAGTAATGTACTGCCATAGATATAATCACAAATATCCTTAACAACCAATACCTTGTATCTGTACAACAAAAATAGCATTTTCGGAGTGCTGAATCCTGTTAGTTGTTGTTAAGCGATTCAAAAAAGTGTTTTTTTAAAGGATTCATCTTGGTGTATACATTAATGATCTTTAAAAAAAAATTGGTCAAACTAGAAACATTCTTGTTGTAATGACGCACTAAAATACAATCAGTTCAACATTTTAAAAAGATATACCACAGTGTAGTAAGTAAAATATTTCCGGTGGGTAAACGTGTGTACTTTCAACAAAATGGTTATGTCTGCTAGCATGAAAAAGCCAACTTGTAATGATCTTATGAGATCTGACTACTGTACCCACTAGCAGTCTGTGTGTTCATTTCATGTGAAGAGCACTCACCTGTCTTATTACTAATCTTCCCGCTGTCACATGGTAAACAATCAAAGCAGCACAGAGGCTCCCCACGACGGACAGCCTTCCTGCTTCCAGGAGCACAGCTCTCACTGCACACAGACACCAACGCCTACATGAGAGAGAACACAGCCAGGTGTAACTACACAAACATTTACCTGTAAATGGGACTCATAGAACTCTGTATCTCTCTATGAAACTCTTAATGCACCACACTTCTACCTGCCCATTTCCATGGCCCAAGAGGCCAGGTGTCACTGCAAAGACATTTACCTGTCTGTGAGTACTTAATACACAGGCTAAAACACTGACATAGACTGTGTATATAAAATGAACATGCATAGAAGATGCTAAAATATATACGACAATCTATGCAGTGCATAATAACCTTTTTTTTTGTCATTGTACTAATTGAATACATTTCCGTGACAGACTGCAGGTTTGAGTTCCAGCTTTAAAAGATTTGGTCCTTGTTGATTACCTGCTGATCAATGTTGATTTGGTGCTTTCACTTCAGATTTTAAATTACCTTTGCACTTACCACTTTATGCTACAGAACTTCAACAGAGGGCATCACATGTACTGAAATACACACTGTGTGCAGCTTGCCTCTCTCTGGTGGCCCGTCCACACAATCGCCTCTTCCTGGATGAATAGCTCCTTCCCAAACTGATTTGCACCATCAAACCTTCCCACATTGACAAACTCAATATTTCCAGCTGCGCCTCTTTGCCAGTTGACCACATCGAATGATGGAGAAACCTCCCCATTTTCATCAAAATTCACCTCCTCTCCAGAAATAGCAAAGGAGACCTCCTGAATATAGTGCTGGAGCTTTGAAATGAAAATAAGAAAGAGAAAATTGTATTGTTTTACAATTCCTTACTTTCATGGATAAATTTAAATATTCGAGATCATAGTGTAATTGTCATATAATGTAAATGTAGGTATGATTTTAGATTTTAGTTTGTGTTACTGACTAAACATAAAGAATAAAAATGGCTATTGGAGAGGATAAAGTGGGAAATGATAATGATAGTTAACATTTCTCTGTATATGCATACTACATATTAAAGAACAAAAGTCCAGAATTCCTAATTAAAATACTTTAGTATGTTTAAAAATCATTTTGAAATGATTCCACAGCTTTATGGGCTGACACTGTAATGGTATATTTACATCATTTCATAAATCAATGTGAAATTGTGTAGTTCTGTGCAGGTGGATTGCAGTGTTATTGATAAATTAGTATTCTTTTTAAATTCAGAATCACAACGCATACAAATAGAGGTTTTTATTTGGACACTGGAGTATTTTGGCTTTCTCCTGATGTTTGTAAAATAATATTACCAGCCAGTGAATTCTGTCATGGCCAATGTGTCATATCTCACTAAATTGTGTTTAATGTAGGCAATGTTGAATCTTTCTAATCCCGCGCTGTTGTAATGCAGCAATCAAATTCATGCATTTGGTTTCACTGGTTGTATTACCTGTAGATTTATGTACCATTAGGAAAAAACATCTAAGACAATTACAAGGTTGATTCTGTTGCTGCAATCATTCAGTAATAACCTTTTTGAGTCAGTAATAAAACAATAATTTTTAACTGCTGCTTTAGCTAAACATAGAGATATTACCCATAGCTTTCATGAATCACGCTGTAACTTATTATGCAAAATGAAAATGTAACCTTTTTCAAGCAATTTGAATTCATGTTACATATTATTAACTGAGATATAGGAGGAAAACGCAAAATGCTTCTGTTTATCTTGCATACATTACTAACTTTTTATTGTCTATTTATCAGTGGCGGCCGGCCTATAGAGGGCGCTGGGGCGCCGCCCCCCCTCCCCCACATACAAATTTTTTAAAAAAGTTTTAAAAAAAATTATTATTTTTTATTATTATTTTTTATTATTATTTAATTTTTTAGTAGCTTAAACATGTTATATGTTGGCCTTGCGTTGTCTAAAGTTTAATACATTACATATGCATGTTCAGGGGACTGCAGGGCGCCGGTAATGTTATGGTGAATCAGAGCACTCATTCATTTTCAGGCGAGCCCTCTGATTCTGCTGCCTGATTCGCGGCCAAAAAAGTAGCCCCCGGGCGCAGGCCTGTGCGCCCCGGACTATCCTACCCTTTTCTGATTAGTCCTCATGGTTTATGATATTATTGGATTGGATTTAAGGCATGTTTATCACGCCCAGCCGGCATCTAGCAGGATATCACTGCGAGTGCGCAAGTACTACGGATAGGTTCAGTCGGCTGCTACTCATTCATTCAAGTAGACCTAGACCAAGCGAGAGAGATAATTCGAAATGGCTTCTTCAAGTGGAACAGAAAGCAAAGAAAATTCGGTTATTTCTTTGCAAAAAGAACCTTTCTCAAGGCGTTCATTGGAAGAAAAGAAAAGAGTAAAGGAACTTGGACCAGAGCGACCAGATTTGCACATTCAACAGCAAACAAGTGATCGCGGTCGGGCTTATACCCGGGCTTCTCTCGCTCGTGTTATGACAAACGGAGTTGGCTAGCTGGATGTGCTGTGAGTCATGCGTTCTATTGCTTTCCCTGGGGTACGAGACCTAAAACATCTTGCTGAAAACCTAATTTTATGCGCATTTTCAAGTATCGCATCAGAAAAGGTTGATGGAAACGGCAAAATTCTAAAAAACTTACTCTAATTCGAAAAAAAGTTTATACGCTCGCTTGAGGTGGTTTTTGTCTTTTGCGAGAAAGAGTTAATGCGCAAAACGGTAGATGGAAACACATTTGCCGAATAAGTTCTGACGTAGCGAACATTGAACTCACGTGACTGATCAGCCGTTTCCATCAAAATCAATGCATCTCTGTCTTCGTCTTCGGATAGCATTAAACACGGCCAATATTAGTTGAATTGAAAGGACAATTACAACTTGCCCAGCTGAAACTAATTCCTGCAGACCTCTTTCCATTTTATTGCCAAGCGTTATGTTCTCCACGTGGGTATGTTACCAAGGCAACTGGTTTTGTTTACGATATGCAACCTCTACTTCTTCGCTCCAACTCAGTTGGTGGAAACGCACCTAATTCGCATTTTCTTTTTTTTTCTTTTTGCGAACTTTCCAAAAGTTCGCTTAAAATTCGAATGACATTTAGATGGAAACATAGCTAGTGATGTCTTACTTGAAAAACTGTCCTCCACTGTTGCCAATTAAACTGTCTTATGCAACTGAGACACAAGGTGGCTTGTTTTTTCTGTTTAAAGTCAAAGTCAGATGTATTTGTTTTTTTTTAGAAATGCTAGCGCCCCAACCTATATTTAGATCACCAGCCGCCACTGCTATTTATGTAAGCTTTTCATGTGATCACCTGCGATGGTTGAATGTTTGTAGCATCAGCACATGAGGAGTTGTGGAAGGGCCCTTTCCCAGGCTTACAGCTGATGAGGTTGTGCAGGGAATGAGCGATGACGTACACGGCTTTGTACACAATGTAGGAAGCACGAGGGCTGGAGGTGTCCAGGTAGGCAGAGTGCTGCTCCTGCAGGGGCTCCAGCCCTGTACAGGGGGGTAGCTGGGAGGAGGCCTGGGTGCTGCTGCTGGAGAGGTAGAGAGAGCAACCGTACAAAGCACCCCACATCTCGTGCACCAGGGGGTTACTGGGGTACCTCAGTGGGTTTACACTCATCAGATAGTCTCTAAAACCTGGCACCTGCCCCTGCCGGATGGCAAACCCAATTGCACCTCCTAGAAATGGGTAGAACTCACTGCCTGTGAATATTGGTGCCGTTACCCAGGCTTCACCTCCAATCCACTGGATCCCTGTGATGTTCTGATCCATGTAGTCTTTCACAAAGAGTGAGAGCTCCCCGTAAACAACAAACACCACAACAACCCTCGCAGAGGAGTGTTTCATAATGTTAAGGATTTCCTGTATTCTCTCCTGATTGTACACTTTGGGGATTATTTCATGGTACGCTAAACACACACCAGTGTTTTTTATTTCCCTCATTAATGCCTGAAGAGAGAATCTGCCAAAGGCATGGTCCTCAAGGACGACACCAACCCACGTCCAACCGAATTTTTGCAGGAGGCGTGCAATGGCTTTCACCTGGTAGTTGTCATTTGGAAGAATTCCGAAAAATGTTGGGAACTCATTCTTGTTGCTGAAACAGGGACATGTTGAAAAACTGATCTGAAAAACAGAAAATCCACATTCTTTTTTAACGTGAAGTACATAAACAGCAATACAAGTTGTTTTTTTATAAATAATATTTAGGCACTATAAGTATGTTACGATGATGCAAGATCATTGTTTAGCACCATCTGAACAATAAATTAATGTCACTCACTGATTTTATAGTTCCAAATAAATGTTAGTCTGAATAAGTATGTCTGACAAATTAATCTTTCACTTAAATTTGCTTATTATATATTTTATGAGAGTAAAATGTAATACACTTATACATTTGAATTATTTAAATAAAATAAATCAACACAGGCTTATCTTGTGCAAGCATATGCTTCCAAAAATGCTATCAACAAAATATTTCCAGTCAAATGTGATCAAAACCCAACACATCTAATCTTCTGGTCAAATTCTAGTGATTTCACTAAAATACAGACCTGTGGTGGTTATGACTAGGACCAGACGGAATACGCGCGCGCGGAATTCCGACGAAATATCACGGAATCTACTATTCCCCGCAGAAACTCCCATGCCCCGCAGAAACAAACAAAAAATCTAAAATACCCGCGGAATTACTCCAAATTAAATGACATTTTGTCACAATATCTTTTAAAATACCCAAAACAAGTGTGAAATTAAAAAAGCTCAACGTATTTTGGGCTCTTCAATGTAGCTCTCCCCTAGGCTCTCCCCACTTCAATCTGATATTACTGGTGCCCACGTCCACCGGGCAACAGCTAGCAACGCAAGTTCAACAGCAACCACCAGCAGCGCGAGTGAAAGCTAACAACATAGCTAACATTATCAGCTCAACTGATCGCCTTATGAGCTAACATTGTTTAATCGCACAGATCGGTTTCTTTCGGGGGGATACGGGCGGTTTGTTTTCCGCGGCGCTGAAGCAGTTTCTGGCAGGATCGGCTATCAGTAGGGGTGCAACGGATCACAAAACTCACGGTTCGGATCGTATCACGGTTTTGAGTCACGGATCGGATCATTTTCGGATCAGCAAAAAAAAAAAAGGGAGACAAGTATATCTTTGCTTTCCATTTATTCTGTAAAACACTTAAAGCAAGGAACTTTTGCCCATGGTCTTAAATGAAAACAACATTCAAGATGTCCAATGTTTAAGTAAAATCTTAAAATATATAAAATATTCAATACTCAATTGTTAAATCAAAGTGCAATATGAGGCATGATACCTTCTTCCTTTAAACATGGTAGTGAATGAAAAAATAGCCTGTGTAAACGTTGACGTTAATATTATACTTTAGGTGAGTCTGGCTTGGTTAACATTAGCCATAGCCTTGGATCAAGACGGTCAGGCTTGTACCAACAAGGCTAGTTAGCCATATATATAACGTTATAATTAATAATTAGAACAGTGGTGTTAACATCACTAGCCTTGCCTTATCCATATGAATAACAAAATTAAATACCCCGGGCTCCATTACATATTGTTTGACGAGGCGAAGCACAGACTGGAAAGTAACATTGCGTTAAGGAGACGCTCCTTCTAACGCTATGGACCAGAGCGAAGTTGTAATCATAAAACTCCGTTTTTTTAAAAATAGTCATGCACACATTTTTACAGTGCATACGGCAGGCCTTGTTGACGGATTTGGAAGAGATTTCGTAGCTCTGGTTCCAAAAATGAACGAGTATTTAATGTGTTAAATCCGTGAAAATTACATTACAGTGGGTGAGCTGGCTCTCAAACTGTCTCCCCCTGCGAAGAGGGGCGGGGCTTAGCGATAGGTCCAATGCGCTTCAGAGTAAAACACAGCACGCATCTGTCTTTTCACTGCAACTCTGCATCGAGATTTAGGGAATTATTACTTTAAAAAGTACTAGCGGCAGTAAAACTGTAATTCACTATGATGGTTAAATTTTGCAATTAATCCGCGGTTCACATGCGTGCCGAACCGTGGGGGGCGATCCGTACGGATCACGGATCAACTACGATCCGTTACACCACTAGCTTTCAGCGCGGGGAGCGGAGAGGAGCCCCTTGTTGTTCTAAGGGAGGGATAATATTATCTGTGGCTGAAACGTACCCACACTGAGGGTAGGGGAGGCGGCGCAGTCATGCGCTCAGATTGACGGTCTGAAGAGAAACTGCACGCTTTGGGGCTGATGAAAGGCTCTTCCGCTGATGAGCTCTGGCCATCTCCACTAATCTGTTCATACTAACTTATACACAGGCTGGCGGCTGTTTGTCAAGTTCTTTCAGTGATCAACAGTTTATTATTATGGTTTATACTGTGCAACCCTAAGGACCCTCTACATACTGTTAGTATTGGGAGTTTGTTAGCTATTGTCAATGAAGCATTTCATAAAATAAAATAAAAAAAATATTGTTGCCATATGAAAATCAAAAGAATCTATTCAATGTGTTTTGTTTATTTTGTCAAATAAAACAAATGGTTTGTATCTGCTTCATTGTGTTTTATTTTCAGTGTAGATAACTTAGATTATACACAGAGGGTAAAATAAGATTTCCGCAGATTTCCGCAGATTTTAGGTAAAAATTCCCGCAGAAACAAGGAAAATTCCCCGCAGATTCCGTTTGGCCCTGGTTATGACCCATTTATGAAAATAATTTTCTTCAACATTTTGGAAAAATGTGATATTATATTATAACTACAATGTGTTTAAACCACAGTAAATTCCTTGTATGTAAATACTTGGCGAATAAAGGGATTCTGATTCTGATTCTGATTCTGATTCTGATTCTGATTCTGATGTGAATAATAATCAACAGCAGGACCTTTTGGATAGAACAATGCTTTTCACACACAGTTTTAATTATTTAAACTGCAATACAATGTACGACACATAATAGACATAGTTGACCATATATTTTGTTATTATGTAGACTCCTTATCATTGTATACTAGTCTCACACTTGTAAATGTAAGGAAAATACACATATCCATTAATAATAAAAAATGGACATGAAATCACTTGATGAACAGTGTCTCAGCTGATGATAAAGGCAGAACCAAATAAAAAATACTTAATCTTTACAGAACCATGGATTTAATCCAGAAGTATATCTATTATGTTTATTCCAAATTACCTCTATTAATTAATTTTAGTCAGATAGGAAATACATACCATTGGGATTCTGAATGGCTGCAGAGTTCTGGAGAGAACAATAGACTGTGCAGACCCAATGTCTCCAACCACAGCCAAAGGATGAGATATGGCAGAACACACAGTGCTGGAGGATGTCCTTGGTCCGTTCAGAACTGCCAGAACTGCTGCCTGCGCTGTCACAGGGGTTGTGCAGGAGTCATGAATCTTGTATCCCAGAGTGAAGTTGGGCAGCAGGTTCTGACTCTGGTTGATCTCCTCAACAGCCAGTCTCATGGCCTGGGCCCCGCGGAAAGAACTGGGATCAAACCTGTGCAGAGACCAACAGCAGAATTTAATGTTTGTTGGGAAAAAAAAAAACTTTTTCATGCACATCAGAGTAACCATGACCTCACCCCCAACATTGTGGAGCAGCTGGTTTGTAAGTGAAGTTCCGGTCTGGGGGCTCAACCCCGTAATGCATGGGGAAAATCCCCCCGATGATGAAGTCTCCATCAGCCTGGAAATCTGGATCAAAAGTGCCCAGCAGGGAACAGACTGGGGCAGGGATCGGGCTGACAGGAGTGACAGCAGAGAAGTGATAAAATAAAGACCACATCGCCACCAACAGAGGAGTCATCTTCACCCGGGCTGATCCCGCACACTGCGGTGATGAGTCAGAAGCAGTATTTTATTCACCAACCAACTCTGTGCATCTCATTATTCTCTGTATCTCATTGGACAGAAAAGCATGTGACATCACAACTCTGCATTCCCAAAAGACAAGTTGAGGCACAGAGCTCTTGGGAAATTATACTCACTAGTGAATTTTCATTTGGTAACTTCTCCATGATTTTTCTTCAACTATGTGCTTCAAATTTAGGCAAACAATAGCTTTTTACAGAGAGACCAAGGTAGATTTTAGTGACATTGAGGCTTGCTGTAGCTGCTTGGCAATTGCATTGTGGAAATGTACAATAGTGTGTGCTTGTAATCTTCTGTCATGGTCAGTTAATCATATGAAGTTAAGTTAATAATAGCCATACTTTCTCAGAAGCAGTGGAATCTTGGGGGTACAATGCACTCCACCTCCTGTACATGCTCTTTTTCTGACATCACCGAGTCAACCAGTTATGGAGGCAAACAGTGAAGGGAGGGGAAAAAAACTTTTTTATTTTAAATGTGTTTCAGATTTCCCCCCTGTTTTTCTCCCAACTTGGTGTGCCACGATCCCCTGCCAAGTCCCTCCCCCCACCCGGGGGAGTGGCCGCTCAATTGTCGCTCCATCAAGGCACCGGCTATACTCAGATTTGGTAGGACCAGGGCACAAACCCCTGATTCTCGTGCCAAACTGCACTGCCTCAAAGTAGTTGATTTTACCACTGCGCCACCGCGGCCCCCTTCCTGAGCCCTATGTTTCGCTGTGTTCTAATTATATACTTGGAATAGCTCAGTCATATTTCTAGAACTATTGTATAATTGGGAAACCCATATGCATTTGTAAGCTGGTCTCATAACTACAACCTCCTCATAACTACAACCGCCTCCTCCATCCATTTGGTCTTCCTCTGATTCCCAGGCACCGCTTATGTTCACTTCACAACTCCACCAGTAGAGCTTGCACATTGCCTTGGAGGAGTACTCTTCATGTGAAGCATATATGAGTGCTTGGCTGCACTATCTCTGCTCTGCCCCCAAGTTATATAGTGGTTGTGCTGCACAGTCCATCTGTCCGTCAAACTTTGACAGATATATCTGGAAAAGTAATGGCTGGATTACCATGAAATTTGCTCTGTACATTCAAATTCCCAAGAGGAAGAAATCAATTGATTTTGGTGATCTCATGACCTTTCCTTTAGTGCCACCATCAGGCCAATCTTTCAATTTGAGATCGAGATATCTAAAAAAATAATGGTCGGATTTCCATGAAATTTGCTATGCATATTCATGTTCCCAAGAAGTATATTGATTTTGGTGATCCCATGACATTTGCTCTTGCTTCACAATCAGACCAAACATATCTTGATAATAACCAGATTGCCAAGATATTTGTTGTACACATTAATGTGAGGGGAGATTGCTGTGCTTTGGCAGAGGTCTGCATTCTACTGATTGTATTCCTTTGTAGTTTTTTCCTGTTCTGCTCGTATAACAGAGAGTTCTTGTTTGTTTGGAAACAGTTTACATTTTTTGCACTTTTTTTTGGAATAAATTAGAAGATTCCACCTCAAAGAAAACTATTTCTTAGAAAAGGCTTTGGTACAAAATTTGGTCAAATAATGTATCAAAAAGGAAACAATGCTACAGTTAACACTTTAAAGCCCTTTTCAAACTGGATTTTGTTTTTAATCAGGGGTTGTGCAGTAGAGCTGTAAACATTGGCATGAAATAACCTTGTTAGAATGCATGGCATGATCGACTCCATCAAATGCCAGTACATTTTAGACCAAAATCTGGCTGCCTCTGCTAAAAGTGGGTCATAGTTAGATCTTCCCGCAGGACAATGATCCAAAGCATATCACATCATGTAAACAAAAATGATTCACTGACCACATAATCAAGGTTTTACAATGACTCTCTCAGTCCCCTGACCTGAACTGTTTCTCAATGTGTTGGCGGACCCCATTAAAGACGCCCTGGCAGTGCTTGAGCCATCCGCGTTTTTTGATGCCCTGGTAACTACGGCTATTAGGGTAGACAACCGCGTCAGGGAGTGAGAGAGAGAGAAGGAAGAGGGAAGGGACCGATCTACTTGGTACCTTCCTCAACTTCCGGTTACACTGTCAGCTTCTCCTGCCACCCACAGCCCCTATAATAGAGATGACCCGATGCAGGTGAACAGCTTCTGTCTGCGCGGTACCCAGTCAATGAAACCGCACAACGATTGGTGTCGCTACTGCAGGCGCAGTGGACACTCGAAGGCTCAATGCCTCAAATTAAGGGGAAACGGAGGAGTCTCGCTAGGGGAACGGGGGACCTTAGTTAGACAAAATAGTTCAGTCTTTCGTACTTATTTACGGGTACAATTGCTCTGGAGTCAGCGCGCGGCGTAGGTCGATGCTTTTATTGATCCTGGAGCAGTTGAGTGCTTTATGCCAAGTGGGCTAGAGAGATTCAAATGCCCATTCACCGCCTTGCACGACCCCGTTCTGTTATGGGTCTTGACGGTTGCCCGTTGGGCACCAGCACTGTTAAAAATATCACAGGGCTTTTGCATACAGTATGCATGCATTTTACGGGGGTCACTCTGAACACATTTGGTTGTTTCTGATTGACTCTCCCGCCTATCCCCTCGTCTTGGGACATTCCTGGCTAGTCCGACATGGTCCGCAGGTTAAAAGGATACCATCCTCCAATGAGGTCCCAAATGCACATCTCACTGTTCGCTGATGTCATCGCTTCGGGTGGGCGTTGGTATAATCCTGAGCTCGCCTCACTCAGTGATGATGATGAATGGGATTTTGCTGTGGAGCAGGATGGGTCTTCACCTGGGATTTTGACCTGGGATTTGTTCGCGGACGGGAATACTCCTTGGGACGATATCTCCTTGGATTCTGGTCCGGGCCTCATTTACCCTCTCGTATTGGTAACACAGGAGTTATGGGAGCGCTCGATTTCCTCTTGCCAGCTGAAGTGTCGGTCGATTATGGGGATCTTGCTGATGCTTTCAGCAAACAGCTAGCCACCACCTTACCACCTCATCGACCCTATGACTGCTATTAATTTATATCCTGGCACAGTACCTTGGGGGTCTCTTTACTCTTTATCGGTTCTCGAGAGTGCCGCCATGAAAAGATATATAGAGGAAGCTTTGGCGAATGGTTTTATTAGACCCTCGACCTCACCAGCTGGCATGGGGTTCTGGCGTGAGAAGAAAGAGGGCTTAATGACATCACGGTTAAGAACCGTTACCCGCTGCCACTTATGAGCTCCGCTTATGAAAGTCTCCAAGGACCGTTTGTGTTCACAAAGCTTCATCTCCGCAACGCTTACATCTTGATGCGTAAGGAAGATGAATGGAAAACTGCTTTTAACACTCACAGCAGGCCCTACGAGTACCTCGTCATCTGTTCGGGCTCACTAGTGCCCCCTCTGTCTTTCAGGCGCTAGTCAATGACGTGCTCTGGGAGATGTTGGAGAGATTTGTCTTTGTCTACTTGGACGAAATCTTTATTTTCTCCATTAATCTCTCTGAGCACATTGGGCATGTCAAGCAGGTTTTAAAAGCACTTCTCAAGGCTCAACTCTACATCAAGGTTGAGAAGTGTGTTTTTCATTCTAACTCTGTTTCCTTCTTGGTGTTTATAGTGTCTAGTGTATAGTGTATAGTTATCGGCGATTCATTCACAATTTTTGCACAGCGGTCGCACCTATCACTGCACTGACAAAAAAAAAATGGCACCATCACAATTCCACTGGAATCCTAGGGCCGAGGCAGGCTTCACTGAGCTTAAAAGAAGATTTAGCTCTGAGCCCATCTTGATCACTCCCAACCCATCCCTCCCCTTTGTGGTAGAGATTGATGCATCTGAGTTGGAGGTATGGGCTATTTTATCTCAGCCTTCGCCCCAGGATCAAAAAGTTCACCCATGCCTATTTTTCTCGTGGCCTGACACCGGACAAAATAAATTATGACGTAGGAGACCGGGAACTTTTGGAAGTGAAATTGGTGCTGGAGAAATGGGGACACTGGCTCGAGGGGGCCGAGCACCCCTTTACAGTGTGGACAGATCATAAAAATCTCGAGTATATCCAGGCCGCCAAATGACTCAATTTGTGACAGGCCCGCTGGTAGTTGTTTTTTGCTCGGTTTAAGTTCTTATTAACTTAACGACCGGGATCCAAGAACGTAAAACCAGATACACTTTCGCGGATCCAGGTGGGGGACCCCCTAATTGCCTATTTGTGCCCTCTAGGATACGGAGTTAGGTCCTTTAATGGGGTCACTCTTCCCGCATTGCGGGCCATCCTGGTGTCCATCGGACAAAGGAGTTCCTTTCCAGGCGGTTTGGTGGCTTAGTATGGAGAGGGATGTGCGGGAGTTTGTTTCGGTCTGCGCCCGTAGTAAGTTTTCACAACTCCCACGCTCGGGGTTTCTGCGCCTTTTACCCATCCCTAAGCGTCCCTGAAGCCACGTCGTCTTGTATTTTGTGACTGGGTTCCCTACCTCTGACGGCAACACTACTATCCTGGTAGTCGTGGATAGGTTTTATCGCTCTAACCAAGTTGCCATCAGCGCCAGAAACCGCACGGTTGATGATTGATCACAATAGGCACAATGTGAACATGGGGTGTTTATTCTACATGGCATGTATAGCTATTTCTGACATAATGTTACTTCAGAGAGTGAATAATTCCTCTAAACATGAAAAGCACCTAATTAAGAAAAATTAACAGCTTGTTAAAATTCTGGGATTGCAATTATGGTTGCAACGAAAACCAGCATACACAGCGGGGCCCCAGGTTTTGGAACCCCTCGGCTAGCTGATAGGCGTCACCGCCCGGTTCCCTCTTACCGCGTTGGGCAACGGATTTGGCTCTCCACGCGGGATCTTCCCTTGCGAGTGGAATCTTGCAAACTAGATCATTGAACTCTGAACTCTGGTCTATCTTTTCACGGCATTGTTTGGATATAATATCTGAATACATTGGCTTGGGAGTGGCCTAATGTTTATTTTTTCTTATCCTATCTTCTTTTATTTGTTTACTTTTTAGGCCATTTGATTGGTATGCCTTGGCTTGACATAGCTCTGGCTGCCGGGCCTAAGTCTATGATGTCTGCTGTGTTGTCTGTTTTGTGTGTGTCTGTTTGTATACATGTATGTGTACCAACTGTACAGGGAAGGATATGGAAAGGTGGAGATAAAAAAATCGACAGTCATTCAATATTATTGTTAGACTATTTATGGGTTTTGATGATTTAAGTAATGGAGATGACGGGCATTGCATGGACGAGCAGCTTAAGTGTAAAAGCTACCTCCCAGACCAGATTAAATACATTAATAAGGATGATAACTATTCATTCATGCATATAAACATTAGAAGTCTGAATAAACATTATGAAGATCTACTCGCTCTCTTGTCCACCACAGAATGTGGCTTTGATGTGTTGGGTTGCAGTGAGACGTGGCTAAATGAGAGATCACATATGGACTCATTAAACATGGACGGGTATAAACTATTTAACAAAAATAGACTTGATAAAATTGGTAGTGGTGTCTGTTTATATATTAACTCTAAATATCTTGTAAATGTTTGTGATAATCTGGTCATTGATGATGGTCACTCCGACTCTCTCTTTGTTGAAATAAACACCTGTAGGCCTAATGCCAAAAAGCTTGTAATTGGGGTGATCTATCGCCCCGCTGATTCTGATATTGGGATCTTTGGGATGAAACTGGACGAGCTGTTATTTTCTATAAACAGCAAAAATAGGGACTGTATAATTCTTGGAGACTTTAATATTGATATTTCAAAAAATTATACTGCAAAACATGATTTTATCAACATACTACAGGCTAATTCTTTCTTTCCCACCATAAACATTTTCACCCGAGTAACACCATCGAGCACATCGATTATTGACAATATTATCACAAATATCTTTAGTGGATGTATCAAATCTGGGGTGTTGCACTCTGATATAACTGACCATTTCCCAATTGTATTATTTATTGATATTGGTACTAAACATGAAATGTCATTTCAAAAAAACAATGTTAAAATTTTAAATAATAGAACTCTGCTGAAACTATGTGAAAATCTACAAGCCAAATCATGGGATTGTGTCTATGATTGTAGGGACCCTGATATTGCATACAACACCTTGATTGATGAGCTTACACATTCCATCCAGTGCTCTATTCCAGAGAAGCCTATTGTGAGCAGTGCTAGAAATCAAAACCCTTGGCTTACCAAGAGCATTCTAAAGTCTATTAATCATAAAAATAGACTTTATAAGCATTATATTATAAATAAAAGTGACACAAATAAGGAAAAATACACACACTTTAGGAATAAACTCACACACATGATACGTAAGGCCAAAAGAGGTCACTACATAGAACTCTTAAATGCGTCGCAAGGTGACTAAGAAAACCTGGCAGGTGCTAAATAAACTCCTTGGCAGGAGCCACAAAACTACTGTGCTCCCAGACATCAACACTGAGGTGAATCACAGAGGTTCCTGCAGAAATGCAGATGTCACTGACCTTATTAACCTTGCTGATAGCATGAATACCCATTTTATCTCCACTGGTGAAAACCTCTCAAACAACATTGCCCAACCCCATGGTGCCTGCTTCAGGCAATACCTGCAAGGTAGTCCCCTAAATTCATTTTTCTTGTCACCAACTGATAGAAATGAAATTTAAAAAACCATCAGAAACATGAAAACCTCACGCACAGCTGGAGCGGATGATATCTGTAGCTCAATTTTAAAAGCAACCGCAAATGAAATTGCTGACCCACTTGCTCATTGTATAAATTTGTCATTTCTCACTGGTATCATACCTAACAAGTCAAAGATCGCAAGAATCGTTCCAGTTTTTAAGACGGGTGATAAAAATGACAAGAACAACTATAGACCAATATCCATACTGCCTTCACTTTCTAAGGTGTTTGAGAAAATTGTCTATACCAGACTGAGTAGTTACATAGATAAATTAAATATTCTGGACTCCTCACAATATGGCTTCAGGAAAAAAAGCACAACATGTATGGCAGTTCTTGACCTACAGGAAAACATCAATGATGCCATTGATAAAGGTGACCTCTCCATTGGCATCTTCCTCGACCTGTCTAAGGCATTTGATTGCATTGACTTTGAGATTCTTCTAACCAAATTAAACTGCTACGGTGTCAGAGGCATAGCTCTTAATTGGTTTAAAAGCTACATATATGGAAGACAACAATATGTAAGTATAAATGGTCAAAATTCTCAAAACAAATCCATTAACTTTGGGGTCCCCCAGGGCTCAATTTTGGGGCCTCTCCTCTTCATCTTATACACTAATGATTTTGTCAACTCCTCTCAAATCCTACATAAAGTACTTTTTGCTGATGATACAAATTTGCTTCTGTCATCCAAAGATCCATTTCTACTTCAAGAAATTGTAAATAGAGAGATGGAGAAGGTGGATACCTGGTTCCGATGTAATAAACTCTCTCTCAACATAAAAAAGACTAATTATATAGGATTTTGCTCTAATAAAAATAAAACTGACACAGAGTTTATCTGTCTTGCAATAAATGGGCAAGAAATCAATAGAGTAGCTTCCACAAAATTCCTGGGGGTCCACATCGACGAATTCTTGAATTTCAAGTACCATATTGATCATCTTATAAAAATACTATCTAAATACGTTGGCTTGTTTTTTAAATTAAGACACTGTCTCCCACATTCAGCCCTGCTCACCTTATATAAATCCCTATTTGAACCTCACTTAAATTACTGCAACATCATATGGTCCAACACCTTTCCCAGTTACATAAAAAAACTACAGACATTACAAAATAAAGTAATACGCGCCATATCATGGTCTGACTACAGAGAGCCTACTGGACCTTTATTTAGCAACCTTGGACTATTAAAGCTTGCAGAGCTGAATGTGTATGAAAATGCTACTATCATGTATCAAGTAGTGCACAGGACAAACCACCGGTTAAACGAGCTTGTCCCTATCTACCGTCCCCTGCATACACACGTCACCAGAAATAAACATTTAATCAAAGGGAAAAAACGAAAGCTAAAATGTACCAGCCTGAGTGTACTGTGCAGCAGTGGCGGCTGGTGATCTAAATATAGGTTGGGGCGCTAGCATTTCTAAAAAAAAAAAAAATACATCTGACTTTGACTTTAAACAGAAAAAACAAGCTACCGTGTGTCTCAGTTGCATAAGACAGTTTGATTGGCAACAGTGGAGGACAGTTTTTCAAGTAAGACATCACTGAACTAGAGTGCGGATCGGGCCGCATATTTCTGTCCGAACCCGACCGAGCCCGACCCGAACCCGACAGGAATTCTGCTTTTTATGTCCGAACCCGACCCGAGCCCGACGCAGTTAAGGCACTGAAGCGCTGACATTGTGTTTCCCTGTCACGCAGTTGTTGTTACCATGGTTACAGCTTCTCTGTTTAGTGGTCACTGGGCACCTAAATGACCGTCAAAAGGCATTGTTTTATTGGTAGATAACAGACACACACAATATTCGGTATCATTTTTATTTATTTCACACTATATTTTCACCAAAAACAACTTGAAGCACCATGTGCAGTAAGCTAACCCATCCCAATTAGTACAGTAATACCTTGACATACAAGTTTAATTCGTTCCGTGACCGAGCTCGTTACTCGGTTTACTCGTATATCAAATCAATTTTCCCCATTGAAATTAATTTAAATACCATTAATCCGATCCAGCCCCCCAAAAAACACCCTAATTTCTTTGTTACGTTGTTATAAAAATGAGAAATGTATTTATAAATTATAAATAATTAATACAAAATATAATACAAAGATAATAAAATAGAATATAAAGAAATAAACTGGTTCTAAACTTAATTGCTACATTATTATTCTTCACTTACACTTAATCTTCATCAGTGACGTTTGCATCTTTTTCATAGATTTTTGGCTTTTTCGTCACGCTTTTCTGACTGATCTGCAGGGCGTTTCGATAAAAACCTATCCATGGTGGTTTGTTTCTTCCTTCCCTTCAGAATTTTTCGGAAATGCGAATGCAATTTCCGAAATTGCATTCGCATTCGCAATGCTCCGCTTGCTCGGCTCGTAACTCGGGTCTAGGCTCGTAAGGCGAAACAAGAAATTGCTCGGAATACTCGTAAGTTAGTGCACTCGTATGTCAAGGTTTTACTGTAGTTCAAAAGTAAAATGTTCGCTAGTTGTTCGGCCGCCGTGACCGAGCCCGACCCGTTTCTCCCAATGAACGCCTTGAGAAAGGTTCTTTTTGCAAAGAAATAACCGAATTTTCTTTGCTTTCTGTTCCACTTGAAGAAGCCATTTCGAATTATCTCTCTCGCTTGGTCTAGGACAGGTCTACTTGAATGAATGAGTAGCAGCCGACTGAACCTATCCGTAGTACTTGCGCACTCGCAGTGATATCCTGCTAGATGCCGGCTGGGCGTGATAAACATGCCTTAAATCCAATCAAATAATATCATAAACCATGAGGACTAATCAGAAAAGGGTAGGATAGTCCGGGGCGCACAGGCCTGCGCCCGGGGACTTCCTTTTTTGGCGGCGAATCAGGCAGCAGTATCAGGGGGCTCGCCTGAAAATGAATGAGTGCTCTGATTCACCATAACGTTACCGGCGCCCCGCAGTCCCCGGAACATGCATATGTAATGTATTAAACTTTAGACAA